>JANBPO010004741.1:4792914-4897062 GCA_024336825.1 Amorphophallus titanum | reverse complement strand
CAACAATAATAAAATAACCATAGCAACAACAACAATCGGGACGGTAAGAACGGCTAGCTAAGGAAACGCGGAACTCTACACTAGCCCAGCTCCCTACCAGTATACGTGTCCCTGCATTTTTTGGATTAATGCCTAAAGGTGGCACAAGTGTGAAGTTAAGGCATTTGATAAAAGAAAGTTATGAGTAAAAGTGAGGAATATTAGATAAAGTATCATTTGTGCACTCCCCGCATGAAAAAGTAGGTGGGTCCCCCCTATAAAGTATTGTAATCATCATTCATTGTGTCTAAATCTCGGGGATCGCTTGCTTCTCTAACTACCCCAACTTTCAGTGGGGCTTCCCCTTTCGAAGTTCTAGAATGTGGGGAATTGGAGCCCGAAGAATCTAAAAGGGAAAAAAAAAGGAGAGAATGTTATGTACACCAAGGTCAAAGTTACATCTAGCAAGTTCACATTAAGCAGGAAGCGCTACTATGTCGCCAAGAGGCCTTAGTAGCACGAGTCTCGTTGCCTGGGGCCCTCTGCCTCTTTGAAGGGGCAGGGCCTGGAAGCCCTTGAAATGACATCGCCAGCCACAAAGCTCACTGCAAGAAAAAAAAGGTGAGAATTCAAGCGAAAGGATCACCTACGTACTCATAAAAAATTATGGAATTCAATAAGCAAATGATCCCAAGATAAAAGAGAAAACAACTTGGCAGATATGTACCGTCAGGAGTAGAAGAAAAAGAAGGTGACAATACCAACTGTTCAAGCTTAATGACAATGGCCGTGCTCGCCCTCTCTATGGCATGCCAAATATCTTGTAGAGTGGTCCCATTTTCAATTAAAGGAAGGCATTCCAAAGGACCCGTACATCCATTGGCATTCATTATATACTTTTCCCTCTGTGCACAAAATTCATTAATGAGGCTTTCTAAATGAAGTTGAGTGGTCTGAGGAGCACCCTGGGGATAGCCACAATCAAACAGAAAGTGTTCCCACCATGAATAGACTTCTGTGGCGGTTGTCTTCGAAGCTGTAGCCTTCTTTGAGGAGGCACCAGCTAGGGATCTCAAAGACTTCATTACCCCCTTGTATTGAGCCCTGTCCGGCCCATTCTTAGCCTCCCAAGAGGCGCGGAAATCTCTGACTGCGTTGCGCGCATCGGCCTGTTTGGCGGCGAACACCAGGCGCAGCTCCAGCTCGAAGTCGACGTACTCGAACTCCCCCTTATTCCACACGTCCACCGCCACCGGGGCATCGGCGGGCATCGGCCGCGCCTTCACCGAGCTGAAGTCGCGGGCATCCGCGCCGGTGCGCGTGCACTCGGTAAGGTGCGCAGCCGGGTCGGCGTACAGGTGCAGGGCCGCGGCCGCCAGCTGCCGTAGCAGCTCGAGCAGATGGGGCTGGAAGCGCTATGGGTGGCCGCCAGCAAGCAAAGTTGCGGGGTGAAGAACGGTTACAAGATACCGCAGCACCTGGGCAGCGACCGCTGGGCGGCGCTGGTGGCGGCATGGCAGTTGCTGCATGCGCCGTGCGTGGTGGTGAATGCAGGCACTGCCATCACCATAGACGTGCTGTCGTCGCAAGGCGTGTTCATGGGCGGCCTGATATTGCCCGGGCTGGCGTTGATGCGCGGCGTGCTGGCGGAGAACACGGCGGAGCTGGAGCATGTCTCCGGCACGCTCACCATACTGCCGCAAAACACCGGCGACGCCATGGTGAGCGGCGCGATACAGGGCATCAGCGGCGCGGCGATACAGATGTTCGACACGCTGGCGGAACAGGAAAAAACCACGCCGCACCTGCTGTTGAGCGGCGGCGACGCGGCGGCGCTGAACGCCTATCTGGCGTACAAAGTGCCGGTGGCGGTGGAGGTGGTGGAGCATCTGGTACTGGATGGGCTGATCCATATCTACCAAGAGAACAGGCAAAAGAATCTCGGACATTTGTGACATGCGAACTGGTATGAAAGCTGAAATACGTTGCACCGCGATCACATATCGCGACCAAGGTTTTAGGGGAACCCGCCGATGAAGTGGCTGGTGATGATATTGCTGGTGGTCAATTTCGGCCTGCTGGGCTTTTACCTGGCAAGCAACTACATGCTGGAGCACCAGGATGCGGTGGCGGTAGTGCCTCCCCCGCCCTACAACGGCCCCATCAAATTACTGAGCGAGCAGGATCTGGCGGCACTGCCGAAAAAAGCGCCGCCAGCGGCAGCGCCTGCCGCCGTGCCGGAAAGCTGCCTGGAATGGGGCAGCTTCAACCCGGCGGATTCCGCACGCGCAGCCGCCGCACTGAAAAAACTGGAGCTGCAGGTGACCGCCAAGCCTGTGCCCAAGCTGGAATCCACGCGCTACTGGGTGTATATCCCGCCGCTGAAGACGCTGGCGGATGCGCAAGCCAGGGATGCGGAGATCAAGGGGATGGGCGTGGAAGACACGCTGATACTGCAGGATGCTCAATGGAAGAACGCGATCTCGCTGGGAATCTTCAAAGACGAGACCCTGGCGAACAAATTTATTGATAAGCTGCACGGCATGGGCGTCAAGAACGCGGTCAAGCTCAAGCGCGGGCAAGGCAAGAACGAAACCAGCTACATCATCCGCCATGTGCAGGCGGAGCAACTGGCTAAACTGACCGCACTCAAACCGCATTTTTCTGCAGGTGAACTTAAGCAGATAGATTGCAACTAAAGGAGAATAAAATGAATATCTTCAAACGCATCGCCAAGCGCATATTGGGTACCAAAAGCAGAGAAGTCCTCAAAGGCGAATCTCCACACGCAAGCAAACAACAGAAACTGTGCTACTGAAAATTGATATATCTGGACAAGACTGACCTGCCCCCCAACCAGATGCTTACCGTCGCGCAATCGGTGGATGATTATCTGCCCCACCACCCCTCACTCTGGCCTTTTCTTTTCTGAAAGGGAGAGGAACAGAATAGAAAATTCATCCTCCGTAGGACAAACGAAGATTTCCGTGTCAGGCGAAAGTTTTTGATCACATTTTGGTTGCAAGCGCGTGAAATTGAATTTAATGTCGGGAAAAATCCGAGGTGACTTATGTATTTTGGCGTTGATTACTACCCGGAACACTGGGTTTATCCTTATAGCGGAACCCGCGAAAATCCCGAAGTCATTTGGGAATTGGACGCCGACCTCATGGCCAAAGCCGGCATCAACGTGGTGCGCATGGCCGAATTCATTTGGGGCATCTGCGAACCTGAGGAAGGCAAATACGATTTCGACTGGTTGCGTCGCGTGATGGACATCATGGCGCGCCACAACATCAAAGTCATTCTCGGTACGCCAACCGCCGCGCCGCCGATTTGGCTCGCCAAAAAACATCCGGAAATTCTGCCGCTCGATGAACGCGGCATCGTCAAACACGAAGGCACCCGCCGCGCTATCTGTCTTTCCAGCGACGCGTTTTGGGACTACTCCAAAAAAATCATCAACGCGATGATTGACGCCGTCGGCAACCATCCGCAAATCATCGGCTGGCAGTTGGACAACAGTGTCGGCGGCAACAACACGGAATTTTCGTTCAACGAGGCGACGCGCAAGGAATGGCACGCGTGGTTGCAGGCGAAATACAATAACATCCAGAATTTGAACGACAAACTCGGCCTGCGTTTTTGGGCGCAAACCGTCACCGATTGGAATCAAGTCCCGATGCCGATGTATTCGCCTGTGATGCACAATCCGGCGTTGCAACTGGACTGGAATCGTTTCAGCAGCGATACGATGGTGCAATTCATCAAGATGCAGGCGGATATTTTGCGCGAACGTTGTCCCAATCATCGCGTCACCGCCACGATGCGCGCTTTCGTCCGCAAATACGATCATTTTGATCTGGCCGAAGTCGTGGATTTCGTTTCCATCGAAAGCAACGTCGCCATCAAAGCCAAAGCCGCCGAACTAGCGTGCGACGTGGACATGATGCGTTCGCTCAAGAAAACGGGCATCAAAATGCCGGACGGCGACGAGGGTTTCTGGGTCATTGAGCAAAAAGCGGGACAGGTAAACTGGCAGGACGTGAATTCGCTGGTGCGTCCCCAGGTGGTGCGGCTGTTCACTTACCAGGTGATTTCGCGCGGAGCGACCGGCTTGCCGCGTGCGACAAGGCCAAGGAAGTCGGCGGCGGGGGCGAAGTGCGGGGCCGCTACGCCGGGATCGGCATCTACTCGACCGACCGCATGTGGTCACAGATCGCCCGCGCGGAGGCCCCCAAATCGGCTGCGACCGCGCGGCTGAAGGACGACCAGAAAGTGATCGTCGTGGTCGACACGCGCACCGGTGAGATCCGGCAATGCGGCAACCTGTCGGGCTACTGCGTGGGCATGAATCCGTGGGCTATGCCGCTCTCAGGCGCCCAGGCCGAGCCGCTCTCGGTGCTCAAGCACGAGGAGGATTTGGAACGGGAAGACCAGCAGGAGTCCGCCCGCGCTTCGAATTCGGCGAAGAAACCCTGATCCAACCGCAAGCGCCGTGCGTATCTAGACGCGATGTCTGACACGCGCTCGCCCATCCTCCTCTGGTTCCGCCAGAACCTGCGCCTGGCCGACAATCCGGCCCTGCACGCGGCGGTCGAGAGCGGACGGCCCATCGTGCCCCTGTTCGTGCTGCACCAAGCTTCCGACGGCCGGCCGTGGGGGGGCGCCGCGCGCTGGTGGCTGGACAAGTCGCTGAGGGCGCTGGACGCCGGCCTGCGCCAGCGCGGCTCGCGCCTGATCCTGCGGCGGGGCGATCCGGCGGCGATCGTGCCGGCCCTGGCGGAGGAGCTGGGCGCCGAGGTGGTGTGGAACCGGCTCTATGGCCCGGCCGCCACGGTGCGCGACGGCGACCTGAAGGCGGAACTGCAGGCCCGTTCGTTCAACGCCTCCCTGCTGGTCGAGCCCTGGCGGGTGAAGACCCAGGAGGGCCGGCCCTATGGCGTGTTCACGCCGTTCTGGAAGGCGGCCGAGCGGCTGATCGAGGACGAGACCGTCCACCGCGCGCCGGCGCAAATCCGCGCCCCCGAGTCCTGGCCCGGCTCGGACGACCTCGACGGGTGGAAGCTGCATCCGTCCGGGCCCGACTGGTCCGGCGGCTTCGACGTGTGGACGCCGGGCGAAGCGGGGGCGCACGAGGCCCTGTCGCGCTTCCGGCCGCATGTCGACGACTATCCCGACGTCCGCGACCGGCCGGACCTCGACGCCAGCTCACGCCTGTCGCCACACCTGCACTGGGGCGAGGTCGGACCGAGGCAGGTGAGGGCGGCCTGCGGCTCCAGCCCCAGGTTCATGGCCGAGCTCGGCTGGCGCGAGTTCAACCACCACCTGCTCTGGCATCATGGCGACCTGCATCGCCGCAACCTGCGCCGCGACTTCGACCGCTTCCCCTGGCGCGACGATCCCGAGGGCCTGAAGGCCTGGCGGGAAGGCCGCACCGGCTATCCCCTGGTCGACGCCGGCATGCGCCAGCTGTGGGCCAAGAATATTGAACAAGTGCCTCCATCCCTAAACATTGATGGATTTGTATAAGATTTTTCAACAATTGAACAATTCATCACAAATTCTGACTTTCTAGAAAAGAAGCAAAAGAAACGATGGATATCGCTGTGTTTTCCTGAACCTCATTCTCTCCGTTATTCTACTCTCCACTTATTGCCCTCCTCCTCTTCTATTGCATCCTCATCTCGTTTTAACGAGTTACCTCCCATTCTACCTATCCTTCATGATCCCCTCATGTTGCCAGTCACAAACTCTCCCAATCGTGCTGTAGCAGTAATAAGAATGATGAATACTTCCTCTGGAATTATTGATGGTTCCCCAAGCTCTTCTAGCACTCCTATTTATATCACATCCGAAAATTGTGATTGGCCCCCAAAGATGGCCTATAAAACCACCACTCCTGAACAGCTGTAAAAGGACAAGATAGAATTAAGAGCAGATAAAAGCTATTTGTTGCTCCATAAAGCAGATAGCCCTCAGCTACAAAAGGAAAAAACTTGGCAGTTAAACTATATAGCTCATTGGACTATCTTCGCAGAAAAAAGCTTGCGCATAGTTGATAGTCAGTTAACCACTATTCTGCAAAATCTGGAAGTACTTAATACATCTGTCTAAGAATTAAAGACACAAAAGGCTAATGCTAAACAATATGTTCTTCAAGAACATATGTCCAATGTCGAATTATTTTGACAACAGGCAATTGACTTTGCCACTTTCAAAACAAGAGAATTTAAAAAGGTCATTTTATTACCAGTAGATCCATCAAAAGACAGATTGAAGATGATGCGTTCTAAACTTCCCAAGCGCGAATCTGGGCCATGTCAATCATTTACAGACCACATTATTATGTTAGGCATGGATATTCCTATCTTAAATATTGATTTTGCCTACATGGATGAAATTGAGCATATTTTACGAATTTGGGTACAAAAGGTTTATATGGCTCAACAGGCTAGTAAAACTTCAAATGCCCAGTTATTTGAAGTATTACCTTTGGCCCTGACGGGCAAAGCCAAGCATTGGTGGAATTATTTAAGTCCTTCAGATCAAGCCGAAATTACAGCTCAAGGGATGGTCAACTTAGGAAATCTTCTGTTTCACGAATTTTACCATATTCACTCTCATGAATAGTCTACCGATTATCTTATGCTGACTAAACGCAAACTCTGAGATTTAGATCAGTTTGAAGCTTATGTTGATAGCTACACCAAAGAGGTGTATCGACTCAGACAACATCATTCATCTGCTGTGAAAGCTCAATTTTTGGCCTCACTTCCAGAATCCATTAGTAATTTGGTTCTAACAGAGCTAAATACTACCAATGTACTATTGGATAATCTCTTATTGCAAGACACATTACAAGAGCTAAATGCGATTGGCGGATCATCTTGGATAACGGCGAGAAATGCTATCTTGGACAAAATTCAGATTAAAGAAAGCAGCTTTTTTGAGCTAAGTAATTCTTTCATGGGCGTCTTGGTATCGGCTTAGCTATCACTTGGATAGCTGTCGAATGACGCGTTTTAAATTTGACATCGGTCTCAAATATCGAAGTCTGCCTAAGTCTTTGTCAATTTTGGTGTCGAATTTCCAGCTCGAGATCGATCTATAACTGCAAAGAAAGTGCGAGTAACAAATCATCTTCATTCCGACTAGACATGTACGACAACCCTCTATGGAGATGCTGCGCCAGCATTTGGCGAATCGTTGCTTCCTCGGCTGGCAATTTGTCAATATGCATGCGTAGCAGCAGGAGGTTCAAATACAAAACTTCATGACCTCCCGTGAAGGTACGCCAGTCAATGTCGATGCCGCCATTGAAATTGAAAGTCTCTTTCGGCAGCTTCGTAGGATTCGACAGCGAAATACAAAAGGCATGCCGGCAAATCGCGTTGTAATGTTCTATGCCGGTTTTTCGCTTCAAAGCGATGAGCTGATTTTTGGCCGCCGCCGTGAGGCGTATCCGATCAATCATTATCGTCATACAGCGCTTCCAATCGTTTCGACGCTTGTGGCGCGGCGTTGTTCATCATAGTCAAGTCGGTGTTCGCTAGCCATAAAGGGCAGCAATGTATCGTAAGCTGATCCGTAAACTTCTTCATCCGTTGAAAGTACCAGCACTTGATGCGATACCTTCGCAAAGAAATTATTGATTAGCGACTCACGATGCTTTTGGTCGAGCCGCGCCAACGGCGTATCGACCACAACCGGAAATCTCCCTTTCCGTTCACGAATTAGCGCGCTCAATACCGAAATCGCAAGAATTTGCCGTTCCCCCGCAGATAGTCTCTCCATCGGCAACACATGCCCCGTCGAATTTACAATCGATACGGCATAGCTATTGGGGTTGACGACAACACGCGAGATCAATTTCTTCTTGCGAAGCAATAGCTTGAACTCCTCCGTAATCATTTCTGACAACCAATGTGCTTTGCTAGCCAGCAGCCGTTCTTTGAACAAGCTGAGAGCCTTCTTTGCTCGAGCCGCGGCTTCAAGCCCCTGTTGCTCCAACGCTTTGTCTTTAAACTCGATGAGCAGACGTTGTTTGGCCGCATTCAGGCGAATCTCAACGTGACCAAGCTGGGAACGTGCCTCGCTGAGATCGTGGATCAGGTCATGCAATTGAATTTCGGCGCTCGAAACCGCCTTGGATCGTTCTTGCAATTGTGCGAAGACATTGGACAATTGCTCCTCAGCAGGAATTTGCCCCAAGCCAGTTTGCTAATGATTTTTTATACAAATTTGGCCCTTTTCACGTTTTGTGCTAAAAACTTCCTTATGTCACTTGTTACTCCTTTATTACCATGATTTCGGCTATGCCCTTATGACACCCTTTTGTCCTCTTCCTCATATGTTGTGGGGACTTCTTGTTAAAGGACAATGGAACCATTAACTGTTGATGACCTTATCATAATGCCTTATAATCATAGGTTATTTTAGCTGTCTTGCTCCATCCCATGGATTACACTTCCCCAAGTCAGCTGCCAATGGTGAGCTTATGTCACTGATTCTGCTATTCAACCACCTACGCCTCTCTCTCTCATGCTTTTGATTTTTTGGTGGCTGGAGCCACTTCTAGGCAGCTCCTTACTTATACATCTCTCTCTTCTTGCCCCTGGAATTCAAATGTGTCCGTGTGAGTGTGTACGTACACACACACATACACACATGCATATGCACACACTTTGTGCACACACATTTCACACACATGTCTGCTTATGTGCATGTGTGCACATTAGCGGACACTCTTTTGTCTTGAATGTCAGCATCTTTGACAGCAAAAATATATCTGTTTGGGCTATAGCTGTTTACAGAATGGAGATTGGGAAGATTGCTAGGGTCAGCTTTACTGGGCGAAGAGATATCTGCTACGAGGTTACTTGGACCAATGATCTCTGCCACAACTTGTTTGTGGACCAAATCGATGTCTTTACTTTGCTCGTCTATATCTCTATTTGTTACCCAATACTTTTCTGGTGGTTGCCATCTGGTAGCAACATTATGTAAGGTGGCAGCTGGCTACTGAGCATTCAGGAATGGAGAAGGACGAGGGGTCTCCATGAAGATGGATTAATCTGAATCATTCCTGACAAAAGGATCATTCATTCACAAAATTAATATCGGATCATAACTTGTTTCAGGAGCCAGATGAGTAATTGGATCATGGCTCATATCGTGGATTCAAGATACTTTGGGATATATTTATGAGGAGGGATACGTTGCCACCGGTAGCAACAGAAGAGCGGTGCCTCCAGTTTCAAAACCACATGATTCAATCTCATATTTTCAATCCACACCGTCAAATCTTCTCTACTATTAGTAAACTACATGAAGATTAAAAATCATATGGTTTCAACATTTATTTCTTATGCATTAGATGAACATAAAATGAGTTGCTTAGAATTTTGATATCATATGTGAATGAATTTTCATATGTAGTTCAATTTATGATATTGGAGAAGAATTAACGATGTGGATTGAAAATTTGAGATTGAATCATGTGATTTTAAAATTGGGGGCACCACTCTTCTGTTGCCACCAGTGGCAATGGATACGTCTCTCTCTCTCTCTCTCGTCGCAAAAATGTTCGCCCAGCACAACTTTTTTTTTTAAATTCATGATTTTGAAACCAAAAGACTGCCACATGTTGCAGCGAACCAAGCAGAACCCTCGATGGCACGGAGCAAAATTAACGTTGACACGTAGATGATGGCAGCCCGCGGCGCGTTCTATCGACGTTCGGGCGTTTCGACGAATACCTCCAAGTCGTCAGGCCTTGATGCTTCTGACATCTACGCGCGAGAATGGGGACCTCAATTGGCGACCCTTGGCTTGAAAATAATAATAATAATAAAGAATGGCGTGCGAGGCTCATGGGTTCTCGGTGATCTTCGCAGGAATTGTCCCTGCGTGTACAAAGTATTACATTTTGATCGGTTTGAAGGTTTCTGCAAAGGACATTCTTCCCCCCGAAAGGGAGGAGATGTTTCTTGTCAGACTGCAGAATTCATCCTGGCGTTGAGTCAACCCGGCAGCTTCTGGGTTCTGGGTTCTGCCCACTACTTCCTCCTCCTCGTTTCCTTCCACCCTCACTCCACCCATTGTTTACTTTTCCACCATGGTTTTGTCAACTCTCAATTAGCTCCTCAGTTACATTCTCCTCTCGACCGTCTCAATCCTTCTGCCTTCCTTGCACCTTCTCATTGCGTGCCCTAGTCTATTCGATGGCACACTGCCTCCTTTTTATTAATTGGCAGTGTCACTTGGGTCATCTGCGTTGTAGATTAAGATTGAGCAGGTGGTGGGATGGTAAGAACGGGGGCTTCGTTTTGCATCTTGTGGCTCTTGGGCCCCAACAGTTTCCTATAGCGTCCTCTGGACTTCGGCATTTTTAATTGTGTTCCCTGCCAAGGTGTTTAGGTGCATGCTCTTCCCAGTCTGTCGTGAGTATAAAGAAGGGAACTTTGTGTTCCTGAACTGATTTGGCAGAGGATCAGTGTTCTGCAATGCTGGCTGTTTGCTCCAGACAGCAACAAGTGTTTGCTTACTTGGTATCCTTGCAGTTCTGAAACAGGATTACTTAAAAAGATGAACTGCACACATACTGTCCTCTGGTAAGCCCCAATTGTACTTGTGGTGTATTTATTGTTAGTCTATTCTATGTCCATGACAGCTGAGCTAAAATTTAGCGCTTATTACCTCTGTTCTGGCCAGTTTGGTCTTGCAAGAGATCCCATTTTTTCATGTGCTAGGTTTTTCGTTTTGTTTTTTTTTTGGGAAAAAAGCAGACATGGTTCTATCTTTCCTTCTTGAGAGACAAAAGACTCGACACTGTGTGTCTTTCATTGTTGTCAGCGCCATGCACTCTATGAACTTCACCCTCTGGTAGTTGCCTCTGGGGATGCTTGAGATTACCAGATTTCCTGAAAGTATATGCAAGGAATTTTGGGAAAATCTGGACAAAAAAATGCAAAAAAGGGGGGGGGGGAAGACATATAAATAAATAAATACAATAAATAAGCTCGGGGACTCGTGCAAACAAGGGAACAACAGAACAACAGAGGCAATCCACCCAACTAAATGATGAAATTTGCAATTGCTCCAGGATATATAAAAAAAAAGATAAACGACCAATAGAGGGAAATAAACCAAACCCCACCAATCTTAATAATAAAAATTTCCACACTGCAGCACCGTCCTCCCCGTGACCCGGTGCTAAAGGCATATCAAGGCCGCCCTCGCAGGCTGGGTCCGGATCTCGTGGGTTACCCCGAAATGGCCGTGACCCGGCCTTGCTTCAGGCCGATATCTTGGTTTGACCGGACTCGTCTTCCGAACCGGATTGTAGCCGAATCACCATTGAAATTGCCATCTAGCCGGCAGATATTTAAGCATGTTTATTCCGGCTTCCTCCGTACCCCTGTCACGGACTCTTGTCCAAATATGAGAGGGTCCGTGAGTGACCGATATGCCCGGCCGACCGTGTCTTAACACAGACCCGCGTGTGATCTACCCCTACTCTTGTCTTTTACAATCGGTATTATTCCCTTTGGCCGCGGAGCCCTAATTTCGGTAATTAATCAAAGGTGTTCTCTCGTATGGGAGATGTAAATGACGTCACGGCCTTCATGGCGTGGCGGGATTGGGTCCTGACCCGAACCACACAATCGTCTGACAAAGTTAGATCGAGCGCACCATGGGTTCGTTAGAGCCCGAATAAATTATCACCTCGGTGACTGGCACGCCTACGCACTCAATAAACCGATGAACTAATACCCACGTTAACCTAGTTTAACAAAGAGTGCGTCCACAAGTCTGACACGCCCGGTAGGACCCACCCACCTTTCATCTCCTTGCCGAAATTAGGGGCTTCGCGGCCCCCTTCTTGTAATACTGATTATTCCATCTTTTGCAAATGCAGAAAAAAAGTGAAGTACGTCCGACTGCAAGAATGGCGCTTTTCTTTGGCCCTCTGGTCATCGAGAGCCACATCAGGGATGGCTACCTCGCCGTCCCCCTTTGCTTCGGGAGCTTTCCTCCCGTTGTGGGCTTCCCCAACTTTCTGGGGGTGGCCTTCGTTAACATCTTAGATGTGGAAGCGTCCGGCAAGCCCAAGACCAAGGCCCCTATTTCGGGAGGCATCGAAGCTGCTACTGGCCAAGCCGTGGCCTGAAGCGACGACAGCCCTCCGTCAAGCACGCTAGGTTGCCACGTACACCACATGCACCAGACCGCCGGCCCATGCACCAGGGGTCAGCATCCCATCAAAGGAGGCTACGCAAGAGCACTGCTGGCGTTGCCACACCAAGACGCCGAATTGCTAACTCCGGCAAGTCTGTGACTGTCGGAACCATCCGGGTCCACTTAAATGGGCAGAGGTCTGAGGCCATCCCGGACCGAACAGTGCCAGCCATCCCAATCCACAATTCTTTCCAAGGACTGGAGAAGATAAAGGAAGGAAGGGCGCCAGCCATCCCGGTCGCCGCACCGAGAGGCATGCTGGCTCACAGACCGGCGAAGTTGAAGCAAGTCTGGGTTCCCAAAGGAGCTCGACTTATGGCACCTGCACAGTTGTAGTGGCCCCACCGCGTCCTCATGTGACAGGTGGCTCCATGAGAGGAGTCCACACTATTTACATCCAACATCAGGTCCCTGAAGACGCAGCGGCTCTGGCACCGATTGAAGCTATCTATGATGATTACCTGGAGGACCCTGGGGAGGCCTCACGTCCTCCCATGCCAGCTGGCTCCACCTGCTCGTCGGTTGCAACCCCGGAGCAATGCGAAGAGAATGCTACTTCGGCACCGGGCCAAGATGAGCCAGAAGAGGCCTTTGGCGTTCTGGAGGTCGAGGAAGGCGAAGATCAGGACTTTGCCGACCTGCTACTGGCCCCATCGAAAATTGAAGATGGCGGTCAAGCTACTGTCGACGAGCTGGCCGAAGTCAACCTCGGCACAGAAGATGATCCCAGGTCGACCTTCCTGAGTGCCCTCATGCCTCCTCAGGAGAGAGTAGAATATATAAAATTATTGCAAGAGTTCCGCGATTGTTTCGCCTGGAACTATAAGGAAATGCCTGGCCTCAGTCCTAAGGTGACCCAGCATCTGCTGGCCATTGACGCCAAGACGAAGCCTGTGAAACAGCCCCCTCGACGCATGCGACCGGAGCTAATAATACAGATCTGCAAAGAGGTCAACAAGCTTATAGATGTCGATTTCGTGGCAGAGAACCAATATACCACCTGGTTGGCCAACATCATCCCGGTGAAGAAAAAGAATGGGCAGATCAGGATTTGCGTGGATTTTCGCAACCTAAATAGAGCATGCCCGAAAGATGACTTCTCGGTGCCAATCACCGAGATGATGATCGATGCAACCACTGGCCACGAGGCCCTCTCCTTCATGGACGGTTCGTCTGGTTACAACCAAATATGGATAGCCGAGCACGACCGGATCCACACAGCCTTCAGGTCACCTAAGGGGATCTTCCACTATAAAAGAATGCCCTTTGACCTCAAAAAAGTCGGCACCACATACCAGCGGGCGACGACCAAGATATTCGACGATCTGCTCTACAGCAGGGTCGAATGCTACATCGATGATTTGGTCGTGAAGACGAAGAAGAGGAGCGACCATCTGAGTGACCTCAGGGTCATTTTTCAAAGGCTCTGACAATGTGAGCTAAAGATGAATCTGATGAAGTGCGCTTTCAGCGTCTCCAGTGGAAAGTTCCTAGGCTTCATCGTCCAGTATAGAGGGGTCGAGATCGACCCCCTCAAAATAAAAGCCATCCAGGAGCTGCCGCCTCCGAAGAACCTGGGAGAACTGAGGTCCCTGCAAGGCCAGCTAGCTTATATCCACAGGTTTATCTCCAACCTATCAAGACGCTGCCAGCCATTCCACAAATTGATATGAAGAATGCACCATTCAGCTGGGGCGATGAATGCCAACACGCCTTCGACCAGTTGAAGGGTTATTTGAAGACCCCACCTGTGTTGGGGGCACCTGTCAAGGGTAGACCGCTTATTCTTTACATAGTGGCCACTGAATACTCACCGGGGGCAATGCTCACCCAAAATAATGGTGAAGGCAAAGAGCAAGCTCTCTATTACCTTAGCCGAAGACTGGTGGGGCTAGAAGCCAAGTACACTCCAATCGAGAAGGTCTGCCTCGCCTTGATCTTCACAGTCAAAAAGTTGAGGCATTACATGCTGTCCCATGAAGTGAGCTTGATCTCTCGGGCTGACCCCGTTAAGCACATTCTCTCCCAGCCAGTCTCGAAGGGACGCCTCGGTAAATGGGCCGTGCTATTGATGGAGTTATATATCACCTACATACCACAGAAAGCCATCAAGGGGCAGGCCGTCGCGGACTTCTTCGCGACGCATCCCGTGCCTGAAGACTCCCCACTAGCCACTGAGCTGCCCGAAGATGAAACACTGGAAGCAGACCTGGTTCAGCAGGCCGTGTGACAGTTGTACTTTGACGGGGCTTCCAGAACAGAGACGGCTCCCTCCGGACACGCCAGAGTATGGGCTGGAGCGGGCATCGTCCTCAAATCTCCCGACGGAGAAGTGATGCACACCTCCTGCTGCATCAATAAACCCTGTACAAATAATGAAGCAGAGCGGTCTCATCTTCATTTCGATGGTGATTTCGGTGCGCGCACAATTCAATCTCGCGAACGTGCCGCTGTGGTTTGAACGCACAGCGACTCAAATGACCGCTCAAACGGACGATTCAAATCAATTCATTGCGCGCGGACGCGATTCGGAATTTTTGATTTCCGCGTCCGGCGTTCAAATGATTTTATCGTCGCCGAACGGTCAAACGGCGGTGGCGACGATGAAATTCATCGGCTCAAATCCGGCGGCTCAAATTTCGGGCGACGCGGAAACTTCCGGCAAAATCAACTATTTGATCGGCAACTCGGCTGATTGGCGCACGGATGTTCCGGCGTTTTCCCGCGTTCAAATCCATCAAATTTATCCCGGCGTCAATCTCGTTTATTACGGTAATCAACAACGATTGGAATACGATTTTGATCTGGCCGCCGCGGTGAATCCCGAAAGCATCGTGATCCGGTTTGATGGCGGCGAAAAAATTTCCGTCAGCCCGCAAGGCGAATTGATCGTCAATCTCGCAGGCCGAAACATAGTCCAGCACCAGCCGACTGCTTATCAGATTTCAAATCACGTTCGTCGTGAAATTTCAGCCGGTTACAAGATTTTGGACGCGCATACGGTCACTTTTTCCGTCGGCAGTTATGATCATCATTTGCCGCTCGTGATTGATCCGGTGTTGAGTTATTCGACTTTTTTTGGCGGTAACAATGCCGACGGGGCTTGGGCGGTCGCGTATGGAACGAACGACAATTCGGTTTACATCGCCGGCCAGACTTTTTCGACACAGATCTCGAATAACATTCCATTCGGCGCTACGAACCTTCTCATCGGTGGTTTGCAGAATGTTTCGCACGATGGCGCTGCGTTTGTCGCCAAATTTAACGCGACGGCGGTGACAGGCACCAATTTGATTTACTGCACTTATTTGGGTGGCAGCACTTACAATAGCGCCAATGCTTTGACGGTGGATGCGGCCGGTCATGCGTTCGTCGGCGGCTGGACTCGCTCCACTAATTTTCCGACGGCTAACGCTATCACCGGCAGTTACAATGGCTCAATCATCGGCGGTCAATACAGTTCCAGTTATGGCGGCTATCCGGCGGATGGTTTCGTCACCGAACTGGAAACCAACGGTTCCAGTCTGGTGTATTCAACTTATTTGGGCGGCGCTGGCGCGGATGCGGCCGATCCTGGCCAAGCTGACGTCGAAGAACTTCGCTGCTCAGAAGCCGGTCATCATCGGCGGCATCAAGACAGCGGCCAAGGGCAAGCTCGCGGCCGATGCCAGCCTTGACGATCTCACCGGCCTGATTGATGCGCTGGAAAAAGCGCCGATCGCCGAAGGTGACGATGAGAGCTTGGGGCAGTAAATTTAGATGATTGGCTCCCATTTTTAATGTCAGCTAGAGGTTACACCGGTTCAACCATGCACAAATGGATTAAGCCTAGAACTGCTCAGGCTGAGTCCTATAATAACTATCGTAGATTTCGGGTTATAATAATAATAATAATAAGTTAACGAGCTCGTTCCCTTCTAACTTGTACATAATGTAATGCAAGAGATCTCTCTCTTCTCATAATTGTCCTCATCTTTTTATACGAACAGTGTGTGCGCACCATAGTAATACACCTCTCCTTTCGTCACAAAGGAGGGTACGAGTTTGATCCCATTATTTGGCACCCCTTTTTTTACGTTCGGAGACAATGCGCGTAGATGCCTCCCTTAAGACACGGCGAGGGTCCCTTTGATAAAGGGGTGACACTATTTATTCGGGTCAAGAGATGTGAATAATTTATCTCATCCCAAATAAAGACTTATGTGTACGAAACAATAGAGATTGATCTTTATTGTTCTCTCTCCTCTGTTAATTATTCAACAACATATTATTCTTAAATCAAAGAGATCATGAGACGTGGTGGTTTATCGCTACCCTCCTCGTTATCCCCCGATTTCACACCACCACGCCACGTGACAAAAGAAAGTATGACTCTCCATCTTATCGGCCTCGCCGGATCACCCCAGGTGCGAGTCCACGGATCGGAGGGTAGAGGAGGTCCCCAGGATCATGTGGACGGAAGGGGAGCACGAAGAACAGACAAATCACCGCGTGGCACTTTGATTTGACTGATGGATGTGGCCATTATCTCATCTTTGATCTTTCCCTTTTGCCTTACTTTTCGTGTCTGACTACGTTTGTAACTCTGCATGCCCTTAATTGGTCTCACATTTCATCTTGGACCTTCGAGATCATCATATTAATGGTTCTTTTAGGCTCGTGCAGTTACATGCGACATTGGCCATCTCAAGATCGACATTCCGACATGCGGCGGGTGGGGCAACTAGAACGATTTTAAGAAACAAAATCAGATCAGGTTCAATCTAATCTGTATGCTTGTATCATCTAATTAACGATAATACGGTTAAAAAAATAAAAAAGAAAGAAGATCAGGTTCAATGGCTGAGAGGAAAATTTCTCCTTGGGTGGTCATAACAAAATTTTGTTGGAGCCTTGAAGGGTAACGAAGAATTATACATATTAGAGGTCCAAATTCTTAATCTAGATCCACGAGTTATATTCTTAATATTTGTTTGGGTGAGCGAGAAGGATGATGTCACTAGAGGGATACTGCGGTCACGAACTCGCATATGAAGGAGTCCTGAAAGATATCACATGGGTCAACTCTTCAATACTTAAATCAAATCACCGACTGAGCGAAAGACGAGCACTCGGGACGTGTGATCGGGTATGCCAATCCTTAAATGTTTTATAAATATTTGAACTAGAGTGCAAGATTGTAACTCATCTATTATGGGATTAGGTGCATGCGTGCTCCTTGCACTTTTGAAGGATTTGGGCAATGTAGGACTGTCTTTCCTAGGTGCAGATGCATTCCATGTCTCTCTTCTAGGAAAGAGGAAGCAAATTGCTGCAATCTTCTTTTGTAATTATTGTCATTCTATGGTTTTGTGCTTTTGTATCTGGGTTATTATGTACTTGGGATGAAAATCCATTTTCTACATAGCTAAAATATATATAAAGAAAGGTAAGTAAGACATGTAAATAAAATAAAAGATATATGTAAACATAAACATAGTTGTCAAGGGGGAGGGCTGTCGTCATCCGGCAGTGCAGGGGAACTTGTTATTCGACAGTGCATTGGGATGCCGATCGCGGGGGTGGATCCACGTCGCCATCGAGATCTATGTTGTCAGAACGAAGAGGGGAGACTGGGTCGGGAGAATGCCGGCATCCCTCCTGTTGCTTTTCAAATAGCCGTCAGGGACCGATGGGATTATTGTTGGGAGGTCCAATGCTCAACTTACCCCACGTCTGGTAGAGGGATGGGTGCTACAAGGGCGAGCAACGATGGCGAGCGGCAAAGTGGAGGACGAGCAAGGGAGGCAGCTAGGGTTAACCCCCGAAGAGAGGGATCGAGGGGTTGGAAGAAGAGAAGAGTTTGGGAATTTATAAAGTAATCTCTAAAAAGTAGTTTCTTGTCATTTGGGCTTCAAAAAAAATTCTTCTCGATCCAGTATGGTGTGGTACCGTATCAGATCATACCTCAAAAAAATTGGCACGGCCGTGCTGAACAATCTGGCAAACCTTGCCGCACAGGTCGTTGTGCAGTGCAAGGCTGGGTCAAAGTTAGATCAGCCTCCACATGCTCCTCCAACAGGGCCTCTTCTACAACAAACTCTTATGCTCTTTCACATACACACCATCCATGCATAGATTCAGACACACACACAAGGCTGCTCTCTTTTTTTTTTAAAAAAAGTGGGTGGTATCACTGATGTATAAATGAAGAGAAATTTACAAGTATAAGTTGTCTCAAACCAAAGAGCAACCCCAAAACCTATACAAAAGAGCTCCACAGGGAGATCGTGGATCCACCTAACCCCCCAAACAGCCAAAAAGAGAAGGGAATCTATATTACAAAGATTGATTGTCCATTCCTTTACTCTATTACAAATAAAAGAAACAACAATATCCTCATCCCGAGACTCCCTCCTAAACATCCGATTCTTAAACATTGACTTCAGTAGTTTTATTGTCCCTGTTACTTTTCTAGATAATGCTTGATGTGTATGTGATGAACCGAACAGGTGTATGGATGTTCTTGTTTCTGTTTTGATAACTTTTGTCGGAAGGGCAAGTTTTATCTTCATCTTCAGCCTGTTTCTAACCTATCTGTACATTATCCCATGTTCATTTGGGGGAAAAAGAACCGGTGGTGCCGAGATACCAAAAGATAGCAAAGAACTATATTGCTCTAAGAGGATCTCGAGTGACTCGGTGGGAACGGTCCTCTTTTTTATAGGAGAGACTTGAGATTAAGCTCCGTGAGGGGTTTATCTGGCTCATATTTAATCCTCGAGGGATGTGAACCCGAGATTTTATGACGACAGTATAAAAAAAGGTGATAAAATATATAGAGTAATACTCAAATTTGGGTGACTCAATAATCGTTCAACTCTCCGTACCACTCTGCTAGATTACTCATTACCAAAAAAAAATAATATCATAAAGAATATATAGACATTAAAACAAGAAAAATAGAGAAATGTGAATCTTCTGTGATGTCTGGAATCTATATGGAGTGCTCCATATGAACGCCCAGCTGCGGCCGATGGCCTCCACCTCTATGTCTGCAAAACAGTAGTTTTATGTTCCATTCGACAAAGCAAAGGATTGGTGGGGAAACCTTGACCTGCAGAAACTGAAGAGGCCTTACACTCTTCCCTCTGCTCAAACTCCCATCGCCTTGATCAGAAAGGAAATAATGACATTTATAATAACATTGAATGGAGTAAAAGGGGTTTACTTGGCATTCTGCAGGGTTATCCTTGACACACAAAAAAGCAAGATCATTTTTTCTACCTTAACTATCCCATCTATAGATAGGACTGCCGTTTGTATTTCAAGGTGCTGAAGGTATCTGGACTGTAAAGATTCTCTGGTATTGTCTTGAATTTTCCATTTCTGACCACAGTGATAACATCGATCCGACGTCAGGATTAGTCGCAACGTCTATTCTCGCCGGGTCGCACGCAGCAAAACAGCAGTTCTGGCTCGTGGACAGCAATCGACGACCACCCCCGGGGCAGTCGACTCGCCTTCCGCCCGACGAACCAGCGTGCCGCCTTCCCCGGAATCGCCCCACCAGGAGCCTCGGACGCCGCATCACCCTTCCCGGCCCCCTCAGCCCGCCACCCAGGACATGGGCCCCACAGATGCCGACGTGAACCACCATCGGAGCGGTCCAGATTGCCGCCCGTCAACCCGAACTCGCTACTCCCGGGTCCTGCCTGTAGCTCTTTACCTCTATGGGTAGAGTGAGAAGAAATATTCACTTCTGTAATTGTTAATAATTTTTGTACCGGGAGTACGGGTTCGGCCGGGATCGTCTTCCCCACGCCCCGAGCATGGAGGTACAATCGTCACCCCCTTGTAGTCGTAGGATTGCAAAATGAGTGATTGCCAGCCTCAACAACTCACCTCCTGTATACTCCCGCATCCAAGCAACACGATGTGATGATTGTATATAAATCTTGTTATCTTTTGCACTGCTTCAACAATTTTATTCACTGTCTCAAGTTGTCCAATATCTTTCAACATCAAATCAACATAATGGGCTGCACAAGATGTCCAAAACAAATGTGGTCTGATCTTCATCAACTTCTCCCCTGCTTTCTTGTAGTTGGATCCATTATCTGTCACAACCTGTACAATAAAATCTTCTCTGATTTCTTCCACCACTTCGTTCATTAATTGTAATATGTAATGGTAGCTGTGGATTTTGTCTGATGCATCACTAAACTTATGGTAGAAGACATATTTTTCACAAAAGACAAGAAAGTTAATCAAGCTACTCTTAGTGGTATCTGACCAACCATCATATATAATGGTGACTCCAAACTTCTGCAATTGTTTTTTGAAGGATGCAATGTATTCCTTTATTTCTTGAACTTCCTCATCAAGATACCTCCCAACCAAATCCTTTGCAGTCGGAGGCTGAACATGTAAGCCTTGTTGTTGTGCCTCCTGGAACATTATCTTGTAGTACGGACTGTTTGCTGCATTAAATGATAACCCTGCATGGTGCCAAAATTTTAGCATGGCCCATCCCAATTTGTACTTCGGTCCTTTCTTATTGTAGGCATCCTCCATTCTTGTTTGCTTCCCATGTTCCGTAGAAAAAATGTTGGGATCCACATCTTCAATTGTGACACATGTGCTTCTTTTTCTTTGACTACTACTGCCTAAAGGAGGGAGATTTGTGAAGTAATTCTTGATATTGCTTGTTGAATGACGACCTTGAACCGGTCTTGATATAGGAGCCCCTGAACCTCCACCTTCTTCATATTGAGATCTCTCAAAATGAACTCTTTGAGCTCTCCTCTGATCTCTCTCCCATGCTTCAGCCCTGTTTTGATACATAGCCGAGCGAGTGGCATGAGATGGTGGAATCCATCTCCCTTTCCTGACCTCCTGGACATCTTCCTCATCAGAACTTATCCATACCTCATCATCATCTGAATGTAATGAGCCTCCGCCGCTCATCATCTGTTCAGCTACAACTTTTTCTGCCTTCTTCCTATGATGTTTAAGTTGTATGTCTTTCAAATGTTGTACCATTAATTCTTTGACCTCTCTAGATACACTCTTGCATTGATGGATCTTGTTATACCCCCACTAACCTGTCTTTTGCAAGATACTTCTTCAAGTGAGAGATTTCACCCCCCTTTGTAATAAAATCACAATAATTACATTTGAAATGGTATTTATTTTCATCTATTATGACACAATGCTGCCATCCAATATCCCCGGTGCCGGACTCCAGGCTGAATTTGATCGAGCTCTCGAACGCGTCGGGTCCGCCGTCCCGCCACGACATGATGACCCGGCCCTGCGTCGTCGTCTGGAACCAGCACTCCAGCAGCACGGCGCCGTCGCCGGCGCCGTGACCGCCCTCGCTCTCGGGGATGCGCGAGCCGATGTCCACCGACAGGTACCGGCCCGCCGACGCCGAGACCGGGGCGAAGACGGGGGCGCGCTCGCCGGTGGCGGGCGGCCCGTCCGTTCCCCCCAGGTCGAGAGTGCCGCCGCTCCCGGACTGCACGATGCTCAGCGCCGGCCGGGACGTCGCGGCGATGTTGCCCGCGCTCGTCGACCCGGACTCCTCGGTGAGCGGGTAGTGCGCCTGCGGTCTGGAGACACGGATCTCCTCCGACGCCATCGACCGCAGCGACGGCGCCCGGTTCAACCGCTTGAACAGGTCCGTCGCGGAGATCGCCGTCTTGCTGAGCAGGCCCTCCCACTGGACCGGCCACTCGTTGACCAGGCCGTAGAAGCGGGGCCGCACCACCGCGCCGAGGAGATCGAACTCGACGTAGTCGCCGGAGCCGCCCGTTCGGAACGTGGCGAACTCGACCTGCACCACATCGCTGCTCACCCAGGCCGGGCTGACGAGGGCCCGGCGCACGATCCAGTCCCACCCGTCCGACGACGTCTCGAAGTACACGACACCGCTGGCCTCGCGGTACCGCAGCCACGCATGCTCGATCGGGTCGTAGGGGAAGGACACCGCCGAGCTGTCCGTCCCGCCGACCTGGCTCATGCACCACAGCAGCCCGGCCACGGGGTCGTACTGCCAGCGAAGTCGCGTACCGCTGGTCTCCGAGTACAGGTACCAACTGACCGACGCCGACGACGAACCCCCCGCAGCAGGGATCGTGGGCAGCTTCACGGCGATCGAGGACCCGGCCAGCCGCCACTGCCGGAGGCTGGTGTACCGGGCGGTGACGCCTGGGCTGACGGGCAGTCGCAGGCGCCCGTCGACCGGGGCGGCGCCACCGGTCGCCGTCCACATCGCCGGGTCGACGACGTCGCTGTCGAAGTCGTCAGCCAGCGTCGACAGCGAGTACGGCGCCGCCCCGGCCCGGGTCGGCATGACCGCTTGCGAGATCCGGATCAGCGCGTTGCGGCGGACGTGCGGCGCGAACGGCGAGTCGGGATTGCCCGGCGTCAACGCGCCGTCGAGATTGTCCAGGACGAGGGACGCGGTCCCCGGCTGCGTATCCGACAGCTCGTCACTGGCGCCCCGCGAGATCGTCACCCCCTGCACCAGGTCCACCCGCCGGGTGATGTCCGTCCACTCGATTTCCCACGGCGCCTGGACCCGCCCACCGGGATTCTAGTCCCTACTAGGAAACTAGCAGAGTTTCCCATCTTTACATAATGGGGGTTATGTAAAGTCATCGAAAATTAGTGGGAGTTCTAAATTAAAATAAAAGGCCCTATTTTAATTGAATGTCTGTAATGTTATTACTGCACATCCCCCTTTTTTAGATTAATAATGTCGAATCATGTATTGTTGTGGCATATTAGATGCCGATAAGAATTCACTGAATCAAAATTCTGTGACTGGCTCATGAAATTGAGAATAGTTCTCATGACTCGAAAGGGAAATAGTCTATGTTCTTGATGAGCTATTACCCGAACCACCTTATGTTTGTTAGTAAGACTAACAAGAAGAGGAGGGCTTAGCAGGTCTTTGAGAAAGATAATGCTAAGTGGTAGTTACCACTGGCTAAGGCTATCAAGAGAGATGAGGCTATGAGAGACTACAGCTGATGCTTCCATTACTATGGGGATGGCTAATAGAAGAAGAACTACAAGTTGAATCTTGTAGGGATGGCAAAGCAGAGACTTGGTGAAGCTTCTGATACTGATAAGAAGAAGGCACTTAATCAAGGTCAAGGGTATTCTATGGATTGAAAGTGGGGCAAAAGTTGCTGCCATTTCAATAGAGACTATCGACCTCCAGATGCCTTTAAGAGCTATTTAGAATTGATAAATTTTTTTATATTTTAAATCCTCCTCATGGATCCTTGGATAGTCAAAGTCAAACTTACTTCATTCAAAACCCTCTTCCAACATAAAAACCTGGCTGGCGTCCTTCGTTTTCATCTCTCATTCGCATATCTCCTTCGGGTCGACATGGAAGCTTGATCACCTTCCGTCTTTTGCTCTCTACACTCAGGCTTGCATCCTGTAGCTCATCCTCATCTCCACCGTCCTCTGAAGCTATTTGTTTTTGTCTTTTCTCTTCAAGTCTCCCATTTTCACCAAATCCTACATTTTCGTCTATGGGTCCTCCGACAGCAAGGGGAAAAGGGAAAACGTGCCGCTTCGGGAAAGAGGTCCGAAAGGGCAACTCCATCATCTGCTGAGCCAAGAATGAAGAATAAGAATGATAAAGATGCTGCAAGATCGTCTGTAAAGCTGAAGGAAACATGCTCACGGAAGAGGAAAGAAAAACAGCCAGAAAAGCAGCACACACCAACAAAGAAATCTAGAGGTGAGAGCCGTCCTAGAAGGAGAGAAACTCAAATTACTCCATAACCTCTTCATCCTCCTCTTCTCTACAAGAAGTCTCAACAGAGTCCTGAAATATATTGTATCCTAGATGCATCGATGTGAGTGACCATCAGTTGTTTGAGGTTTTTCCTGAGCTACTTTATATGTTGGAATTTCAAGGGTTTACGGATTTTATATAGCATAGATATAGTGGATTGCCGGCAAATAAGCCTCGAGCTAGCAATACAATCAGAGCGCTATAACATCCACACATAGAAGAATGAATGCACAAGGTAATATACTCAAATTTTAACTTTATTAATCAAATAATCAAAGTTTACAATGACTCTAGACTTCTTCCAACATAATATTTCACTATACTCAATAAAAGGAAAATTACATGGACTCGACTCTTGACTAACATAAATGGACTCATATCTCTCTAAGTCTTCTCTCGAACCTTAATCGCTCTCGGACTCGCCACTTGAGTAGCTCGAATCTCACGAGCTAGAATTTCCTAAAAAAGATTGAAAAGTAAGAAATTAGCTCACTCGCCCAGTAGATATCTTCGTATCAACATGATGGCAATGTTAAAGTAATTAACATTTTAGCTCTATGAAAAAGGATAATAAGGAAAGTGCGATAAAATATGCGAAATAAAAACCAAGATAACAAGTAGCAAGACATGAACAAGATAAGAGATATTAGAACATGAACAAGCAAGATTATAATATGGTCTTTTAATAACAAGAATGTACTTTTCATAACCTTAAAAAGAGTGTGCACTAAAAAGTCATGTAACAAGCATGTACTTACAAGCATGTAAATTTCACCAGATAGCCTTATGGATTTTACCCGTTTATAAAAAAAGTATCCCAGCGTGTAAATTTCATAAGATAGTCTCGTGGATTTCAGCTGTTTATAAAAAAAGTACTCTCAGTGTAATGCGACATTAGTATTCATCATACCCTATGATTTACAATATGTTTCTGGCCATCTATCGAGGGCGCTAGCGTGGAGCCCTTGGAAACCGTCCGTGCCCGCCCTTGTATCTTCAAGTTAGAAGTCAAGCTACTTCCATGAGAAATAATAAAGTAGGCCAATAATATCAATCCCAAACAATAGTTTCATGGCAATAAAACCAAGGTAAGAACATGCCAAGATGAAATCATGAGAGTTCAAGGATGAATTAATTAGACATTATGCTTAAGAGGAATTTCGACTGCACAACGGTACATTACCATAGTTTCATAGTTCCTTAAGGACTTATTGAACAAGGTTTTGGGTTCCAGAAAATTAGAAAATCACCTAAGAATAGCGTAGGTCCACCCTTGGGTCAAATCACAGGTTAGACACAAGATAGCCGAATGCGATTCATGGAGGACTACTTTCTAGAAGTGGTGGTCGACTGTGAGCCGTGATCAGGTGGAGTCGATGCGGGAATAGGAAAAGAGTTGACTCAATAAAACTATTGGCAGAACGCGATCCAGGGGCAACCGCTATCATGAGTTAGTGGTCGGGTCTAGGCCGCAGTCTGGGCAGAGTATAGAAAAATGCAACTGCCCCTATTTAAGACTTCCTATTTGTCGAGGTGTGCTTAGGTCGGTTGTCCTGTCCAGACTACCTCTACCCTCATATTTTGACCAAATAGAGAAGAGGAAAAAGACCTCGTGCCCTCGAGCATGGCCCAAGTAGCAACAGTGTTTACCAAAGAAATTGGCTAAGGATGCCGTGAAGTGTGTGGGGTGCCCAGCTAAAGGTTGCCCTTAATGAGGGGGGAGGGAACGCCGAATTCCTTGCGTGGGGTTCTCATAACCAATGGGTGCTACATAACAAGCCTAAAGACTCTTATTTGTTGACATTGACTTAAATATAGACCTAGGACTAGACCTAGACTACCGCTCTTAATCAGGTTAAGAAGCACTTCATGTGAAAACCGTGCGTGAATGAATGAAGTAAAGAAAATGTAAACTTACGCAAATACATTATCTTGCGACCTTGGTTGTAAAGCAGCTGTCGGAAGCAATCTTGACCAACATGGGATTTGTTGTCCTCATTTGACAGATAAAAGATAGGGAGGCAAAGATTTAAAGTGGCTTAACAATAAAGGAGTGATGCCCAGATCAGACTCAGAAGAATAAGGAGAAAAGGAAAAGAGGTGAGGGCTAGAACTCCCTCATTAAGGTGTAGAAACCTTAATCACATTAAAGGTCTATAGAAGGAAAGAAAATTAATGGGGGAAGTGAGGACTAAAGTCTCGAAAGCAGTGTGAGAATGGACAGATGCCCAAAATAGTTGATGTAGGAGAAGTCGGGTTAGACCTAGGATCGGGAGGAATCAGAAGAAGGAATTGATAAATTGAGTGAGGTGGATCCGGAGGGTCCAGAGGAAGAGAGTGAGAATCATGATGGGAAAATTTTGGAGGTTCCGGAGGAATAAAGTGATGAGGGACGCGATGCCATGACGAAAGGTATGAAAAGAGATGGTTCCAGAGGAAGGAAAGAATAAGGGACACGATGCCCTAGAAAAAGAATAGAGGGATAAAAGAGCAAGAACTTTGTAGATTTCAGACAAAGAAGAAGATGAGGGACCCGATGCCCTAGAAAAATAGGTTGAAGAGAAGGTCCGGAGGTTTCAGAGGAAGGAAACAAGAAGGGGTGCGATGCCCTAAGAAAATAGACAGGAAAAAGAGAGGGAAATCTGGAGGTTCTAGAAGACAGGGAAGATGAGGGTTTAGAGACCCAAGAGAGAAGGAATGCAAATGCAAATGTATGAAATGCAAGGAATGCAAGGGATGCAAAGAGGAAAGCCTCCTTCTCACCCAATGGGTGGCCCATAAGTGATGTGGGACGGACCCACGATTCGACCTAGGACTCTAGACGAACTCGCGTTTGTCCCTTAGCGAGGGAAGCGTGCGGATGTGTGGTCCGCGCGGGCCCCCACCCTTCACGGCAAGGCTAGACGCTAGCGCAGGCGCTGACTGTCATTGAGGCGTCTGGCGCGGCCGCTGGGGCTGCAAAGCCGAAAAAGACGGCGCCGGCGCCCGCCAGACGGTCGAAACCGTCCGTCCGGGGCCGATCGCCCGGGGCTAGACCTTAGCGATGGCGGAAGCCGCCATGGAAGCCGCCGTGGAAGCCATGCCCCCAGCCATAGCCGTAGCCGCGATAGCCGCGGTGGAAGCCCCAACCACCATACCAAGGCGCACCGTAGTAGAGGGGCGCTTCATCGTAGACCACGGCCGTGCCGCCGAAATAGGCCGGGTCGTCGTCATATATCGACATCGGCGGCGGCGGCGGCGGCGGCGGCGGTTCGCGATAGGTCATGCGTTCGACCGGCGGCGGCGCTATGGGCGCGGGCGCGTAGACCGCGCGGTGGCGGACCTTGCGATGCATGGCATGGTGATGGACGACCGGGCAGCCACAGGTCGCGGCGTCGGCGGGCGTCACGGCGGCGATAGCGCCAGTGCTCAGGGTGGCGGCCGCGATGGCCGCGGCGGTCAGCATCTTCATCGAAACCTCCTCGTTCTCGACTTCGCTCCCGTGCCGAAACGGCGTAGGGGGCGACCTTATTAACGAAGATGAACACGTCGCGATGAACCTCGCCTGAACCCGGACGCTAGGTCTGGCGCAGGCGTAGAACTTTGCTCTCTCTAGGGTTTGGTCCCGAACCCGCCGACGAGGGCCATCATCTCGCCGTGGCTCAGCCGCTCGGATGCGCCGGCGAAGTCGCCATCGGCGTTAAGCTTTTCGAGCACGGCCTTGGCGTGGCCATAGGCCGAGCCGGCGAGCGCGCCGCCCAGGCTGATGCGTCGCACGCCCAGCTTCGCGGTGTCCGCCAACGGCGCCAGGCCCGGCACGACCAGCATGGCGAGGAGGTTAGCCTTCGATGCTGTGCCATTCATGTCTTCGCCATCCTGGAATGGGAAGTCGACAAAGAGGTCGTCGAAAATAAGCGCATATGCGCGATCCAACTCCTCGTCGGATGGCGAACCATTGACGGGCGGAACCTTGAATGGCATATCGATGAAGGCGCCCGTCTCGATATCAAATCCCGACTTGGACACGAATCGCCCTTCGTCGGTGAAGATCGGATGCTTAACGACGCGCTTGATGGTCGGCAGTGGAATCTTGTTCGGATCGATGCCGGTGAAATATTGCACGATGTCATTCGGGGCAGGAGCCACGCGGAATCGCCCGCCTGGAGCCTCATCACGGAATTGCACGATGTCGGTGAGCGCCACGAAAAGTTGGCTCTTGTCGAGCATTTCGAGGCGTGCTGTACCGGTTCCGAAGAAGAAGATAAACCACCTTCTGAGCTGACTTCTCCAGCACCAAAACATGGCAAGCATAGCAAATCCGAAGAAGCCAGGTTGGCCAATGTTAGAGTCAACAACAGAATAATGAAGCAACTGAATAGAGTTTCGGTAAGATTCTGCGTCTGGGAGATACTCTCCCTAGATGACGAAACCAGACAGGCTGTCATTACAACCTTACAAACCCTGGCACTCTTCGAGAGCTATTTTGCTGAGATGCATTCAGGGACAGCCATCACTTTTGGTGAAGAAGATATGCTCATGCCTTCTGCCAGCCATAATAGGGCCTTATATATGAAGGGGCAGTTAAGTGGCCAACCTATATATAGAATCTTAATTGACCTAAGGGCGGCAGTGAACATTGTCCCCTATTAGGTCTACCAGAAGCACTACTTTGACGTACACCTAATCAAGGTCAGGGATATGATGATCGCTAGGTTCAACCAAAAATTTGAAGTCCCTATGGGCATGGCGGGGTTCAAGCTTTCGCTGGGAGACTTCACCACCAAGGTGCAGTTCCACGTCATCAACTCCGATACTTCATTCAAAACACTACTCGGCCAACCGTGGTTGCATCAAAATCGGGTGGTACCCTCTACTGTGCACCAGTGCATTAAATACCCTTGAGATGGAAAAGAAGAAAGAATATTTGCTGACCTACACCCTTTGAGGTGTTATAATGTCATCTGCTTGATGCCTCATTCTATATGGAGAAGCCAAAGCAGATTTCCCAACCAGCTTAAAGCAAAGGGAAGGAGATAGTAGAAGACAGTGGTTGGTTCCCTCCGCTCCCACCCAACTATGTGGCTCAGCAAGAAGTGCTGCATATTTCTAAAATTGAGGGAGTGTTTAGAGCAATCCCATTTGATATTCACCCCGAGCCTGAGATCCCAAAGATTGAGGATCTGCTGGGTTACATGAAAGTCCCTCCATGGATTGCGAAGCCCCTTACAGATATAGAATGTCAAACAGTCGAACTACTGAAGACTCTAGAGGTCCTAAATCCGGAGGGATAGTCCACAATATTTTATACGACTGATGAACAGCCAGTGAAAGGGGATGATGATTACAAATTCCCTGAAGAAATTTGCGATCCGATCGTCCTAATCATGGGGCTTCCTGATATATCGGGCAAAATGGTAAAGATGGCTAGGAGGCAGCAAGTCCCCTACTTCCAAGCCACAAGACAATATCAGATTTTCAAAAGGTTGTAGTATTCACCCAACTTGGATAAAGTACTACTGCAGATTACCCAGCACCCTGGCTTGGGCTTCTCGATAGAAGAATTTTATGAAGCAAATATGATATGTGTCTCGACTTCCATTTGTGAAAATCCTCCAAGTGGATCCGCCTTGTTCAGTGTGATTAGCTTCTTCTTCTTCATCAAACTCATCAGTGGGGTCCTTTTCTTTCACATACTTGAGAGTTCGGACTAGGTGCCCTTAACTATTCAGTTCATACCCCATGTTTTTTCAGATTGAGTGAACAGTATAAATATCGCCTTCCCTCAAGGTCTAATAGGGCTCCTTGGCAAACGGAATATTTATCGCACGAAAAATGACAGCTAAAGGGACAGCGTAGGGAAGAGTTCTATTTTTGTTTTGCTGACAACTGGTGATGAGATCAAGAAAAATAGCAGGGAAATTGATTTGTTGTCTTGTCATAATGTAGTAGAAGAGGAACATCTGAGAATCTGACTTTTTCTCTCTCGCCCACTTTGGGAAGCAGGATTGTGGTCATCATGTGGTGAAGAATATGCTGTAAAGGAGGAAAATGGTTGGCATTCAATTTGCTAAATGACTTGTTGTCCATATCCTCCCCGGTCATTATCTCATATACAACTTCTTCACCATACATAGCATCTCCATAAGTTAATCCAGCATCAGGCATGTTAAAGGCTGAAGCCAAACATTGTCTTATAAGATAAATGACTTGCCCATTTACCACAGTTACGTCTTTGCTATCCTTGACTATCATGTTCCCATAAAACTGATGCACAAGTGAATGATAGATTTTGCGGTGGTCTGTCATAAATGAAACGAGATTGGGTTGTTTCTGAATCAACTTGAACAATTCTAGCAGTACCTTGTTTAAATTGTTGAAATCAACTGCCCGCGGTCGAAGAACTTTTCAATCCATCATTTTGAACTATGCAGGCGTGGGCTTCTTCTAGAGAGCTTTAAGTTCCTTGCTCTTGGCCATAACTTCTTTCTTTCTGCCTGATTCTCCACCCTTGTCTCAACCCCAAGCCTACCTCTTTGGAGCCATGAGGATGTTCACTCGGAGCAGAGACACAAGGAGGGGATGAAGGTCGATCTATTCGATGGTGAAGCCCTGACCTAGGATGGAGGGTTTCCCCATAGATTCACACACGTTCCAAGGGACAAGGCCAAAGAAGATCGCCGCAAACGCTCAAGCAAGGAAGAGTTCATGGGTGCCGCGGTGACATCCGCTCCATCTAGGGCTAGAAAGTTTGGGTTTTTCACAAGGAATGGGTTTAGGATTGAAAGAGGGGTGGCACGGGATTGGTAGGGGCCTTAAAGCGTTTGGTGTGGTTGGGGTTGGGATGGGTTCGAGAGGGATTCAAACCCTAGTGAATCGGTTCACGAACCTGGCCGTGACTCAAAGGTGTCGACTCTAGGAGTCAACACCTATTTTGCCCTCTTCTACCCGGGACAAAAAAAGATGACCCAGGAGTAGATGTCGGTGCCCGCCTGCGGCTCTGTCGTGGCGATCTCGTTCTGCTTCGCAAGGGCGTTCATGCTGCCTCTCCACTGCGTGCCTTCCGAGCCAAAGCGACGAGCGCGCGGCCGGGCATGGGCTTGAAGGTGATGGGATCGATCGGCAGGCGGCGCTCGACGTGGACGCGGCCATCGATGTTCGTGACGATGATCTGGTAGGGCGTGCCGTCAGGGGCTCTGCGGTTCCAGATCAGGACGGTGTTGCCGTCATGCTCTGAGGCGATGTCGTGCTTGTCCCGGCCGAGGCAGGCGTCAAGGCTCACGACCGGCCCTCCGCCTTGGCGATGGCGGCGCAGAAGGCGGTGTTGACCGCACGCGATACGGGGCCGCCGTAGCGCAAGCGCCGTTCGATCACGGACCGAAATAGTGCCGCAGGTGCGCTCGCAGGAATGCGGACGTAGACGTCACCGTGGGGCGTTACCCGGTATTCCTTCCCGTCGAGCTTGATGATGCCGCCGCGAGGGTGCATGTCCCCCATCTTCCACGGCCCCGGCGTGTGTTTCGTCTCGGTATCCATCCCAATCACTCCGCAGCCTGCGCGTAGGCGAATTCACGAAGCTCGCTCGCATAATTCGAGCAGGCCCATGTCGTGGCATCGAAGATGTCGTGAGCCGAGTGGATCGGCAGGCCGGAAAGATCGTGACCGGCCATGCCCGCGAACTCGCTGAAATCCGCTCCGTTCTCCTTCGCACGCGCCGCGATACGGCGGGCGAACAGGGAAAGGTGGTTTTCCAGCGCACGAAGATCGCGAACGAACTTCTCGTGCTCATGGGCGCTTGCCGGCATGACGTAGAAGTCGGTCAGGTCGCTGTTCGAAATTGCCCGGATCAGCTCACGCTTTGCGTCTTCAACAGAGACATCGAGCGGAGAGCCAAGGACCGCAGGTCCGGTCATCTCGGTCGCGTAGGGAATGGTCTGAGTGGTTCTATTGAACATCTTCGATCTCCTTTAGGAGTCGTTGCCGATGGTGAGAGGCTTCTTCTGGTGTCGCGTATGAACCAAGGTGCCTAACGCGCCCGCTTATCTTCGCGTATGCTTGCCATGAGCCGCTTGGCTTTTGGCGTATTCCGATAGGAGAGCCGTCAATTCTATGGGTGGGCCGAGAAGATAGAGCCTGCTCCCCAGACGATGAGGGCTTCCTTCTCGGTCTTTGGTTTGGTCGTTGATTCAGCCGCTGCTCTCTCGGGGACGCCCAACGACAGTTCTCTGGGCTATACGGCCCGTCGTTATCGACGCGATCGATCGAGTGCCGCGGCGAAGGCTTTGGCCCCATGTCTGAAGCAAAGGCTTCCAGGGAGTTCAACCACCGCTCGCAGATTGTGATGCCGCGGCAGTATATAACATCCCACTTTCTTTTTCTTTTTCTTTTTTGATTAATGGCTTCAAGACATTTTAAAATAGAGAATTCTCTGCTAGACGAGGTGCTAGCAAAGAACATCTAGCTGACTTGAGATGCAAATTATTATGGTTAGCTCATTGATAGAATGGGAGAAAAAAGAACAATGACGTGTCCATCATGAATGCATTGGAAGACATAAAGTACTAAGAAGAAATGTTCTGGTTTAGGTGCATCAGACTAGATTTACATTTTTTGAGAGGAAGATGGGATCACATCATCAAAGGGCTGTTCATACATGATACATCTGCATCATTTGAAGCCCAAATGAAGTCTTGCTTACTTATGTTTTCTCATGAATTTCTTGCCTCCAGCCCATGTGGATCTTTGTTCTTTCCTTTTTTTTGACCAACTAAGTATAAGCTGATTGGTCTCTGAAGGTCATCTTTATTACAGCATTCATTCAGAAAATGTTTACTATGTGCTACTACTTTCATTCATCGATACAATACTAGTTCGTTATTTTATCCTGAGTTTGATCACATTCTTGTGATTTTTATTCACTGATGCAGTGGTGAAAATGTAAACTGTATAGGTGCAAAGTGGTAGAGGGAGAATGAATCAGACCAAAACTTCTTCAGGCTGTCTAATGCTCAAAAGGCAAAGTCTACAAACAAAGTTTAGGGATGAAGTCCTTGACCAAGATATCTTGGACATAGAGGATCTTGTTGATCTTGGAAGAAAGACTGGAACCTGTCCATACTATGGCTCTCGGAGAGTGGTCCCAGCAGCTGACCTTGTAGTCCTTCCATATCAGTCTCTTCTCCTGAAATCTGCTCGCGAATCACTTGGTTTGAATTTAAAGAACAATATTATAATCATAGATGAAGCACACAACCTTGCAGACTCTCTTACCAACATGTATAATGCAAAAATTACTGTTTCTCAGGTATCAGCTCGTGTAATCTTTAGCTATTCTTTTTAGTATAAACTCCCCTGATTTGTTCCCCCCTTTTTGCCTGGACTCCAGAACTTGTTTTTCACCTGTTGTACTTGTGCTAAGAGAATATGATTTCAGAGGTTCAACAAATTTCTTGACTGTTTTTCCAACAAAGTTATTGAAATGTTGGTGCATTAATATGTGACATGATTTGCTTGTTTCCAACAAAGGAGAAATGCACTTCACATCTGACATGGATTTTCCATTTCTCAGTTAGAACATGTACAATCCAACCTTGACATGTACCTGGATAGGTTCCGGACTCGCCTTGGAGCTGGCAATCGGCGCTACATCCAGACTCTTGTGGTTCTAACTAAGGCTTTTCTCAGCATGCTGCTCAGAGATGAGATTGACGCTACGACACAAGAGAATGACTAAAGAAGTCCAGTACTCTGTCATAATACTCTATGAAAGGAGGCCAAGACATGCCCTTGAGGTCACAAAATATGCATAACCAGGGCATATAACATGGCATAAAAAAGGGAGGAGATACAATCAAATCACGGCTCACTCCCCTCCATCACCAACAAATGAGATCGAGTAGCTGCGAGCTCCGCCTCGAGAGTGGACAAGAGCTGAGTACTTGCCTCGACTGTGCCCCTATCCTCCAGCCACTCCGCTCTGGCGTGCTCCATAGCCTACGGTTGCTCCTCCAAGGCCTTCCTCAAGGCCTCAGTCCTACTCTCAACCTCCTCCAGTTGAATAGCCCGGCCACGAAAGAGTGATTCAGCCGCCTTGTTGTGACCCCTCTACTCGACTACAATTGCCACATGGCGATCTAGTTGCTCCCTCTCCTCCCGAATGGCTGCTAGCCTCTGTGCCCTCTGCTCCTATACCTGAAGAAGTCACAGGTACTCTGCCCATATCCCAGGCAGCCCGGACATCCAAGGCTCACGCGGGAAGCCGAGGATGTAGTAGCCCCGGGTGCACTCTATCAGGCGTTGCCTCAGGTCCTCTAGAGAAATGAGGGGATCACTCTGGAGGTATCCTCATGCTCACTGAAGCAAGGAGGCACCCACACTCCCGTCCACCAATGGCTCCGACGGTGGAGCGGAAGTGGGCCACCCGACCTTCAACCTCAGAGAAAAGTCACCGATCTCCATTAGCACATTAGCAGAGGCTGTACAATTCCAGAAAGAATAAAGGTAAAGTGAGAAATACATGCCAAACTTTCCATGATAAATAAGGTGGAAAATCTGATAAAACTTCCAACCCTTACTCGAGACAAACCCTCCCACACCTGGGGCATCACTCGCTAGGGTCGGGAAAGGCAACGACTCCTTAACAACCAATGAGCCCTCCATCATAGTCCAGTCCCCTCCAGCAACTATAGGCGGGGTGGGAAGCTTCTCTCGGCCAGCCACATCAGGAGCTGGCGTGCACTCCTCCTCCACCATCGGCGCTACATACAAGCCTGAAGCATCAATATTCTACCAGATACTACAAGCAAATGCTAAAGAGAAAAGAGTCTTGCACACCTGCAGAAGTAGTCTCGGTCTCTATCCCCTTAGCGGATGGGGCCCCAGAAGAAGAGGAGCCCAAACTCTCCTCCATTTCCATGACGAAGCTACCATTGCCCGAGGAGTCTGATGCTGTGACGACCCAGACTCCAGACACTAGGTAAACCCGATACCACTGGGAACCTGTGAAGCCTCCCAAGAGCAGTAAAGCTCCGAAGGGATAAAAAGGAGTGTGTGGAGTACATTGAAGTCCCAGATATAACAGTGTATATGTGAAAATTGAGTAATGAATTCTAAGGTAATATGGATCATCAGATTTTTCAACGAACACTAAAAGGAGCCATTCCTCCATACACTTCCATACACAATGCTCGAATATTGATAGCTACGTGTAACCCCAATTTTTTTTAAAAATAAACACAAGAAGGTGACTAACCTTTTGACACGAGTTATATCCTTTGTCTCAGGGGCACTTTTTGGTTACTCAGTTTCATCACTTATCTTAATTACAAATTTTATCACTTTTCGGCGCGAGTAGTGCCCTTTGTCTCAAGGGTACTTCCCGACTACTCGGTGCCAAATCCCACTTATATTAATAGTGGATTTACTTCACTTTTCGTCACGAGTTTTCTCCTTTGTTTCAGGGAGGATTCCCGGCTACTCAGATTCGCGTTCCACTAATGTAAATTTTTGATGAGACAAATAGCTTTATCCTCACGAGACATGTGATTTCTATGTAGAGATTCAATAGCCCTTAGGAGTGTTTAGTGGAATAACTGCAATCCTTATTAGTTCGAATCATTTATCTCAAAAAGGGCATATTATAAGGGTGGTTGTACTAAATGTAAGAAATGAACTAGTCCCATCACAGTTATGTCTCCCCCTGACCTCCCCCTTAATATATGCCATGTATCAAACATATCTAAATCAAAGTAATTTTATATAGCAAGAAGGTGAGGCCTTAGAAAAGTATGAAGAACATGTAGCATAAACTATATACATGCAATCAAGCAAGAATGTTGTAATATTTTCAATCAAATTAATTATCGGTACTTGGCGGAGAACGTAGGTCTGAAGACCACCATCACGCATGAGGAAAGCTTCCAGTTGGACATAGTACAACCTTCCACTATTGCCATTTGATATACCGAATAATCATGGTATTTAAGCACACAAGTATGGATAGTATATGTAAATATATGCATGTAAATAAAAATGATCGAAGACTTTCTTTATTTACATGTATGCAAAATATATGCAATGAGTATCATGTAACTAAGTATGTGTCCTATGCATGCAAACTGAACTATTATCTGTAAAATGTGAGTAAACATATGAAGAACTTTATGCACAGACCAAAGCAAAAGAAAAGGTGTGCATGAATAACTATGTATTTGCAATGTTGAGTATTCAGAGCTGAAGTTATTCACAAGATGTGAAACGGAGACTATGCAAATAGAGGCGCCAAATATTTCTCAAGATTCAAGCTCTTACCAAAGTTGAGTAATCCAAAAGTAAACAGTATACCAAATTCATTATCTGGCAAGCTCATCATTTTTCTTACCTTGAAGGATCTTAATTTATCAACAAATTCTTTCTCCTCAAGGCACCCCTACAAAATAGATTCTCAGACGACGCAGACACTCTCCCGTATGTTGCGGTAACAACTCCAAATTCAACTCTTAAAAAAAGTTCAGCCCTCTTCCTTGTTTCATATTAATTAATTAGCTCTGTTTTCAAAATGCAGGTGAATTGGACACTGCACAGGGAGGAAGTCGAGGATCAGTCGTGGGTGACAACTGGCTCTCCCTACTTCGGTAGGGAGATCTGGCTTCGTTCACTGAACGTAGTGGAGCCCCTCAACTACAGGCTGATCATGAGGAAGTTGGGTCTTGATCAAGCTCTACTGGAGTTCCCTTCTCGATAGAGGGCAGTCAGGCCCGAACGGCAATTCAGAGGAATCCATGGGACTGTGGACTGGAGAATCTGGATGCCGATCTAAGGAGGGAAAGAGAATGCCTTGAGAGGGAGGGTCCCCGCCACGAGGCTCGGGCTGACAGACTCCAAACAGCACTCCAGCTGGTGGGACGACGTTATAGCGAGACACGGAGTAGCTCACATCGGGAGTACCTTATCGGTTCCTCCGGGCGGCAGAAGAATGAGTAGGAAGAGCGCTGACGACGACGGGTAAAGAGCAGCTCAGGGAGGGGGCCTCCACCCGAGCAGTGCCGAGAAGGCACGGGGGAGAGTGGGTTCGACCATTACGTCCGTTCCCATGTTTTTGACCGATTGGGGTCAGGACTCTGACGCACCAGGAGCGGACCGTCAGAGCTCTGTGACGTCCTTACTTGGGTGAGTCAGAGTTGACGTGTCCCTCCTTCTAACGCACTTGGGTAGGTCCGTTAGGGGTTGTGACGCCCCAAGGGTGTGCGTCACAACCTGTTTCGTTCCATCTTCTAACGCACCCGGCTTGGTCTGTTAGAGGCTGTGACGCCCCAAGGGGAGGTGCGCCATAGCCAGTTTTGCTCCTTCATCTAACGCTCCTGAGTTGGACCGTTAGGGTGCTGTGGCGGACTAGCTTTGGACCGTTATTGCCTGTGACAGCCCAAAAATAGACCGTCAAGCGCTGTGTTGCACCGAAGTGGGTCATCGTGCTTGCTGGGTTCGTTTCGGGTTGTGTGGATCCCTGGTTGACCCGGTTGGGACCCAGTGGTCGATTTGCGGTCTCGTGAGTGTCCCAGTCACCCCGAGGGTTTTGGTGTTCATGTTTTGGGGGTGTCGGAGGACCGTGCTACCTCGTTTAGCATGTCATCGTAGTTTTAGACCTAGAAATTAGGCTAGATTGATGGCTCAGTGCTGTCACGTGTAACGGTCTTGACCCCGAGTCTCGTGACTCAAGGACCGTTGAGTTTAGTACGTCTAGTGGGCTGTCCAGAGTCAGGTGGCCTCGAGTCACCTGTTACTTCGTGTTACTCGCGATGGGTGCGTGCGTGACCGCTATACCACACTCATTGTCCGACCAAGGATGATGGTCTACCCGGTGGCCCACCACCTGAATGAAAGACTCTCCTGAGGAGGAAGAATGCCATCGACCCTTCACAATAAGGAACCGGAGGCTCTGTCAGCAGAAGACCCCGATCATTTGGCACGGGTGCGGCTTCTCGCCATATTGGGTCAATTAGCGGCCAAATAATCGCCCAGTCGAGGCGAAATTATCCCGGGTGTTATTCCACCCTGCAAGGAAGCTTTGAGCACCAACGAGGCCAAGCTGAAAGTACGGATCACAGTGCTGCGTGTCGTGTCGGCGGAAGATCAGCACGTTCAAGCCAAACATACACGGAGCTCCAAGAGAGGTCGTACGTCGTACCGAGAGCTTCGTCAGCCTCCTGTCAAGGTTTCCCAAGAATTGCAACAGGAGAAATGATCAACGGCGACCTCCGAAACCATCCCCGGACTCACCGATTGACTCACATCGAGCGAACAAGCTTGTGCGATGCGACCCTTAACCCGACGCCACCAATTACGGCGCGTAAAGTCTTGCATGAACCCTTCCCCGGCGCCACTGATTTTGGCGCGCAAAAATCAGCTCTAGAGTCCGCTTGCCTGGCGTCACCCTCCCCGGTGCGCTCCTCTCGGCACCGGATAAGCTTCCTTCTATAAAGCTTCGCTTGCTTCGACAGAAAAAAAGAGGAGAGGAGATTAGAAGAAAAAAAAAATTGAGAGAAGCACCTAGAGAGAGCCTCCACCAATCAGAGCTTCGAGGGGGAGGGTTTCTTGAGGAAAAAGCTTCCTCTCATGGTTTTTGCCTGCCGCCGCCATCCTCCACTCTGCACGAACCTCCCAGCACTGGAGAAGAAGATTGTCTGCTTCCCTGTTTACTTAGGTGGGTCGTCGCGGTTCCCCGTCGATCCCCCTCTATTTTGATTTCTTCCCCATCATAATGTAAGTGAAAAGGGGGGGAAGGGGCGATGATATGAGCCCGTCCTCCCCCCCTCACCATGTCTGTCGCCCCTTCACCATCTGCAACTTCTTCTTCAATTAATGTAAATGACGACCGAGTGACAACGTTAGCGTCAGAATCCATAGAGTGAATGCTGGGTGTTAATAGAGTATGCTTGATGCCGCTTCTCTCTCTCTTCCCTCATTCTGCACGTCTAATTACTATATCCGCGAACGACGCTCTCGAATGTGGGTTCACCGACACCCTTTCTTCCCTGGAATCCCATGGGCTACAGGAACACCCCTTCTCCGGAGCCTCTGTGTTAACGTAGTGGCCAAGCCCTGCTCGGTCGTTTCCTTGGGTTCCATGGCCGGGGGGCATACCCGTGTATGCGCCTTGTAATGTGGGCATTCCTCGCCAAGAGCCCCCCTTTGCGTTCTGCGAATTGGGCATCTATTTATAGGAGTAGAAAATCCTTTGAGTTTAAATCCGAGATAAACTCCCAAAATGGGGGATTTAGATGCACAAATCTCCAAATAATAGTGGGGATAAGAGTTCTGAATCAGTTAGAGTCAATCTGGAAGCTTCTTCTTAGAGAAAATAGATCAAATAAGGTCTTCAAAGAGTCTCGCGGTGAAGAAATCAGAGTCCAGGATGTTCAAGACTCTCTGTCTGGCAAACGGTCTTTCACACGACTGCATATAGATGAAAACGGTCATGGGAGGACCACAAGGCTATGGCAAATGGTCTAGGGGGTGGCCGCAAGGCTTCAGGGGTGAAACAGGACGATTTCATGTAAGTTTGGGGCCTAGCGGTCTAGGGAAGACCATTTTTATCACCTAGCAGTCTTCCCAGGACCGCTAAGCTGATGGGGAATATTTTCTAGGTAGGCTTCATGTGACTTTGGAAATCAGAGAACATCTCAAAAATGGTACAAAATTAATGAAAGTGGTAGAAGAAGAAATTATAGATAACAAAAAAATGAACAACTTTCATGAAGAGAGCAAGACGAGAAGAAGAGCAAAAGAGGGAGAAAATAGGGCAAGAACAGAGAAAAATGTTAGGTTCATTGGTGAACAGTATAACCTGCCAAAAAAATACAAATAACTTGAAATCGGTGAAGAACTGGCTAATGGTGTAGAAGAAGAAAATGTAGGGACTTAAGAAATGAACAACTTTTGTGAAGAGAACTTAATGAATAGAGGAACATAAGCTGATGAAAAAAGTCCGTGTTTAGGACTACACAGTGAAAGGAGCCGAATGCTTGATGGAAGTTGACCTAAATGGGCCGTAAGTCGACTTAGAAGCTGAAAGTTGATAAAATAAGTCCTAGGGCTCTAAGAAATCATGATTTCCTAACTCCAAAGACTAGGTAATGATGAAATGAGCTCGAAATCCATCCAATGAAGGCTCCAAACTAATCGCTAATTCAGGACATCCAAAATGATGAATAAGAGGAATGACGCAACTTGCGGGCTAAAAATTGGTGTCAACAGCTTCATGGATAGGCAAGTCAGCAGCCACCCTCTTTTCAATTCCCCTCACAATCTCCAACCTCAGCCATTCCTCATACACCACTACAACCATGTCCATCTATTGGCAGGCCATAATATCCCTCTCGTTTGTGATTTTTTTCCTAGGCCTTCGAGAGGCCTATTCATCCTCAGTGGCAAGCGTTGCCTTCACCTTTGGATGTGCTCACCCAGTCCTTCCTCACTAAACTAAACAAAATGGATGATCAATACTTGGATATACAGAAAATGGTTGACATAATGTACACCCCTAAATGGAAACTATAAAACTTGGCAGACGATTTTGGTGAGAGCTAGGTGATACCAGTATCCTGTATTATGGTATTTGATATGGTGAGATGTTATTGTAGCTTGTTTCCAGGAGAACATGTGGATTTTACTGAAAACCTGGCTTGCAGCTGGTGAACTGTCGGCGGCCCTGTTTGTTTTAAGGGAGGGAAATGGGCATGGATTCATTATTCCATTGATGAAAAAGGAGGGAAATGTGTTCGCAATCGACCTGTTGCTATAAAACAGCAATAGAAGGGGAAAAAAACTCCAAGACTGGCAAGCAAGATGACATATCTTTGAGCATCATTGATAGGCTTCAAATCAAATGTAAGCAAATAATCAAATCTCTTTGTTCAACATAGATACTCCTAAAAGGAAAGTTATATAATTAAATAAACATGTAAATGAGTTATGGGTGCATACAGCCAACAGCCTGCCATGAAGAACACTTTATGGACCTTCTCGAAAAGTGACTTTCTTGAGGGCTCAATGTTGATGGTTTCAATTACTTGGGATAATGGTTTGGATTTTGATCAGAAGCATGATGAAGCGGGGAACAGTGTTTTCATTTTTCAGAAAGTGGAGAAATAGGCTTTTCATGGCTGGTCATGTGGAATAATCGCTGTTGGACAGGAGTAAAACAGCAGAGTAATACACCATCATGACGTGGGAACCATAACTCCTGTTAGATTCGCTTGGCATTTATGATTTATTTTCACTGGACAATGTGTTGGTTTATAGGTTAGAGTACATGGTTGAGCTGCACTCCTATCTCTCTTTTGAGTATGCAGCATCTTTGTCTTCAAAATAGATTATGCTTCAAGGAATGGATTGTGAAAGTTGAGATACTCTTGGAAGGGTTGGTAATGTATCTTTAAATTCCTGGACTCTAATGCTACCTGCAAAGCATATAATTTAGCCAAAGGCCTTTACCGAAAATTAAGAAAAGGAAAAAGGAAGAACTCATACCCATTCCCATACCCACACCTACACAGTCACCCACCACACTTTTTCTGCGCACATGCAAAGGTTGCTCTTGCTGGAACTCTGATATCTAGTGTGTTAAAAATGTTGAGATGGACCTTTTGTAAATGATTCTAGATTCCTCCTCATTGTTATCCTACTTTCTAACTTTGGTATGGATAGCTATGCCATGGAATTTTCAGGTTACTGTAGTAGCAGTTGCTTATAGAAAATGTTTGACTGTGGTGGCTACAAGTCTCAGTTAATGGATGGCCAAAGAGAAAAATTTGTAAGGTACATTTTCATTCTCTGTGGTGTGTGTCTTTGGGGGGGGGGGGGGGGGGGGGGGGGGGGGGGGGGGGGGGGCGGGGGGGGGGGGGGGGGACCTAGGTAATCTAAGATAGACTTGTCCCTCTTTCACTCTTGCCTGTCCCCATTTGTTTGGAGTTCATCGTCGGAACTACCTACAATATTAACCGAAAATGTAGGGTGGGCGAAACGCTCAGTAGGATTTATAGCTCTATACCAGACAACTTTAAGTAATTAACATTTTGGATAAAGTTACTGTGCTATGTCGAGAAACATAACTAACATGGAACATGAATAAAAGAGAGAGTAAAGGAATACAAGTAATTGGAATCATAAGTAAACAAGATATCAGGAGTAGATTTCAAGTAGAGAATGATCATGTAGTAAGTATTATTATGGAATTAGTCATTTCATGCAAGCATGTACAAGTCAAGTATTTCACGTAATTTTAAATATTTCTAAATATTCAAGCAAGTCAAGTATTTCAAAAAATGTGGAATGTCATAAATGAATCTAGCAAGTCAAGTATTTTGATGCAATGCCACACCAGGTCAATAATAGCTTCCATGGGCACAAGTACTTTTGGGCACTCCCCTTAGGACCAGATCGGGCCCCATTAACGCTAGGCATTGAGGTTATGGATCATAGATCCCAAGTATATTTAGACATCCACATAATTATGTATGGCTAAAGAATTTCAAGGTAAAGCTCATGAAATAAGGTACAGATCTTGCAAAATTACCATTTAAGGAACACGTAGGTACAAGATCATGAGTAGTTGTAAGAGAATTTCAAAGAGGATTTAAGGCGTCATGTTTAATGACATTAAGTTGATAAGGAGATTGAGTTACCGGATAAGGCACAATTGGCCCTTGCGGAAAATCTCGTAAAACAGGTTTTGATCAAGTTTTTCAAAGTTGGGTGTTTAGCTAGAAAACCAAGAAATTATGGCTAGGTAAGAGGTGGGACAGTGGGACGCTCCCCTCGCATTCGCGAGGTCCTAATTAAGTAGCCACTTATCCACTTAAATCATTTTTTCCCCAAGGATCACTTTCCTTAGACACCGTTCTTCCTTGAAAATCTAGCTAATTACACGACTTATCATAATGAAGGAATGACTCTTGCAAAAATTTTGTCCCATTTTTCGCAGTCGGTGCTTAACTAGAAAACCAAAGAATCATAGCCAAGTAAGAGGTGGGATAGTGGGAGGCTCCCCTCGTATTCATGAGGTCCTAATTAAGTAACCACTTATCCACTTAAAGTGTTTGCCCATTGACTTCTTTCGTTAGACACCGTTATTTCTTGAAAATCTAGCGAGCTTACGTGACTTGTCGAAAACACGGTAACATGATATCATGGAAAGCGTTAAACTTGAATTCATCGCGGTTATGCAACTAAGCCATGTAGTTTTAATAGATAATATCTACTCCATTTAACATGCACCAACTCATCATTCTCAATACAAATCAACGGGGGATCAAGCCTTAATACCTTGGCATTCCAAAACCTTGTTCAGCTTAAAAACTTACAGCTATTAGGTAGAGTCGACTCTCAGAGTCGACTCCTACTACTGTGGGTTGTTGTTGTTCACGGGACAGAATAGGGAAGAAAAAGTGTCAACTCTAAGAGTCGACACTTTCCAGTCGCGTCTCACTTCCGCAAGTCGAACCACTAGGGTTCGCCTCCATTCGCACCCAACTAAACCCTACACACTATAGAGACCCTGTGAGCCCCCTTCCAAACCCGTGCCACCCCTCTTTCTACCCTAGAAACCTCACTTGCAAATCAAACACCATCTTACAGCCATAGCTCGCGGATCTACTGCGGCCCTATGGCCCTCTTTCTTCCGAGCATCCAAGGCACCTTTGTTCAAGCCGTCCTCCTCTAGAGCGTGTCTGGATCCGTGGAGAGTCACTATGTCCAAGGCAGAGCTCCACTCGTCGAACAAACCACTCTCATTGATCCTTCCTAGGCTTCCATTCCAGGTGTGTCTCATGGCTCCAAAGAAGCGTTCCTTGAAAGAGAGGGAGGAAGCTCTCATTTTGAAAGAACTTCGTAAGAGAGACAAGCAGCTCAGAGCACAAAAGAAACAACATTCTTCTAAGAATCTGAAGCTAATTGAGAGAAAGGTACTTCGACCTAGAGCTGTTGATTTTTAGAGTATTGAAAAAGCTTTACTGGAATTAGTTCAGTTGATTAAGAATAAGCCTAATTTGATATCTTTTATGTCTGACCATCGAAAAGTTTACCATTCATTTGTACATTAGTTATATGGAAATATGGTGGTAAAAAATGAAGAACTAGCCACAGAAATCAATGGTCAGCATGTTTCCCTGATAGTGTAACTTCTTGGAAAAGCACTTGAAATGCCATATGATTCTGGTTGTTCTTATGAAGAAGCTATGTTTAATGAAGAAGAGGCATATAAAGTCATGACAGGTGAAGAAATAGGTGAAAGAACCACAAGCAAATTAAATACAAATAATTTTCCTCCATTACAAAGTTTTTTACATCATATGATGACTACGATCTTACACCCAAGATCTGGAGGAAGAGAAAAAGTTACACATCGACAGCAATTCCTTTTTGTCTATCTCATGAATGGCATCCGAATTAATTTTCCTGCCGTTATGATGGATTACATTACAAGTTGTCGGAAGTCCATGATTAGAAATCTTCCTTATGTTGTTACTCTGACACCTATTTTTCTATATCTTCACATAAAATTAGACAAGGAAGCATGTCACTCAATCAGGGATGGAGACATATATACCATTCCCTCTATTTGCAAGAATATGGGATATGAAAAAGTAATTTTATTTCTACTACTTTAGCAAACCTGATTAATGAAATATTATTGCTTACTATTATATCTGGGACTTCAATGTACTCCACACACTCTTTTTTATCCCTTCGGAACTTTTATCGCTATTGGGAGGCTTCACAGATTCCAAGTGGTATCGGGTCTACTTGGTAATCCTATCGGGTATATCCGGTATCCGGAGTCTGGGTCGTCACAATGACCATACCCTTAATTGTGACTAAGGGCATTGTTTATGAATGAAGTACCATAACCATGCATTAACTATAGGCGGAAAGATCCTAGAGTAATTTTATAGACCCCCTTTATCTTCTGGGGTCACATAGTGTTACTTGGTACTTATTGTGGCTTGAAAGCTTAATAAAGAAATAATCATAAGATGATTATCCATCGTGATATATAAGTTAATTATTTGAGTCAGGAGATGATTAAATAAATAATTTCATGTTAAACATTAATATGAAAAAATTAAGAAAAAATTCCTAAGCTTAATGGGCCAAAAACTAAACTTACACTAGGTCTAGAGGGTCACACACGTTAATGTTACATATGGCGGGAGTATTTATGTAATTATAGACTTATGAGGATTTTTGTGAAAAGTTGGAGTACATATATAGTTGCATGGAGAGAACCCTGGGCCAATCATCCAGGGTTCTCCTCACTGGGCCACCCTCTCTCTCTTTCCTAGGGTTGTGCATCCCCTCTCTCTTCTCTCCTTTCTACCCTATCTCTGATTTAGACTCGAAAGGAAGGACTTCATGGAGATTAATCGAGGTACACTTTGCGGAGGGAACTCCATCATCTGTCGTCCTGCACTTGCACAGTTTGTTATCACCATAAGGGTGTTCTTTTCGGTTCACTGTGATCCACACATCACAGAGGTAATGATCTAACCCCTAGTTTCGTATAGTTAATGGGAGTCATGCTTGAGCGATCAACGAGACAAGGATAAAAAAAATTATTTTCTTATTTCTGTTGCATTCTTCCTAATTTAGGCCTAGATCCTTACACTACACAAACATCCCCTCCCGATCCTATGTCCCCCTGTGCCACCTCCACCACCATTCACCTTCCCCCCTCCCTCGTGCATCTCCCCTCTTCCTCCTCCTATTCTTACTCTCCATTCTGCACTGTCGCCATAGCCTTGTCGTCGTTGTCGTGCTACGCCATAGCCGCTGCTGTCGGTGGGAGCCGCTCGCCTCACCTTGATTGCAACGGCCCCCCTCCCTCTTTTGCTACCTCTTCTTTATTCTTCCCATGCTATAGCCCAAACCTAGCCGCCGCCCACACTAGTGCCCTCAGCTGGCCCTATCTCTACCATCCATTGCCCCCATACGACCTTCCTCCCCAAATCAGACTGATTTTAATTAAATAGATATCTGAATCCATTCACGGTCGAACCGATCGGATAGACATATCCGATCCAATTTTAATAACAATGAGTGTGAAAAAAGGAGACATAAATCTCACATTTTTTAACATCGACTTCATTTTTTCCCAGCTTGTCAAGCGAGGATCCGACGAGGGCGACAGGTCAGGATTCAGGAAAACGGGGGGATCAGGGTTCACCCCCGCGGAGCACCTGCTCCTCACGGTACATCACAACGCCATCCGGTCCCCCCCACTCTTCGAGCGCCGCCACCACACGCCCACGCGACCCTCCAACCTTCTGGAACCCCCCCCCCCCGGCGACCGCCACCGCCGGTTGCTGGCTGCTGTGGCCGCGGATCTCCCTCTCTCTTCCTCTCTCTGTCAATCGCCATCGCCTGCTGCTGCTGCTGCTGCGACTGCTGAGGATCCTCTCTCTCTCTCTCTCGGCTGCAATGGCTTCGACTGACATTCGTTTGAGCGCTGTGACCTTCACCGGAAAGGTATCTTTGGCTGCAGGGTGGTCTCTCGTTCTTGTTGGAGTTTTTTTTCTCTTTTTTCCCTACGATTTTAGGTTGAAAGTTTCATCTTGTATGCCGCTTCTTCTCTTTGTGCAGAGGGAGATTGGCCTGTATTCTTCCTTCTCTCCGTCAATTTTTACGCCGAACATATGCAAGAAGCAGGCGACGAAGAAGGTCGTCGCGGTCATGGCGCCGACCACGCAGTCGCGGCCTCCCTCCAACACCGGCTCGGTCGGTTCTCTTCCCCTTGTTCGCCGCTCTGTCCATCCTTTTTCCCCATGCTTCTGTCTGTGTGCTCTTGATGCATACGGTCGGGGTTTCCGTTTTCTTCTTTGTTGGGGGGGGGTGATTTTTTGCAGGTGAAGCACGCGTTGACGATGACGGAGAAGATCCTGGCCAAGGCTTCGGAGCGGACGCACGTGGAGCCCGGGGAGAACATCTGGGTGAGCGTCGATGTACTGATGACCCACGACGTATGTGGGCCTGGGACTATTGGGATATTCAAGAAGGAGTTTGGGCAGAATGCCAAGGTATGGTTTTTCTCGGAATTTTGATACACCTTCTTCTTAATTTGCCTTCAATTTTACCAAAGATATGTGATTTTGGATTTATGTTTTGTAAGTCTACTACATCGACGATTCTTTCTTTTTCTGGAATTTAATGAAGTGGAGTGTCGCCACCGGAAATGCCGTGGAGAGCTAACCCCGAATTTTATTGATAGTAGAAATGGAGAATTCTGGGCTAGTACATATGTTGAAAAATGGAAAGACAGAAGACCTTGGTTGCATGTACAAGTTATTTAGTCGTGTGCCAAATGGTTTGAAAATTTGCTGCTGCTAGTGAGTGATAGGATATATAGCTCAACAAATTTTTATCACTGCTGTGACAGTGAGAGCGTGACCCATCCCGGGACCCGGTCCGGGCATGAAGGAGTGTTGACCACCCTGACTCATTGCCGGTTTCTCAACCGCGTAGATCCACACGCTTCTCTTGCTAGGGACGAGTCGTGAGCTTACCTAGAGTCTCAGGTTCACTTTCAAATTGGTCTCGAGTCGCATCCCATCCCACATCAAATTAGTATCAGAGCATGGTTGAGTCTAGGGTAGTCTTGTGCTAGGTTTGCATGTCATTTCTCTATCCAATATATCAAAAGGCGTTACTGGAAAGATAGGTTAAGCCTATTTGGAAGGTAGCCTCCTTGTGTGAGTTGGGTCTTCCGATCAATACCTCCGCCACGTACTGGATATTGATTTGAGTCTATGTTCTTCATTTCACATTGGTCAGTGCATTCCCGCCTTATGTCATTACATGCCCACTTGCCTTCTAGTCTGCATTCAACTTCAACACATGTCCATCATGTTGTCTCCCCTTCCCTAATTTCCCATGGATTCCTAGTCGCCCAGGCGATATGACCGTTGGCACACCCATGGACTTGGAAACCATCCCATCTCATTCATTAGACCCGAAGCCTTAAACTTTTATGGCTCCAAAGTCCCGAGGGACTACCTCAAGTGGGAAGCCGCTATGGACAAATATTTTGAGTGTTACTCGATGTCCGATGCTATGCAATTCTCTTTTGCCAAGGAGCGACTTTTTGTACGAAGCTGCCGAGAAGTGGAGAAGTATTGAATGCTTGAGGGAAATTAGGAGGCAATGACCCATCGAGTCATGGTGGAAATGAAGGAGGAGCTTAGAAGGATCTACTTGCCCCACCTAGTCACCTCCACCCGACCCCACCTAGTCACCTCCCATCAAGAAGGTCACAGTCGGAGGTAGGGGGTCCCGCATGTAGATGAGCCTAGACCCAAGACTAGGCCGAGTGACTATGAGTGAATCCACCATGATGCCCCTACTCCAAACCCCACCTTTGACGAACTCTTGAAAATCTTTTCGAATCGGGTGGATAGGATGTGCGCTCAAATTGACAAACTCCTGCCTGAGCCTAAGGAGGTCGTAGTCGGTAGCCTCCACTCGGCACCATCTACAGAGTCCCAAGGTCCTCCCTCCATCATAGAGGATGATGGGAATCAACACTAGGTATCTAACATTTTTTTAATTTTAGTTTGCATTTGTATCCTTGAGTCAATTAGGTTTTGCATCTGTAAGGCATTTTTAGCCAATGGGTTAGTCATTAGGAATTAGTGGGTTTCTTTGTAAAAGGCCATGTAGGCCTAGCAGGACCCCCACCCATTCTCCCATTGGGCCACCTAGATGCTAGGGCCCATAGGGGTTGGTCCAAGGTGGGCTTAGACCAAGACCATTCAAAGTTCGACAAAGAAAGAAGAAAATTCAAAATTTCCCTCTTTAACGAGGGCGCCCCCCCTTTACTCCCTTTCTTTTGTATTGTTGTGTTCTTTGACCACATGGGAGAAGAACTTAAATATTCTCATCCCCTAATTGCCCCTCCCTAACCCTAGATCTGAGGGTAGTAATGGTCATTTAGCCAGGGCTATAAATCCATGTATTTTTATTATTTTGGTAGAATTAATGAAGAAAAAAGTATTTGCTCCAGAGTGCCATGGGCGCCCCTCCTTCCTCCCTCCTCCAGTAGCTGCGAGGGCTACCCATTTCAGGGTGCGACTCCCTCCTCCTTGGTGTGATTCCAAGGATTATCATCTCTACTGGATGTGACTTCCAGCCACTGCTGCCGCCGCCTCCGTTCGTGCCGCTGTCGAGCCGACACAGCCCGATCTTTGATGTGCTGTCCAGGATTTCAAGATCTAGGACAGAAGCTCAAAGAAAACATTGGTTCTCAAAATTAGGTTATCTGATGATCTTAAAATTTTGATAGATCATCCCCCTTGTTGTTACCTCCTCTCAATTTAAATTTCGTGTCAATCCGCCACCATTTGCCCCATTTTCTGAATTTTTATTTCCACCTACGCAATCTGCCATTCTACAGATCTACGTGATAGTACCTACTTCACCTATTGTTCCCACCCCCTAAATCATCTCATAAAATTACCAAAAAAAATTCCACGTCCCTGACATCCCCCTCTGTCACCCATAAAATCCCCAAGATTCAGATCTCTCATTTTCCCTTCGGTCAAACTTCATTTTTAGGCAAATCCATGTCTATCATGTCTGTTTTATAACCTGAGCCAGGAACAACAACTATGCCACAGAATTTTTTATTTCCAATCCGATTGTTGGATGGTTGGGAAATTAATATATGTTGTATCCCGTCGAGTCTGATTCGTAACGGCATTGGTTTTGTTCCAATCTGCCAACGGATCTGGTTGCAACAATTATTTTCGTCGGGTCACGTAGATCTGCCCAGTCACAAGGCTGCGGGACAGATCAGAAGTTTAAATTCCCCATCGGTCCTTCAGCTCTGATTCAGTCACCGTCGACTTCAGGGATCGAAGAGGAACCTCCCACCAATGTCCCCTCCAGCTGCCGTTGCGAGAAGATGATCAGAAACTGACGTCACACGTGCTGAGTTCACTTGCTATCTAGTGACTTTGAACAGTGTAGAGTCAGACCAGCAGCCTGCCTCCGGCCCGAAAGCTCTTCCGGCTTGCTGCCCGTCAACCAGATATTGGTGCTCCCGAGTTGTTATTGTCGACCTTTACCTCCCTACGTGGTGTGGGACATAAAATCATTTCTGTAATTATTAACATTTACTATACCGGGAGTTACGGGTCTTGGCCGGGATCATCTTCCCCATGCCCGGAGCGTGAAGGTACATTTTTGCTCCCCTATTTGTCGCATTGTACATTTCGTATATGTGTTTATTTGCGACAGATTGAGTGCTAGGATAATTAGCTTGTTCAAATTTTATCATCGCGGCGAGAGTGAGTGAGTGTGACCCGTCCAGAGACTCGACCCGAGCACGAGAAAAGAGCCAAATATCCTTGACTCACTATTAGTTTCTCAACCGCACATATCCATATGCTTCCCTCACATGGGACGATCGTGAGCTTTGCTGGTCGTGTCTTCAATTTGGTCACGTCATCACCTAGAGTCTCAGGGTCACATCAAATCGGTCATGAGTCTGCATTTCATCCCGCATCAAATTGATGTCAGAGCGAGGTTGAGTCCAGGGTAGTCTTTGCTTAATAAAAAAGACTTGAGTCTAAGGTCGTCTTGTCCTAGGTTTGCATTTCATCCCAGTACCCGATATATTATAAGACGTTGCTGGAAAGATAGGTTAAGCTTGTTTGGAAGGTAGCCTCCATGCGTAAGATTGATCTTCGGATTGATATCTCCATCACGTACTGGATATTGATTAGAGTCTAGAGTTGTCTCGCATTCATTTAGCTCCACCACGTGTCCACCATGTAGCGTTCCCACAGTTTCCAATGGACTCCAAGTCGCCCAGGCACTATCACTGGTTGCATGACACCCATGGGCTTGGCAACCATCCCCTCTACTTCCGTAGGCCTGAAGCCTCAGACTTTTATAACTCCAAGGTCCCGAGCGACTACCTACATTGGGAAATCACCATGGATAAATATTTTGATTGTTACCCCATGTCCGAGGCCAGGCAATTCTCTTTCACCAAAGAGTGGAAATACGTAAAAATAGTCGAAACCATCCTCGCGAAGAGTACACCGCAGCTGTATCGTCCACGAGTCGATGAATTGAGAAATAAACTCACCGTAGGGTTCTGTAACTTGTACGAGAACAAAACTCACACGGATCGTAAAACTCAACTCGGGAGCTACAAAAGTGACCCGAAACTCTCCAAAAAGGATCCGAAAGACCTAATAATGATCCAATAAAGATCCAGGGCATTAAATCAAGGTTATAAGAAATCATGATCTCCAAAGTCCAAAGTCTAGGGAACAATGAAATGGGTTCGAAATCTATTCAAGGAAGGCTCCAAAATAATGGATAATTCGGGACATCAAAAATGATGAATAAGAGAAACGACATAGCTTGTGGGCTAAAAACAGGTGTCAACAATAAGCACACACTGAATTGTATATCTGACCTAGAGGCAATGAGGTATAAGAGAGATCTGATCATACATCGGTATGTCTTGGGATCTACAGATTTACCTCTCTCATTTGCATCTAGGGATGCACTTGTTCCCATGGGTGTGGGTATGTGTTTGACATCCTTCATCCTGAACTTCTTCAGAATCTCCAATGTGTACTTGGACTGATTTATGAAGAATCCATCCTTAGTCTATGTGATCTGTAGTCCAAGAAAAAATTAGCGTTCACCCATGAGGCTCATTTCAAATTTCTTTGTCATTAATTTAGTAAATTACTTATAAAAATTAGGATCAGTCGAGCCAAACATTATGTCATCTATATGTATCTGCACTACAGTGATATGACCATTTAAAACCTTGGTGAAGAGAGTTTTGTCGACTTTACCTCTATTGTAGCCTCTGCTTGTCAGGTGGGCACTAAGTCTGTCATACCAGGCTCTGGGGGCCTACTTCAATCCATACAATGCGTTATTCAACTTGTAGACATGGTTAGGTAATCACTATGCTCGAAACCAATAGGCTGTTCTACAAACACTTCTTCTTTTATTAAGCCATTCAGAAATGCACTTTTAACATCCATCTGTTGAAGTTTTATCCCCAGTGAGTATGCAAAAGCTAATAGAATTCTGACAACTTCTATCCTAGCCACAGGAGCGTAAGATTCTTCGAAGTTAATTCCAAGCTCCTGATTGTACCCTTTAGCCAGCAACCTAGCTTTATTTCTAGTTATGACCCATTCTTCATTTAATTTATTCCTAAAGACCTATCTAGTCCCAATTACAGGCCGGTCTGTGGGTCTGGGAACCAGATTCCATACCTTGTTTCTCTCAAATTGACTAAGTTCCTCGTGCATGCCATTAATCCAGTGTTCATCCATTAAGACTTCTTCAATATTTTTGGGTTTAATTTGAAAAACCAATGTAATGAGGTCTTTCCTTGCGGCCAACAGCATGTCTGTCAGTAAGTTGGACCAGCCAATTCACCGCATGACCTATGCCCTTTATACCACCCTCTTGACCCCCAATATGAAACCCATCACTTTCACTGCCCACTCTCTCCTCACTCCCTCAGTCCCTCCCGTACTGTATGCCTACTCACCTGCCACTGCTGCACCAACAGCCATCACCAACCTGCCACATGCCAGAGGAGGAGGGAGAGAATAAAAAGAAGACAACATTGTATTCCTAGTAGTGTTACATACATTTCCTAGTGTTCTGGGACATTTTGCTTGTTTGTGGTCTATCCCTGACAAGACAACATTGTCAAGTTCAGATTCTGGGCACATTTTCCTAGCATATAGACACTTTTTCTTATAAGAGCTCTAAAAGTCAAAGAGGAAGAGCAAAAAGAACTTGGAGAAAGCAGTGAGAAAAGATATAGAACTAGCCATGTTGAATATCAATATAACACACGATAGAGTAGAATGGCAGAATTGTATCCACGCCCCAACAAAAATGGTTCATATTTGGAGGACGATATGACAAGAATAACAATGATGATCCCCTTTAATGTTGGCATGAAGTTAACTGCGAGCAACAAGAATATTCTAGAAATCTAGGGTAATTGCATGTCATGCTTTACATCATCCAGAACAAACTCATACCTTGAAGCATAAAAAGACTAAGAGCAAATTCATATGGTATATCAAGCTATTAGGCATACATGCTCTTCACTCTCTACCTCAAAGCTAGTAACTTAATATTTTTGCATTCAATACCTGGAAGAGTAAAACAAATCCTGTGTGGCTCACAACCTGAAAGAAAAAGTTTCCAAAGGTCCATTGAACCAACTTACAGGAGTCTTAAAGATGTAATACTGCCTATCTCCCTTGGTATGCTGCCGCTTAAATTATTCCACATAAAATCCCTTCCAAGAAAACATAAAAATATTAACACTCGGAGAAACAAGTCATCCCCTGCAATAACAAAAATATCTATACTACGTAGATCAAAAATTTGCTGCAGGAGACTCATAGACAGTTAAAAAAAAGGAAGAAGAGGCTACTGATTATCTGACTTTATTCAATTTTCATCTCAAATTAAATCATGACTCACAATATCTCCATATGTGAAAGCTGCCCAAGCTGAGGTGCTAGATGTCCAGATAGGTTCATATTTAGCAACTGCCTGCATTGAATATGTATAAAAAAGGACATTTTTAAGAGCTGAAGACTTGTTAAATGACACAACAGTATGCGTTAGATACAACATTATCTGACTCAGTGTCATGATATGTCTTGGGTTCATTTCATTCATAATATAAAACATATGTATATGTACATATATATATATGTGTGTATAAGCAAGATGTGGATTCCAAAAATGTAAAAAAAGTAAGAAAAAAATAAGAAAATCACTCCAATAAATCAATAATGAGAGTCAATTCGGGGCATTATGGTGCAACATGAAATTTACTCAATGAGGTGTCAATTTTAGCATGTCTACACCCGTGAGGGACATTTGTTGTACACAAATATTTTTTCAAGAAAAGTCTAGATTTAAAGGTGTGGGATTGCTCCCGAACACCTTGCGGGCGCTACTTGCTTAGCATCTTTATAGTAGCTCAGATTTGACTCCGGGCTAGAACTAACTTGCCATGCCTCATGGCAACTTCAAGACAAAGTGGGGATCATCCCCGACCACCCATCATGCGGCATTGGCCTACCAACACTTAGTCTCCTGGGCCAACTTGGGGACTCCCAGCAACATGTCATGTTACACAGCATTTAACTCCGAGGTCGAGAATCACTCCAAGACACCTCTTCCCAGCATATCAACACTAATGGACTCCACCGCCCTGTCAAGCTTGGTCCCCGGGGACCATTAGCCAGCCCATACGGCCCTTAATCAAAGGTTGGGAATTTTCCTAAACACCTTGAGGGTGCCTTATTTCCCATCATTCTACAATGATCCAGGGCCAACCGATGGCTCAAGAACACCTATTACGCTATGCGGTGACTCTACAAGAAGAGGGGACCACCCTCGACCCCCCGACACACAGCATTGAGTCCTCAACTTTACAGCCACCATGCTAATCTGGGGATCCACAACAACCCACCACATAGCATGGCGCACCACACTAAGGTTGAGTTTTCAAACCCAAAATGCCTTTCTTCAACGGCCAATTGCTACTAGCCCTAAGTACTAGGCTATGTGCAAGCCATGGGGTCCACAAGCCATGCCATTCAACATGCCATTAAGGGTTAGGCATTACCCTAAACACCTTTAAGGTGACAAGATGGCGACCTCACTTTGAGGCTCGGGTCAAAGCCCAGACTCCGAGGTACGTTACTACATCGCCTACCACTGCAAAACAAAAATACAAACCCCAGGGCCACCCCCAAAACGGCCTTTGACCAGGGTGCACCCAATGTTAGGATCAAGCCCGGGCCCCAGGGAATGCTACCCAATGCCATTTTCATATGGCCCCAGCCCTGTCCCAGTTAATGTTCAATGGAGGGTCAGCTTACCACGTGAGGACTCCGCTAGGGGGATGCGAGGATTGTCTGGGGTGAAGCACAAGCTTCAAGCTTACTCAAAGTAGTTTCAAAGCGTGGCCTGAATAGTACAAGCATGAAACCTCCTCCCAACGACGTCCAGGTGTCCAAGTAAGAACACGTGGGCCACAAGAGGGGTCGGGGGTTTGTATACTTTTCCTCCTCCCTATAATAATAATAATAATTCTCTTATTTTTTTCCCCCGTCGGAAAGTGCGTCAACAGGGCCCAGTGGCTTGTCACATGCAGTGTCGACAGCCCTGTAGAGTAGTCCACGTTGTGCTTCGTGTCTTTCGGTGGAGTAGTTGATTCTGCTCTTTCCTAATTGATCAAGCTCAAGTAGGCCCCTCTAGCAAAGATAATGTTGAATTACTTCATCTGGGGGAAGATTCCCTGGCCTCATTATGCCAGGATCAGCCGAACGATTAGGGGAGGACCAAACAAGGCGCGAAGCTTAATAAACAACACAAGACCCTTGCAGAAATAATCCCTTCGTTGGATCAAAGCCCATGCTAGGGCCGATCGCAAGATCATCCAACATATGAAATGGTTCCCAACCACCATCACTGTTTGGGAGGCCATCGCTTGGAGTAAAGAGCTAAGAGAAGCTCTCATAAAGATACTCCAAGTACTAGTGGCCTATGAGGCTCATGCAGTTGAGCTTTAAGCTCAAGCCTGCGAAGCATTCACAACAAGCATCACCTTCTTAGATAAAGACATGTTGCTATCTTCCCCATGCCATAACCGTCCTTTATACATGTAGGGGAAGATCAATGGCCATGAATTAAACCAGATCCTGGTGGACCATGGGGCGTCCATCAATATAATGCCGCTCAAGACTTTCAAGTATTTATATCTCGTACCTTACTTGCAAAGGGTGAATGATGTGAAGATTTCATGGCTCAACCAAAATTTAGAAAGTGCTCTTAGTAAGGTAGACGTGGAGTTGACCATGGGCGATTTCGTCACCAAAGTTGCATTTTACATTATCGACTCTAACACGTTGTGTAAAGCTCTACTGGGGAGACCTTAGTTGCATGAAAATTGGGTCGTCCCTTCAACTCTTCATCAGTGCATCAAGTACGCAAAAGGTGGAGAGCAACATACAATCTTCATTGATTGTGCCCCGTTCTGTCTAAATCAGTGCAACTTGATGAGCGCCCAATTATATTTTGGGGAACCCACCATCGAGCCTCCTAGCAGGATAAACGACAAAGGAAAGCAAAAGAATGTCCCGGGGGGAGAAGGAGAAGAAGAGGAGGAGCTCTTCGTAGTAAACGAGGATCTTGCCAAGTTACACAGTTGAATCTCTAGACCAACGCTACCAATGCTAAGTCAACTCATCCAGAAAGACGGGAGATTAATTTTGAAGCTTATCTTATTAGTCGAGCCATCGACAAAAGTATCTCATTGCCTTTTGTGTGCATGCAGTTGCCCTTTCAGAGGGAAGAACATAAAGTCGAGTAATTAAGGACTTTCATCGTCACATATCAAAGGAAGGCAAATAAGAAAAAAGAATAAAACCGTCAAGCCAAAATGTATTTGAGGCTAAATTCCATCATATCAAATGCTCAAAATGTTCACAGTCTTTAAAATGCATAGAAAGAGTTCAAAAATGCATAGAAAGAGTTCAAATGAACTTCACATGGATGTAAACATATGTTCAATCCAAAGTTTGATCATATAGACATATTTTTGTGGGCTAACAATCTATTTGTGCAGGTTTTCTAGAGTTTGATCGACCAATGGGCATGGATCGGTTGACCAATTTTTTCAGGGATCAAAACTCTGTAAAAGTTATAGAGTTTGATCAACCGATTGAGAATTTCAGTCGACCAAAATTTTCAGGGATGAAAAATCTACAGGGTTTTACAGTTCGGTCGACCACCGGAGATTTCGATCGACCAAACCCTTCGAGGCAGCCAATTTTGACTTTGTTCTCTTCAACATGTTCAAGCCCTCTCTTTAGGACTTTTGGGTTCCAAAGCTACCAGATATGCCTAATTCATGGATCTGTGTTTTGGCAAGTCCCTTGACCAACCTAATGCTTATAAAAAATATCTCTTAGGACAAGAAGCCCTAATGACTCAAGGAATCAAGAGGAGACTACCATGAGGAGAAGGAGAGCTGTTGTGAGAACTCCGTAAATAGTGATTCGTCCACAAATTCTTCATTGAAGTTCAAGCTTTTAAAGATCAAGCTGAGGCCAATCAATTGAAAATCAAGTGGAGATTCAAGCTTTATTCAAGATCTTCATTATATATTCAGGGGGAGCCTAAATCAGAAGATTTTCTTCTGTGTTTCATCCTCTTCTATGTTTTGAGCTTCAAGTTTGTATTCCTTGTCATCTATAAACATTCCTGTGTGTACGTGGATCTCTTTAGATCTGCGTGTGTGTGTGGATCGACTCAGATCCATGGGTGTGTGTGTTGTTTCATTTAGATCCATGTGTGTGCGTTGATCTATTTAGATCTGCGTATGGGTGTGGATCTATCTAGATCCAAGTGTTCTTGTGTGTAGAATGCTGGATCTGTTGCAATGTGTATGTGTTGTTGATTTGGTCATCGGATTGTGTTGGAGACTGCATCTCTGTGTGTATGTGTGTTTGAGAGTTTCATCTTGTGTGTGTGTGTAGGCGTCGCCCTGCGTATGTGTTTGGAGCTTGTCTCCGTGTTGGAGATTTATCCCCGTGCTAGTTTCCAGCAGTCAAGCCTCACCGGGTTTTAGTGAGGGGTGGACGTAGATTACCGTCGTTGCATCTGAACCACCTTAAAAATCATTGTGCCTTCTGATGTGAGTTGTGTGGTTTGGTCCATCTCTTTTACCTCCATTCTGTGTGATTGTACGTATATATTGTTTCCTCCATATTGTATCTTTCGGATCTAGCATAATTAGTTATGTTAAACTTGATTCCCCTCATGGTGTGAATGATTGATTCATACCTCACTCTAAACAAGGAATGGATGAGTTTTCACCTCATAATTTTAGCTCATTGACTGAGTTGCTGTCTAATCTTTCTCCAAGTGCTTATCAGGTTGAAAAGAAGTCCAAAAATGTCAAAGATATCAATCTAAGGTATGTTGGACTTATTAGATTGACATACATACTTAATTGAGTCCATTTCTGTATTTTACCAGAGAACAGGTCGACCTGGGCAAAGGATAGGTCGACCTGAACTGCCCAGGAACTGAAAAAGGATGTAAGGCATGGGCCGGTCGATCGACGGAAGGGGTCCGGTCAATCGAATTTCTCAGAACCCAGTGACTAAATTCTTTACAGAGTTCGGTCAACTGATGCTTGAAATCGGTCGATCGATGGGCGATCGACCGAACTGTGAAGACCGGTCAATCGATGTAGGAAGAGCTTCACGTGTGTGAGTGTGAATCTGACATGGCTCACACGTAGGGCCTCCTCTAGGCCAGGTAATATGTCCAAACTGTCCCTAACCCATTCCCTAACATGTGAGAAGGTTTTAGGATGGTTCTAGAAGAGGTATGAAGGCCATTTGGCCCCTATTTCTCCCATATAACCCCCTATTACAAATTTGGGAGATTTTATCCAACACAAGAGAAGGAAAAGTCTTGGAGAGGAAGAAGAGGAGGAGCACCCCCTGCGACCAAGAGGAGATCTACACCGAGTTCAAACATTTTCATCTGTTCTGGATCACATTCAAGGGTCGATCTACATCAAGGATCATCATCCAGTCATCCTCGCGGCTATTTAAGCATCGGGTGGAGCTATCTAAAGGGGGAATCATACTTGTAGAATTTTCTATTGATTGATCTAAAAATCATGTCTTATTTGATCTTGATTTGATAGTACATACTTGTATTAATTGAGATATTTGAAGTGTGTGGTCGGATTGTGCAGTGTGCACATCTGAGTGTGTTCAGTTTGCTGCGATTTGCAGTGTGTGTCTGTGGGTTGCGTTTCAGCAGCATGTGTGTGTGTGTTTTGGGATTTGTCCCCGTGTGTAGTGTTTTGGGGTTCGTCCCCCTGTGTGTTGCTATCTTTTAAGGGTCATTACAAGATAGTGGAAGTCTCACCGGATTTGGTGAGGGGTGAACATAGGCACATAGGGTGTGTGGCTGAATCACCTACAAAATTTTGTGTCTCGTGTGGTTTGCTTTGTGTGGTGTGAATTATGTCTATCTGATCTTCTTGTGGAAAAATCAAGTGTGATGCGATGAGATTTGAGTGAATTGTTAAAATCTTGAATAGATCTCGAACATTCCATGCAATAGATTTTTAATTACAAAAAAAAGTTTGCTCCATATCTTCTATCCCCATTCACAGGTCTGTGTGCTTGCTTCATTGCATGTAATCTTGTTCATCTCCATCACACACTCAAGCTTTGTGGACCGCGTATTCATTTATACACATCATGTAGCAACCCTGAGAAATTATGGGAATGGAAGTTCCTAAATAGATTAAAATAAATAGTCAAGGCCCTACCCATGCACATAAACAACTTATACACAAATGAGCCTTACCCTTAAACCCAAAAAGGGGCCAAGGGGAAAGGGCGCCCCTTGATAGGGCGCCATTTAAAGAAATAGTGCCCCCTTATGTGGGCTCTATTTTCCAAGGTTGACAGCATATCGTCTATACATAGTGAAGGGCGCCCCTGGATCAGGCGCTGATTTGGAATAGCGCCCCTTACTAGGGTGCTATATTCCTTCAGGATTTAAAAAGGAAACCTGCCAACCGTGTTTCGTTCTAAGTAGGACACTAACTATTGCTCAGGAAGGTCTCGATCTGGAAGGATTGATGTGTAGGAAAATTTATTTTCAATAGGATTCTTACGTGGGAAATATTAATCCCATTCAAACTCTAAATTCCCTCGTAGGTTCTTTTCTATAAATACCCTGCCCCATCAACCAAGCTCCGACTACTGGCATTCTGTTCTTCTTCCTGTGACTGCTATCTTCCTCCCTGCTATTGCTTCTTCCTCTTGCTGAGCAAAGGTTGCTGCCGCAGACCCCGTTCCTGATTTCTACTACTTCCTCTTCAACTGAATGAGGAAGAAAGGCCTCTGTTCCCTTGAAGCTGCATCTTCCTCTCCCTTCTGCTGCTGTGAAGGGAAAACATCTACTTCCTCTGTCCGTTGAAGGGGCTAAATTTGCTGCAGTTGCTATATATCTTTTCCTCGGATTTGTGAAGCTGCCGTTGTTGCTGCTTCTTTTTAGTTTCATTGTTGTGAAGCCTATTCTTGCCAGATTACAATGCTATTACTGCGTATCATCGTCTTCTCTTCTTCGTTCTGTCATCTAAACCTCAAAACAAGGTAGGTGTTCTCAAGTACTAAGCCCAATTTAATTAATCTCATATCATATGCATGCATGTAGGTCCTTTGGTATTGGATTCAGTCATTTTATGTTTAGTTTTCTGAAACACAGTAATAGAGCGACCCTGACTTGGGCACCGTATTGATTTCACGACAGTATGCATAGTCGTTAACCTGTTAGTTATTTAATAAATGTACATGTTCAAAATTTAATAACCATGAATCATGATATCTAATCTAATGCATGAGTATACTGCTAGTTCCTTGCTATTTTTCTCTACCTATCCATGTGTTCCTTTCTACAAAATTATTTTTATTTAAAAAGTGCTACTATTCATGACCATCTTCTATGTTGAGGTCGAGGCCAAATTCTACCTGGATACTAGAGTTATACTTGAATTAACTCGGGCTACTGAAAGGTTGCGACTGGAATGGGAGAGAATGAATGTAAATAATTAAAAATTTATAACCTTATTTTAGTTAATTAAATGACCTGAAACCAAGGACATAATCTTGAATGGGATGTTAGCTGCATCTTCTATGTTGAGTTCGAGGCTAAATTCTGCCTGGATACTAGAGTTATTCCCAAATTACCTCAGGTTACCGAAATGTCACGACTGGAATGGGGGAGAATAAATGTTAATAAGGCGAAAATCATAACTCATGCTAGGGTTCATGAAATTCAATGAAACCATGTCCAAAAGTTAGATCTGGAAGTCCTCTTGATTTAATCTGAAGACATCCCAACCCAAAATACCAACATAAGAGCACGCCCACTCGCATTTATAACCAGGTAGACGAAGGGTCGCATTTGTTCAAACCCAAAAGGGTGCATAGCCTTAACTTCTCTCCAATCAGCGACCTTGGGAAGGGGTTTAAGCCGTGTAGGACATGGGAAAATCCTAGGGAGACTTGAAAACCAAAGAAGGAGGTGGTTTTCATGGGAAGGAAGTCTTTAGCAACCATTCTCTTCAAACTCTCCACCCTCTACTGTCCTTCTTCAGTGAGAAAGGGTGAGGGACCTTGGCTCTACGTGGGAGGACGATCCAACGCATGGAGGACGATCCTGCAGCGCCCTAGGACAAAGAGAAAAAGGTTTGAATGGATCTGGGTTGTGGATTACATCCTCGGATCATCGGTTTAACACTTTGAAAGGTAGGCACCTATCCTCAAATCTTAGGGGTCAACAATGCATTAGAACGATTTCAAAGTAATTTCTATACGATAAAGAGGGCTTAAGGGTATGTGGGAGTGACTACGATGTTTATTTTTCTATTTTTTCCATCAAGTTATGTGCTTTTGTAAGGTTCCTCTGAGTTTCAATCAAAGAATCAGGGTGGTGTTGATGCTGCCAATGGTGGTGTTGACACTGCTAGTGGTGGTGTCGACACAGCCCCTTTGAAACTGCAGAGTGGTGTTGACACTACCAATAGTGGTGTCAACACTGCCAGTGGTGTTGTCGACACAGCCCCTTTGAAATTGCAGAGTGGTGTTGACACTGCCAATGGTGCTATCGACACTGCCAGTGGTGATGTCGACACAGCCCTTTGAAACTACAGGATGGTGTCGACACTGCTAGTGGTGGTGTTGACACAGCGTAAGCTCTGGTCCAATTTCCAGAAACCAAGAAAAGGTGAGTTTTGAGAGGCCATTCTAATTTAGAAAAACCTAAAAATTTTGAAAAAGATAGAATACTAAGTTAGTAGCGCAACTTCCATCTCATAGGGGAAGAACTACTTATTTTGCTAGCAACGTTCTCAGAGCTCCAGCTTAAGCTCTCTTCTCGCAAAATCACAGCTCTTAAGGGACACAACCAGACCATTACCACTAACAGAATCATCTCGCATCACATTCACCATCCACACTGATCCCATAGTGAGTATTGCACACAAATAGATACAAGTCTGGCATCACTTAGCCACATTAGAGCTTCAACCATGGGCATCATTGCCACACTCTTACACATCGAGGAGACGTGACCCACACCACAAATTCTTTCCATGGTTGAATTACCCACACTTGACAAACTAACCAAACATCAGCTTTCCTTCCTACTGACTAACCTCACGCCCTTCACAAGGGACATCTATCCTACCTCAACTAACTTACATAGTCATCTTAATCGGCTATCACATTTTCATCGGCTCCACGCCTCAAACATTCTCATACCTGGTAAGCCGAACACCAATAACACCACTAGACCACTCCAGTCCCAAAGTAAACCTCCTATGAACCCAGATCCAACTCAGGGGAAGGTATATCATAATCGGCCACCCAAGGCCTCTCCTGCACATGGTTCTTGCTATTCTCAGTTCACCACATTTGGCATCTTCTATCTGCAAAAGTCCATCGATCAGCCACCAATGTAAACACGTTAAAATTGATATTATTGTGAGTACATCTGCTATCGCTTTATAATGTCCCAAATTGACCCTCAAATCAACTTATTTGAATAGTTTTCCTCATTTTTCTCCTATTTTTCTCTATTTTTCTAGACTTTTTCTAAGATTTTTCTCCATTTTTTTGGAGCCTTTTTGAATTCGCATCAGACCCCTGGACGCCAATTCTTAAATTCACGTCAGCGCAAATCGACGCCAATTCTAGAAATTAAAAATTGTTCTGCCCGTCCTGGTCACAGTCACCTAGGTGATCGCGTTCATCGAGTCGCGGTCGCCTCTAGAAGTTGCGTCCAACCTCTGGATGCCAATTCCTTCATAAATCAACGCCTCTTCAAAGCGATGCTAAATTTTTAAATATGTGTCCATCATCTGGACACGGATTTTAGTTCTTCAATTGTTTCATAAAATTCGTGCCAAATTCTTATAATTTTGAATCCACGACCCTCTACAAAGTCACATATTATTAAATTGGCGTCTAGAGCAGTGGACGTGAATTTCCTTTCCTATTTTTGATCATTTAATTCCCACCAAAATCCATATTATTGTAATTCATGTCTGACCTTGCAGATGTGAATTCGTTTCCAATTTTTATAATTTCTGATCTTTCCATATTTAAATTCCAATTGGTACCTCTTTACGCGGACGTGTATATAATTTGCGACCATTGTGTTGGCCAAGTGCTTGTATGTTTAATTAACAAAGGTTTCACTTGGGAAGAAATTTTAATTGGCCAATCAATTCACCCCTCCCTTATTGATTGCCACCATTCGGGACTCAACAATTGGTATAAGAGCTTTAGTCTCTATTTAACTCGATCACATGGTCAAAGAGCTAGATCTCATTAAAATGGCAAACAAGGGGTTTATGCCCGATGGGAATTCCATTCAAAGACCTCCGTTATTTGATGGATCTAATTATCCTTATTGGAAGAACAGAATGTATATCTTTCTACGTGCCCAAGATTATGACATGTGGCACGTCATAAGCAAAGGCCCGTATATCCTGTCTGAAAATGAGGATGAGTGGCATGATGAGGATATAAGGAAGTGTTCAGCGAATTTTTAAGTAATAAATATAATTCAGTGTGTCATTCATCCTAATGAATACTTACGCATTTCTATGTGTTCCTTTACGCAGGAGATGTGGAACAAGCTTCAGCTAATCTACGAAGGAACAACATAAGTAATGGAAACCAAGGCGAACCTGCTGATTAGGGATTACGAGGTATTCATGATGAAACCAGACGAGCCCATTTCTGATATGTTCGCAAGACTGACAGAAATAACAAATGGACTAAAGGGTCTCGATACGGAGTATTCAAATAAGGAGCTCGTCAAGAAAGTTCTAAGATCCCTGTCATTACAGTGGCATACAAAGGCCACTGTAATCGAGAATTCCAAGGATCTCAGCATTTTAACTCTGGACGAGTTGATAGGATCCCTGATGACATAGAGGTCAACATCAAAAGGAGTGAGGAGGACCATAAAAAGAAGAAGGCAATCACACCTTTGGCCTTAAAAGTGAATCCACAAGATTCAGAGGGCAGTGACAATGATTCCACCGGTAACACTGAAGATGAGGAGCTAGTTGCCATGATTACAAGAACGGCAAGAAGGTTCGTCAAAAGGACTAGAAATTTCAGTTGTCAATTCAGAAAGGGACCAAGAAGGCAAGGTCCGAATAGAGGTGAAAGTAGCAAGAAAGAAGAAGTGATCTGCTACGAATGCAAGAAATCTGGTCACATGCGGGGTGAGTGCCCCGATCTGATGAAGAAGCTAAATAAAGGAAAATTTAAGAAGCCCAAGGCCATGGTGGCCACATGGAGCGATGAAGGTGAGGAAGAGTCTGGGAATGAAGATAGACTAGATGAGCTGGTCCAGATCCTATGCTTCATGGCCAATGACTATGATGGAAATGAGGTAGATTCTAAAACTGAAACTCTTACTTGTGAACAATGGCAGATTGTCTATGAATCTTTATGTGAAAATGTAAGAAATTTAAATCAAAAAATAAAAACTTAAAAAAGAAAATTGATCATGGTGATGGCTGCCCAGTCCCTGGGTGGGTGGCCATAGGGTTGGCTGCCCAGCCCTGTTGGGAAGCCACAGGTCTTCACGCCTAGCCGTCTAGGCAACCAGCACTTTGGACTCCAAGTCCCCCTTTAGCCTGGGGGTGTGGTGATCCACATTTTGGTCTTCTGGGGTGTCCGTAGGAGGGGTGGCCTTGCGAAAGGTGTGGCTGCATGGTTCTGTATGCTCCATTAGTTTTGGATAAGTAGGGTGGGCCATCCCTGTCTATTGTGGAGTGTAGGCAATCACTCTTGTGTCGAGCTACTAGTGTCGACTGTCCCCGTGAGTGTCTCGTGAGTGCAGAGGGTGTTCCCAAGTGAGGGTTGTGATCACAGCTAGGTGTCTTGTAAGAATTTTGGACCGTGGTCCCTATGTTCCTGTCCTATGCTTTGGTTAGTCTACTGTGGACCGGCAGTCATGGTTTAACAGGCCGGTTAGTGATCCTTGGTTCTTCTGCTAGTGAGTCACCTTGTGGTAGATTGGTGTGGACTGGTGGTACTTTGATAGTTTCCTTGGTTGCAATGAGTTCCTGGTGACTCTACCTACTAGACGTTGCTAACCTAGGTATGTTTGTGTGCCGACCCACTTGTGAGTGGTGGAGGCTTGTCCTGTGTAGTGATTTTTAGGACAGTTACTTGAGGGCCCCTTACCTTTGCAGCCCGAGTCTGCTTGGGGGGAAAATCGGCTAGAGGGCCGACCTAGAGTAGATAGTCTGTGTCTGCATACATGGTCGAGGGTAGTGGATGTGTGTTGACGAGCACGACCCCGGCTAGTCTTTGTTCTGTGGTACAGTGTACCATGTCTCAATTTTCGCCGAAGGGCGAGTTGGAGGACACTTGAGGCTACTGTGTAAGTCATCAGAGGATGCTTCTGATCTCATGTAAGGGGGTTAGTACTCCTGTCCCCTGAGAGGTTTCAGCATGGGTTTCTCCTCGGTGTTGTTTACTATGCTGGCAGCTTAGTCTAATCCATTTTATGTTAGGCGTGATTCTTCCCCGAGGTCGTGAAGGTGGAGGTACCAACTAGACTGTCGTGGTCCTTTCGATTAAGGGACTGGCATTGCCCTATGTGTGTGGGCATGGTCCTTCCGTTGGTTCTAGTTCAGGATCGAGAGATTCTCCTGAGTGATTCTCCCGAGTGTGTCGGCTCGGTGTGTGTATGTGTGTGGCCATATGGCCTTTTTTGGGGTTCCGTCGACCAGGACGGACTGCCTGACCATGGGGTTGGAGTTGTATAGAGGGCACACAAAGGCCACAATTGTAGAGGAATCTAGGAATCTTCCTACAACCACCCCTGACGAGCTCATTGGATCATTAATGGCATATGAGCTGAATTGCTACCACGGCTCCCACGGTGAGAATCAGCAGAAGTCACCTTCTGTGAAGTCGTTCTGCTCTGAGTCTTCTTCGATCCAGAGTTGTCTCGCCTCGATTTGACCTCAGCACCAATCGCGACATCCAAACTCATACAACTGCACTGGATTCACACCAGAAATAGAAGTCCAACTTGCAGAGGCCACATTGGCTTCTCAGGAGCGAATCGACCAAAACTGTCTTGTGAAGAGTTGTTCTACTATGAGTCGTCGTCACACCAGAGGTGGTCTCACCTCATTTCGATGTCAGCACTGCCACTGGAAACCGATCCCGTGCAACTGCACAGAGTCTACGCGACCCAGACCTGCCCAGGACGAACAGCAAACTAGCAGAGTGAACCACGACCACTCTACTGGTCCCCGGGTCGAGCCCTTTGGTGGAGACGCACCACATGATGACCCGAAGCCAACTCCACTGGTTTCGTCGTGCCTTGACTTCCATGCTGCACGTACTGCCTCCCGCACCCTCACCCTATCTGCCAGCTTGGCCAGATTCCAGAGCTGTAGTCCAGAGGTGACAATGGCCAGCCCTAAGATCCGACGGCTGTCAAACTTGGCTGGCACGTAGATCTCCCAGTCCTATTTGAAGCCATGCTGGTCCCGCCTCGATCGGAGTTTGGTGGCAAGAGTTCTATCTCTTGCATGGTGACTGTGCCAACCTGTCCTCCAGGGCAGAACTGTACAGGTCGACTTGTCGGCACCTCCCCGCCCACCAGCGACCTTGACCCATCACCAGACATTACAGAGTGTAGCAGCACCCTCCCCAGCAATGGTTTGGCACCAGCGGCACCTCATTTGGAGTCCAGAGTGTGTCATACAGCCCCGAGCTCTTCTGCCCTATCCTACTAGTCGCAATCTGTTTGTTTACTCCCCTCCCCGTGCTCCCCCCTCCTGCGTGAGGGTAGTACTATACTTCGTGCCCCTCCCCAAGTTCCCCCTCCCTACATGGAGGTTATTCTTGTACTTGTACTAGTAGGGTCCACCACAGGTGCCATCGACGCAACGTGATTATCGGGTGCGTACGCTTCTCGGCACGCCCACATCTCTGACTAGAGCCGATCCTTCGGATGGCTAGGTCCCCGTGTCCCAACCAGACTCATCCCGCATCAAATTTGGTATCAGAGCAAGTTCTTGACTTGTTCCCACAAGTCAGGTCCTTGGGTCCCAGATGGGTCGCTCCTCAGTTCAACATCTCATGCCCAAGCTTGATGTGTGGGACAAGCTTGTATTGGGGTGCTGAGGGACCGTGCCAAATCTCCCATGGCCTTTGATCAAAAGTACGGCCCTTGTGTATGTCTATCACCAAATCCCCCACCCACTCCCCCACGAAGTATCGGAGATGGAGAAGTCCCGGCCCATGGAAACATAGTAAAACAAAACAAAATAAAAAATATACTAATAATATTGCCCCATTAATTACCTACCCCACCCCCTTATTTTTTAGGATCTGGTCTCCCCCGTGATTATTCTTATCTCACCATCTATCTCCCCCCATCTCTGTTATATATAGGGGCTCCCATCTCCGAAGCTAACTCAAGGAGGCAACCCATCACCTAACCCACCTAACCCTAACCCCATCTACTAAACACATAGAGAAACCCACACGGTTCTCTCTCTCTCTCTCTCCCTCCCCTCTCTCTTCCTCTCTCTTTCTCTCTCTTTCTCCCACGACTATCTCTCCCTCTCACCTCCTCTGCACTCCACCTCCGTGAGCCCGTCGGTCGACCTCTCCCGCGACCTCCCTCTCACCTCCGGCTACCCACCGATGACCCACCCACGCCCTCCACTCACAGCCCTCTGCCTGCACCCTCACCACCGCCACCGTGACCTTTGTCTCCCAGCCCCCCTCTCTTCTACATCCACCCCCTGTCTCTCCTCTCTCCCCCTACACATCACCGCGGCAAGCCACCCCCTGCCTCTCCTCTCTCCCTTGCACCGTGCACCGTCACCGCCGGCCACCACCACCGCAGGCCTCCCTCGCCCACCCACGCACCACCTGCACCTCAGGCCTCCCTCATCCTCCCCACCACCTTCCTCTCCCCTTGCCGGCCACACCTTCCGGCCACCACTGCACCAACCCATCTCCCTCTCATGCGGCACCACCACCCGACCGCCGCCAGCCCCTGCATCCCCTGGCACCACCCTTCTCCCGCCAACCACCCTCGCCACCGGTCTCCATGCCTCATCCCCTTCACCTCTGGCCTTCCCTCCGCACCGGCCACGCCCGCGCACCATAGTTCCCCCTCACCGGTCTCCTCTCTCCCCCTCCCGGCTGCACCCACACCTACCCTCCGCACTGCCCTCTATCTCTAGCCTCCATAACCACCGCACCCGCCTCCCGTTGGCCACCTCTCTACCCCCCCACACACACCACCTCTCACTCTCTCACCTTCCCGTCGCCTCCTCTCCACCTTCTCCTTCACCGCCGCGGCAACACCTCCCTCTCCCTCTCTTCACCTCTCTCTCACCCACTCCCTCCCACACACACAGCACCGGCCTCTCCTTCTCTCCCCCTACACCTTCTCACCGCCGCGAACCCCCTGCACCTTCTCGTCGTCGCGACCACCCTGCACCCTCATCACCACCGGCCAACCCACCGGTGACCCCCTCCCTCATGTACACACACACCACACACACACACACCTCCCACTGTGGGCCGCGCGCTCGCTCTAGCCCACACCCGCGCGGGGGCCGACTGTCGGTCCAGGATGGAAGAACTGGATTCAAATCTTCAGGAGCATAGGACCAGACTGGAAGCCTCATCAGGTCAGGTGTAATACATACACGGTCGGATGGATGAACTGGAAGCAGAGTGACAAATCCATGAGCTCTGCTTGGGAGGTCTTTCTAACTTCTAAAATCCTTATTGATTCTGTTGATGCATGCTAAAGATGCTAGCACAGGGGGAGTAGAGGAGAATTCATTAATGGTTTTTCTTATTACTATGGTGTGGGTAGTAATATGGTGGCTGAGGCAAGAGCATTACTAGACGGCCTAAGAATTCTGGTTAAGAGTGGGCTTCCTGTAGCTGTGATATATTTTGACTCCAAGGCCATTATCTCATTGATTCAATCCAGTGACCAGCCTCCGTGGAGGATTAGTAAATGGTGGGATGAAATAAGTGACACCATTACAAGGAATAGATGGAACCTTCAGCACATATATAGGGAGGGAAACTCTGTAGCGGAGATGCATCCTCCTCCGCCAGCATGCCCTGGATTTCCTTTTGTAGCCCCATCAACATTTAGAACAAATCCTGTACTAGGGCAGAACCATTTAATGATTTTTGGAGGCTTCTCTGTACAACTGTAAGAGAAGTTGTACTATTTCAGCACAATTCTTTCTCTAGCTGAAGGAGCCCTGCTGAAGGTGGCCTTTTTCATAGCAAACTCCACTTGCCTCATGATTTGCTGCTATATCACTCTAACGGATGGCCCCTTGTGTTCATATGTAAGCTTGCACCGAACCTTCCATATCTCCCATATAATGTGCATCATGATGAGGATGGCTGCATAGCCATATGGAGATTTATTATCAGCTGTACAGATAACATCCCAGCAAAAACCAGTAATAGAATTTGAACCTCTGCAGCGGGAATCAAAGAGAATCCTAAAAAACCTCCACAGTGGTTTAGCAAGTTGGCTTTCCAGAAATAAGTGGTTCATAGTTTCTTCCTGATTGTTGAAATTGTAGCAAACGCATTTAGAGGGGAGGCTGATTCTACTGTTCTTCACAGTGCAGTCAACCGGGACTACAATATGCAGAATCCTCCAGCAAAACATTGAAGTCCTCGGAGGGATATTTGCTCCCTATATCTTCTTTAGAGGCTGTCTTCGAATCCCTTGTTCTCTAACAACATTGTATGTAGATTTACTAGTGAAAGTTCCATTTATGTTAGGAGCCCAGACACACCTATCCAGCTATATAGTTCCAATTTTTTGTGTCAAATTGTATGGGATGAGACCAAACCAGGTGGTTTGGGTTTAGGATTGCTTCCCTAAGAGTGACCTTTGAGGTATTAACATGAGGGGCCAACACAGTTCCACACCAATTATCCTTCAATACATCAATAGTGTTCCCATCCATAGGTATCCACTGAGTATTAGACAACACAATTTGCTTTACCATGCTATATACATCTTTCCAAACTCCAGCAGAAAATGGCTTCATAGATTTTCACTTATTTATAAAGAAAGTACTCCCAGCGCATTGCGACGCCAGTAGTATCATACCCCATGATTTACAACATATTTTTGGCAATCAACCGAGGGGACTAACATAGAGTCCTTGAACACAATCAGTGCTCGATCCGCATCTTCAAGTATAAATCAAGCTACTTCCACGTATATAACAATAAAGTATGGCCACACATGTAACAAGTTCAATGATAGTGTCCAAGATGCAATGTCAATGAAAGAACGCACCAAATATGACTATGAGAGTCCAAGAAATGCATTAATAGCTAAGTTATGCCTTTGGAGAAAATTTGACAGCATAACGGTACATTCTTTACCTTTCATAATTTAATTTAGATGTCTTGAATAAGGTGACAAGTCCTAGAAAGCCAATAGTCCATCTAGGAACATAGAAATCTCAACCCTTGGGTCAAACCTCGGGTTAAGGGAACTTATGAAACAAACGGTCTATTACTGGGCCATTTAGGAACTTCACGCGGTCTAATGTTGAACTTTTTAGAAAGTCAAGCGGTCTAGTAATGGGTCATTTATGTTGGAACAAAATCCCAAATATGGGCTGAACACCTAGAGGCAAACGGTCGAGTATTGGACTATTAATGGGCCTTAGCGGCCACATTCTAGACCGTTTATGTCCAGACTCAGAAAACTGACGGTAGTGCATTCTAGACAATTGGGCTTTAATGGTACAACCAGCTCAGCATCCTGGAGGAAATCCCAGACTCACGGAGACTTACGGAGGCCTTGAAAATAAGATTTCCTAGTCCGTTGAAAGGAATATCCAAAGGAGAGGTCATCAAGTCTAAGATTGGGTGCTTAATGTGCCATAGTATAACTAATGATCATATACCGGGATATATGCCATGTACTTAGAAATATGACTCTATAGATAAGAAGAGAATTCTTAATAATGAATCAACAGTGTACCACGTTTATTTTAACATTTGAAACATGCATTTAATACAAAAGTATAAGAATTTAGCCATGAAATTAACTTAAGCTTGAAAATAATCCTAAGTGTATAAGGAACATGAAATCCATTAGAGCAAGCAATAATCAAACTCAGAGTAAGAAAGCAGTACCTAAAACAGGTTGGAAACTTAATTAACTAGTCATTTCATAAGTTAAATGGGGCGTTCTTAATTCAGTCTCGAGTTGACAGAGCTCAGAACGCAAATGGTCCATTATATGACCGTCTGTATAAGCTAAGCGGTCTATCGTAAGTCCGCTTATGGTATTACAAAAATTAAATCACTGGAATCCAAACAATCTATAGTTTGGTCGCTTACATTGTCAAGCAGTCTATCGTTGGGCCGCGAACGAATAACTGGCGGTCCATTATCAAGCCGTTTAGACCCGGCTGACAGGAAACTAAATGTAACTTAAATGCCTAACCCAATGCATATCATGCCTGGAAATCAACATATATAAACTGCATAACATGATAGAACGAAGATAGGCCAACAATATGCATGGGTTTCACGTATAATGTCAAGAGAATTTTCTTTTAATTCAATTAAGGCTAGGGTTCATGCATGTAATGACAAGTCATGGTAAAACAACCAATACTCCGTGTACAAAGCATGAAATCAAGTGCAACAAGAGGACTTTTTATCCTAGAACCATATTTTTGCCATTCATGAGATAACCTACCTCTGGAAGTGCTCCTAGACTCCGAATTTAGGGCTGAAAGTTAACCTTAATTCTTGCTCGTTCTGAACCAAACTAGTAACTTCACGCTTTGCTATCTCTTGATCCTCTTGACCAAAGGACGTGAAATTTTGAGGGTAGATAGAAGATACAAAGGAGAACAAAAGGTTTTAAAGGTGTAACTTCTAAATACCTCGTTTTGCATTCCTAATCTCCTGATCTTCACTGGCCCATTGCTCAAGTTCCTAGGTTGCTAGTGTAGAATAGTGACTTGGGACACCTCTAGCTTCCTATAGGCTTGATCTCCTAACACGAAATTTTGAGAAGAGTTAGATTTAAGTATAAGCAACAACTTCCTAGAAGAAACCTACCTCTAAAACTTCCTCTTTACCTTAGTTCCACGTGAGCCAAACGTAGGGGCGCGCAAGTGAAATCTATGGCCTATGTATATAGTTTTACTAGGGTTTCATGGATTAGATCAACTTTAGAGCCCCTATGTGGCATAAAACCATCCTCTGAGAGTCCTAAACATGCTTACGTTATCAAACTCAAAAAGGACAAACCCAAGGAATAACTGACTCTAACCCACCTCAGATAACTTATCCTAACATGTTATCAAAGTGGCAGTAAGGGATTAACGAATCATTCCTTTTCTCAGGTACCATGGCTCACTATGTAAACTGGGATGAGATGCAACAAACTATTGCGGCTCCTACCCAGGCCCTTCAGACGGTGGCTCAAGCTGGGGCCAGGGCTGGCATGGGAAATTTACATGGGAATTTTCAGAGTTTAAATCCTCCCTGATTCTTTGGATCTGCCAACCCTGACGAAGCAGAAAATTGGATCAATGAGATGAACCGTATATTTGAGGTCAAGCAATGCACCGACCAAGAAAAAGTCTGTCTAGCTACATTCCAATTGAACAACGACGCACATACTTGGTGGAAGGCCATCTCGGCACAACTTCAGGTTGTACAGCTTACATGGGATGGATTTCTTACACTCTTCTGAGCAAAATATTTCTTGAAACATGTCAAGGAGCGGAAGGCTGCAAAAATTACCTCCCTAAGACAAGGAATGATGTCCGTAGTGGAGTATGAGCTTTAATTTTCTCAGTTAGCACCTGCCCCTGATTTGGTTAGTACCGATCCATTAAAGGCTAACCGATTCACGGATGGCCTAAGACCCATTTTATTTCTCAACTTGGATCCCAAAATATCTGTACTTATGTGGAGATGGTCCAACGGGCACATTTATGTAAAAGGACCTAGAAAAAAGTCAGGAAATTCAAACGTAATGAAGAGGAGTCTAGTCGAAAGTCCGATCGGTAAGGAAGGAAATGGGAGAGATTTAGCATCACGGAACCCTACAAGACCCGTGATAACAAGAAGAGATCCCGTAATGGCAAGGGAAAGAAGATCAAGGAGGAAGATAAAGCTATTACAACTGCTTGCACCATCTGTGAGAAATTCGGCCACTCGGCTGAATAATGCTGGAAGTGTCTTGGCGGTTGTTTAAGATGTGGAAGCCAAGAGCATCGCGTGCCCGACTATCCCTTGATGAAAGATCAACCCTCCAAGAACGGCGGCGGATAGAAGCGGTAAGCTCGTCTAAATGCTATCATAGATAAAGAAGCTACTAAAGAGGGAGAACTAATGGAAGATACCGTTCAAATTTACTCACATCCTGCATTCATGTTATTTGATACTGGTGCTTCCCATTCTTTTATTTCTAGTGCTTTTGCTAAGACCTTACCAATTTCACCTGTTCCGTTACCTTCAAATTTATCTACAATTACACCAGGTACGGGAATAGAACTTAAAACTTACCTCCCCGATAGTGAAGTTGCCATAGAAGGCCACAACCTCCCCGCAAATCTTGTATGCCTCGATATGGAGGGCTACTAGAGGTCTAAACCCATTAGGATTGGGTTCGGATAATCTTAGAAGGGGTTTGGATAGTGTTTGGGTCGAGTTAAGATAGAACACCTCGGGTTGAGAGTCCCGATTAGACTGGCTGCGTGGTGAGTTGGGCGGTCTAATGATAGACCGCCCTTATTCTTTGAGCGGCTCGTTGTCGGCCGCACATCTTTAAACTCATACTACGTCCTGCGGTCGGTTATGGGCCACCCAACTGATATATACGGCCTATAGCTGGCCGCATGAAACTTGTGCGGCCTAAGAGCAACCGCCCATCCCTTTGCTATTTTTGCTTGAAGCTCGCCCTCGTTCCTCGGAACAAGCGTGTCTCTCCTCTTGCGTCGTCTCTCCCGCAGTGTTAGTGTACCTCTCTCCTCTCGCGTCGTCTCTCTCGCAGAGTCGGCGTGTCTCTCCTCTTGTGTCATCTCTCCCGCAGGGTCGACGTACCTCTCTCCTCTCGCGTCGTCTCTCTCGTAGAGTCGGCGTGCCTCTCTCTATTGCAACTTGAAAATTTTTATATATATTTATATAATGAAAGATGAAAATAAAATAAATTATGAATATTTTCCTTTACGTCCAAAGAGTATAGAATACATAAACACGAACTCTATCCCATGTGTTAACACGAACGATGAGATTCACGACATGATTTTGAAAAGACAAACACGTTGGACTGTAGCAGTATTGTAGCATCCGATTTAAGAGAGAATTATTAGCCTTAATCTAATCCTAATTAATGGATGCGATCATTCTTACATCATTGAATAAATGAGGTCATTGATTATGTCATGAAAGGTTGGTGTAATAGTAAAAAGGTTGGTGTAATAGTAACGGTTGGTGTAATAGTAACAAGATTGGTGTAATAGTAATGGTTAGTGTAATAGTAAACAAGGTTGGTGGAATAGGAAAATTAGGTGGGGGTATTGGCCTATAAATAGGGCAAGGATCTTCCCTAATCAAAGCACAAATCTCTTGGGAGGAATTACTGGTTGGAGAGAAGAAGAAAGCTCGAAGTTAGAGTTATGTTTGAAAGCGCTCTTCATTCTTAAAGTTCTTCTTCTTTGTTCTTCAACCAAGTAGGTGTTCTCTCAGGTAAAAACTTAAATAGATCTTCAAATATGTTTCTTTGCATGAGTATTTCAATTCTATGTATTTTTTATGATCATATATTTATGACTTATTTTAAGATTTAAAGTTTAAAAATAGGAGTTTTTATTATCATAACGTGTTTCAATAACATGGATCACATATGGACCATGATTTGAGTACGGTAACCATGCCCGATTTGCCTCATTTATATGCGTCATTTCAAAACTTTAATATTGAATTTCAAAATCATGTTCTTGCCTATATATAAGCTTATCCATTTAGTTCTACTATATATAGCACATGTTCGCCGTGGAAAAGAAGTAGCAAGTGCGAAAAGAAGAAGTGTGCTTGCCTGTGCATTTGTGCTGAGCTTCTAGAAGAAAACCTGCAAGCATCTTTAGAGACCTTCAGAGAGAAAAAAGAGTTTGAGAGAAACCAGAAGATAGAGTGAGCTACCATGAGAAGATCTCAGCTAAAGAGAAGAAAGAAAGAGAGTGACCAGCCAAGAAGGAGTCTGCCCGAAGAGGATAAGAGGAAGGCTTCTGGATTAGATCCAAAACCTCTATGCTCATCTGAGTTACATCGATTTACAGCTTTCCATCTGTTGTTTTCCATGCCTTTATTTCAAGTTTTCTTGTGTGTCTTCCGATACCCTATTCAGGGATCGGGTGAAGCCGTGTGATAGTGTGTGTGTTCAAGGTTTCATTCCTCGAGTTTCAAGTGTGTATGTGTGTGTGTGTGGCTCCACTCTATAGCGTGTGTAAGCTGTGTGGTCCACAACATGTGTGTGTTGTTCACTTGATAGTGAAGGAAAGCCTCACTCTATGGAGGGTGGACGTAGGGTGCACAGTGGTGTACCTAAACCATCTAAAAATTGCTATGTTCATCTTGGTTTGTCTTTGCTGCTATATCTCGTGTGGGCTATCTACTGAGTGAAGAGTTTTATATCCTATTTCATCAGTCTTTTAACCATCACCATATCGTTACGTGTGTGATCATTTGTGGATGAGATGGAGTGTCTACTCTATCTTTTCAATCCCACACTTTAGCATTTATTTTCAAGGGGGTATAAATTTTTAAAGGCAATCAATTCACCCCTCCCCTCTTGATTGGCATCTGTTAGGAACAACAAGCATTTAGATGAGTTCATAGAGATATGTTCCACCGTGAAAATTTAAAATTTCACTAATAATGCCCTAAGGTTGACTCTTTTCCCCTTTTCATTGAAAAATAAAGCCAAACATTGGTTAGGGACTATAGGAAGACCAATTCAATCATGGGAGGAAATGCAAAAAGAATTCTTGAAAAAATTCTATCCTATCGGCCGAACCAATACTACGAGGAGAGCCATCACGAGTTTCACTCAAGCTCCAGAGGAATTGATTCATGAATCTTGGGAAAGATTGAAGGAATTGTTAAGGAAATGCCCCCATCATGGTCTATCTAAATGATAAATTGTGCAAGCTTTTTATGAAGGGTTGATAGAACCTTATAAGCAAATGGTGGATGCTTCTTGTGTGGGTATGTTCGTGAGCAAAAGTGAGGAAGAAACTTATGATCTTTTTGAAATGCTAAGTGAAAATTCAATAAATCATGCTTCCCTCTTCTCATATGAAAGATCCATGAAGTAAGAGTAGAAGAAGATGATAGCAAAACTGAAACTAAACACACGCCGTAACATGGAGCAAGCAGCAAATATATGAAAGAAAAGAAACACACATCATGGGTGTGGAGTAATTATAAAGAGAACAACAAAGTGATTAAAAGGTGATATGTATCAAAGACTGGATCATGATCGCCACCAAAGTAAATAACATAGGAAGGGCTAAGTTATGTACCTTGAGAAAGAGTGGACGGAGACGCACTCATGAGTGGGCAATAGATAGATGCAAGCAGAATGCGGTCTGTCGAAGGCTGCTATCTACAAAACGCGGTCTAGAGACAGCCGTGACCAACAACTAGAAACCATAACCATGGGATCTTGATCCTCCTTCCCTTCCGACTGGCCAAAATGGATGGGCCTCACGTTAGATGTACTGTAGGCCTACAAGAGAACATGAAGAATACCAAAAACAAACCTTATTAGACTTGGGGACGTGCAATATCTATGAACCAATAACAAGTTAAACACATAAATAGAAGAGATGATACTTGGGGGTTGGTGATATTTTAACCCCTGTGGGTGTTTAAAAGCTAGGTGGACGTGTGTAAATGCAATGTAGATGCAAAGAACATGGAAAGAAGAGGAGAGACAATGCTATGATGATGATGCAAAAGAAGAGAAGAGATCACTAAGAAGTGATTACTTAAACTAAAGGAACCCAAGTACTCCCTGGACTTGACCGCCCTTGGGCGCGGAAAATAGAACTCCCTAGCTGAAGGTCACTGTAGAACATGGCAGCACTTCATGGCGAATGCCCAAAAATACTCTCCCCGAAGGTGAGGCCAAAGGGTGCTATTTATAGACTCTTCAAAACCCTAGGTTGAGTTTAAGGGATAAATGCAGAAATTAGGGATGTCCTGGGAGATAAATGTGTGGAAAATCGAAGGGATAAAGCCCTAGAAGAGTTCTGCATCCTCCTGGTGCATTATCCTAGTAGGAGATAGAGCCCTGAAGCATCCTCAGCCAGAGGAAACGGAGTCCAGGCCTAGTAGAATTCTGTACTAAGATCGTGATCTATCGCGCGACCGCCACCTTGAGGACCCGGTCAAGTGAGAATCGCTACCTGACTTGTAAAACCAACACTGCGTCGACACACCAACGGCCAAGGAGTCGACTCCACTAAAGATAAATGTGGTTTTGGATAAACTGCTATGATGAGAAAGCGGTTGAGCCATGACTGCGGCCAAGAAGGATAGGCCGAACAAATGAATAGGTTGGAGTAAATGGTTTCCAAGGTGCAATGGGTTAAAAAATGGAAGGATGGGCTCGGAATATGATCAAGGAAAACTCCAAAATAATGGGTAATTTGGGACATCACAAAGAAATGTTATGACTCAAATAAAAAGGAGAAAATCATAAGATGATCTAGTGGTAAGCACCAAGGTCCAATAGAGAACAAGGACCACCTCCTAGCTGCCTCCGGGGGGGAGAGAAGTGCCAAGCCTCATGAGTGATGCCCTCATCATCGACCTTATTATGAACAGAGATATATTCTAACTTAAGGAGAGACTCAAATCAGCACATTGTTGCCAGTGTCAAAACAATTAGTCATAATTTTGCCAGTATCAAAACTAGAGGAGCACAATATTCTCCCCCTTTTTGATGATGACAATGCTGTTATATTTAAATAATAATACTTAGAATACTGTGAGTCAGAATATGCACAGTACACAGACAAATGCAATGTTAGATAAATTTGGAAGAATTCAGCTTTCTCTCCCCCTATATCTCATCACTCCCCCATACAAGTTAGAGACCAGATTAGACTTCACAATTCAGACCCAACTTACCAAACTCACAAGTCAGCTTTCTCTCCCCCACATATGATTTGATACTAGATAGCAGACAGATGCCAGACAGCAGACAGACAGACAAAAGTTTAACTATCTCTCCTCCTTTGCCATCAGCAAAAAGAAATTGATAGTAACAATTAGAGCAGGACAAGAAGGTGATAGAAAGTTTCAAAGTAGAGAAGGCTCAAGAATGATAAAGCTCACAAACTGATTCAACCTTCATTAGCTTAGCATAAGAAATTCAGATTCTTCTTTTGATAACAATTCACATAAAGCAACCCTGATAGAGATTTGGTTTAAGAGAGATGAATGAAGAGTTTAGTGATCAAACTCTTTGAAGAATTTTGCTTCAACAGTTAATAGCAATAAACCAAAACTACATGGAGATGTTAGGTTCAATCTCACTTCATCTTACTCATTTTAAATTCATTGAAGTTCTTAGGAGTGACTTATGACATGTGTTGGGATTAAACAATCTTGTCAGTTCTGATTTTTCACCTTAGGGTGACAACTTGATTTTCTTATACTTTGCTTATAATTTTCAGAACAGTCAGGTATAATCCATACCTTTTGACGTAAGGGTACACACAGATTAGACGCCAGTATCCCTAGTTACTCAGTAAAATTTACCATTCTGTTTCATTTTTCATAATAGTCAAACATAATTTACACCTTTTAACGTAAGGGTACACCTTGATTAGCCAGTACCCCTAGTTACTCAGTGAAACTAACCATTCTGTTACACTTTTTGAACAGAGGTAACTAAAGTACTTTATGACATAGGTTCTCTTCTTTTCTTTGATAAAGAACCTAGTTTCTCGGTGCACACAGCCATTGCTCTGCCTATAGAGTTGTTTGCTCATTATTTTTGACATGACTACCCTTTGGTTTTACAGAAGACATGCACAGACTTTAACACAAGTTGCACACAGAAGGAAATGTGCACCGGGTTTGACGTGCACGAACAATGTGAAGAAGTGCAAGGACTTTGTGTTAAAAACCAAAACATGCATGGGGTTTGGCTTCCACGGACCCTGTGAAGGCATGCAAAGACTTGGTGAAGATGGCTGTTCATGCTCAGACTTTACCTTCATTCTAAATAGAATGTGCACGGACTCATGTTCTTGGCCAAGGCCAGAACATGCATGGACTATGTGATGACTTACTGTGCAGTGGACTGTTCATCCACAGACTTGGAAGAACAACGTGCACGGACTATATGAAGACTTGCTAGGACTTAGTATGAGACATGCATGGGCTTAACAATGCATAGGTAAAATCTGCAAGGACTTTGGATGCAAAAATGTGCACGGACTTAAAATGCAACCCAACAGAATTTTTGTCTAAGTCCAAAATGTGCACGGGTGTAGTATAAGACATGCATGGACTTACAATACAGAGACTGTGCATGCATGGACTTAGATCATGCGATACGGTGGAATGTGCATGGACTCTATGATAGTGTGCATGGACCATGCACGAACTAGCTGAAGAGAAGCTCGGACTCTACATAGCTAAGGCAGATGTGCTCTGAACAAGGAAATGTGTTGGCCATCATCAAACCAAGGTTGTTGGCCATCATTAAAACTATGTTTACAACAACTTGTACACATGCTTTGGATGTTTTGGGTCTTTAAAACCTGATGGTTGTTCTACAAAAATATCCTCTTTGATGTACCCATTTAAAAAGACAGATTTAACATTCATTTGAAATAATTTGAAGTTCAATGAGTAAGCATAGGACAAAAGAATCTAGACTACTTCTAATCTAGAAACCGATGCAAATGACTCATCAAAATCAATACCCATTTCCTGACTATACCCTTTGACTACAAGTCGGGCCTTGTTCCCAGCAATTAATCTCGTGTCATTCAACTTAATTTTGAAGACCCAATGGGTTCCTATTACGAGTTGATTCTTAGGACGTGGCACAAGAGTCTGTATCTCGTTTCTTTCGAACTGGTGCAGCTCTTCATGCATAGTCTGGATCTAAGATTCATTTTGCAGAGCTTCCAGTACATCTTTAGGCTCCTCTTGTCAGATTAAGGCCATCAATTCCTCTTCCTCCACTTGCCTTAGTGGTGATTTAATTTTTACCCCATCTTCAAGATTATCGATAATATTTTCAGTAGGGTGATCTTTCAAGAATGTGGAGGCTCTAGGCAAGTCGATGTGCTGCACTTGCTATTCTTGAAGTGTTTCAATTGATGGATCTTCATCCTTTTCATCCTTGCTGGAGATCCCTTCAATTTGTTCATCCTTAGGTCAGATTCCTTATACAATAGACTTGGCTGGACAGGCCCGGGGACCAGGCAATTCGTAATATAAGGAATCCCTAGGCCAACCGTTGACTCATCTGAAGCGGGAAAGAGTCCAACTGGAGCACACCAGTCGCAGACAGGCCCGCGGGGGAGTGCCCTGCCATGGCTTCCGGCGCCGAGCAGGGCCCCTTCGCCTTCCCCTCTTGCTCGGGGATCTCCAAGAGGCCCGGCCACGCCGTCCCTCCTCCTCCTTCTCGCGGCCGGGGCCGCCCGCTCGCCCTGCACCCGGACATCGACCGGCCGCCTACCCCGCCGAGGCCCGCCTTCCAGCTCCTCGCCTTCGCGCTCATCCTCTTCTTCGCCGCCCTCCAGTTCCTCCCCGCCACCCACTTCCGCGACCCCGCGGATCCCCTGCGCACATGGATCCCGTTCGGCTCGGAACCCGGGTCGTCGTCGGTGAGGCCTCCCCTCCCCGCTCCTCGACCTCTTCACACTTGCCATTTCGCTCTGCCTTTCAAACGGCCGGTTGCAATGTGGGGTCAGCTGAAAATTACACTTCACTGCAGCTTTGGATGATTAAGATAAAAGCCGAAAGCGAGATGTAATTGCCAATTTTGTCATTTTTTTCCGGAAACTTACATGGAGGTTTCTGAATGTTAGGACGAACTTGTTACTTGGTCCGTTTCATGAGGGTGATTGAAGGGAGCTTTTGGATCGAAGTTTAGGTGGTATGTCAGTGGTTCTGTCAGTTTGGAATTCTTCACCCTCTAGAAATTCTAGTAATGTCATGCCTTTGATGCAAATCTCATGGCTGGCTTTTTGAGAATCCTGTTTTTAGGCGGGTCCATGTTTGAGACTTCCATGTCCTGTACGCCGCCAATGGTAAGCATGGAAGGTATATGAATTTTACTGGAAAATGATCCTAGAAATGAAGAGTAAAAAGGCCCTATAACTATGGTTCTTGAAATTGGAATTTTTGTGTATTGAGGCTTCTTCCTGACTTGCTATCAGGAAAAGAAGAAAGAGTAAAAGGTCAGTCGGCGTGATCCTTGGATTCCTGGGCTTGGTCGAGTCTGACTCTTATTAACTGTCCGATGTATCAATAAGAAAACTTCCTTATTAAAGACTTCATTTTGCTATGTGGATAACCGTTTCAAAATTAAAGTAAATGTAGCTTTATTTGCCAGAAGGGATCATATTTTCAATCTTTGAACAGAGGTTTGTCATAGGTTTATGTCCATTCTATTTCATGACTGAGTAGCATTCTGTGTTTAAGAAATTCAGTAGCATACTGTGTTGGGAATAAGATCAGTTGTTGGGAATAAAATCCACACAGAGTATGCGTATGAATTAACCTCGAACGACGGTGCCTACATGCTGGTCGATGCTGAGGGAACCAAGTTATCCCACCCTTGAAATGGGCTTTATCTAAAGAAATACTACCCTTAGGTAGGTGTAACAACCGACATGGTACGAAGACCAACAGAATTGAAAATTCACTCTTCGATATGTGTAGCCTAACTCTGGTTTAACTCATACACCATACCCCGCTCTTGAAATCAAACGGTGGGAAATCTGAGGAAAGTCATAACTAGATCAAAAATAAAACAAAACAAAACAAAACACAAAAATAGTAAAAAAAGATGAAAGAAGAAGAAGAAGAAGAAGAAACACTAACGTCGTGTGATCATCATAGAGTCAAGTCATTGCATCCATCCTTCATGTTGGGATATGGCCCATTAAGGTTTGGTAGGTCTCGGGTCTTGGTCTGTCAGAACCGTCGAGATCCCTGTCCGGTCATGTCGGCCTATGCCTAATAAAAAAAAGCAACATGCACACACGCACGTATTTTAGCCAAGAAAATTGGTAGCATTGCCTGTGGTGGGGCTACACCTCGAGTGTCTCCAAGAAAGTCGTAATCTTTATTCTCTTCCTCCTCGACCCAATGGGACAGCCAGCGCTCTTAAAACACCGAGCATAAGGGAGCCGAAGTACAACGCCCTAACGGCAAGACTAGGATCCATCTCCGCGAACCCGAGTCAGAGCATGAGAAGAGGGCAGTATCCCCATAGGCATACAAGAGGGATTCCAAAATATCAAATGATTATATCTCCCTCGAAAAATAAAAAAAATAAAAAAAGAGAGAAGAAAAGATGGAAAAGAAATGACAAATCAAAGTTGAATAAAAGCCTAGTCGTGGTCGTGCCTGATTTCAACAAACTAAATCCCTCAAAACAAAAGCCAAATTCCACAAAAGGGGCAACAAAATTATGCTCGAGGCTTGGTCCGAAGTTGCTCGAAAGGGGAGAGTCAAGTAGGCTCCTGTTGGCTCACCGGGTTAACGATTTTGCTGGTCCTCTTAGAAGGTCTATCCCCTGCACTCTTCCTTCTCCCCTCAAAGATGAAAGGTGAATGGAGATCCCGAAAGGTGCACACCGCTAAGGTATGCAACCTCATTTTAGCAAAAACACACATATGGTTGTCCACTTTGAAAAGTAAAAATCAACACTGCGAAGGAGTCTCGGTGTTTTTGGCCTATCAAGATCTCTATCTACCACCTTGATGTCTTCTTATTTTAACCTCGGGCTTAGGTCAATCCAAGCGCGTCACCTATAGGTGCGACGGCATCTGATTTCGAGTCAGCGTCGCGTGATTGACTGTTAGGGTTCCAAGGTGTTCCATCATATACCATCTAGAGTTGTGAGAAAATAGACCCGGGTCGGACAAATCATTGTCGAGCTAGCTTCACTCCAGAAGTGGTCCCGCTATGATCTGACCTTGGCTTCGTTCATGTCGTCCATTCTCGTGCAACTGCGCCAGATTCAGGTCTAAACCTGAGTATCACTTGGTAGCAGCTCCACCGCCCACCCTTGTGCGAATCAGTCAGAGATCCCTTCACGAGAGTTCTACTTCTCCGAAGCGCCGACGAACCAGAGGTGGTCCTGCTTGCTTTTGACATCACCTCCGCCTAGGTCGTCCATTCTCCCTCAGTCGCGCTAGACCCAAAGTCCTCTATTTGCCCCGGACAGACTGATGCCAAGTCGGCCCCGACACCCCCTCCTCCTCTCAGTTTCAGGTCAAGCAGTCTTCTGAAAAGTTGTGGATTTCAACAATACGAAACCAACGCAAGTGGTCTCGTCTTGATCCAACATCAGCACTGGAAGTTCCATGATAGCTATCGGCAATCTATCTTGCCGCTCGCCCAGGAACCTGATGCCGGCCATTCCTGCGATCACGTCTAGCGAGGTGATCAGATGGCTGCCATCTTCTGAGGGTTCGTAGATCTCCCTGTCAGTAACGTCCAAAACTTGGTCCTATCACGTTTGGGGTTCTACAGCGCCCGTACCGACCGACGCACCACAACCGCGCCAACTAGTCCTGCGCGGCAGAACTGCACAGGCCTACGGCTGTGGCCGCCGTCTCCATCCAGCAACATCAGCTTGGTGCCAAAACTTCAGGCATCCTTCAGCATCCCTTGGGCTTCATCCAGGAGTTGGCTGCACCTCGATCGGATTCCCAAGCTCAGCGTATGGTCGACCGTTCATTTCCCCACCCCGCGATCCCCCCTCCTGCGCGAGGGTAGTGCATGTAACCGTTTTCCCCTCCCCGTGAACCCCTCCCTACATGGAGTGTAGTCATTGTACTAGTAGGGATCGTCGCCAAGCTTCCTCGATGCAGCGTGCCCGTCGGGTGCGCACGCTCCCCGGTGCACCCTCGTCTTCGATCGGTGCCGGTCTCTTCAGACTCGGCAAGGTATAGATTTGACCCTTGCTTCTTGGCATTCCTTTCTTAGTATCTGTTCAACGTTCACGCCGAAGGTGAGGAGACGGCGTGTGAGGAGAGCTCGTTCCAAATTTCCCGTACATTGAGTGTCGACCGTTGCCGTGTGAGAGAGTGTTGTCATACCCGCCCTCGGGCACTGGTTCTGCCTCGGTTGAGTCGGGCGACCTTCAGACCTTACGTCTATCCTCCCTCATATACTCTTAGCGGCTCCAACCGTGTTGGCTGCCCGTGGGTCACCATCCACCGCTCCATCGTCGGGTTACCCCCGAATCTGAGTGAAGCGCGTGGTCAGTCCGCTAGTGCTCGGGTCCGTGGTTCAAGTCGTGCTTGCTATCACACAGGTCCTAGGGCGTCTTATAGCTCGTTCTGGGTCATATACAAAGTGTCGTACCCACCATAGTATGCTGCAAAAAGGCTCCCACCTGGCATCAATAAATTGCCTAAATTCAAAAAGTTCAACGGGCAAGGCTCTCCCAAGGAGCATATTGCTTACTACATGAGAGTGATGGGCAATCTAGCAGTAGATGAAACCTAATTGCTAAAATGCTTTGGGTCCTCATTGATAGGCCTGGCGTTTGAGTGGTATTCAAATCTATCAGTCGGCTCTATTAGCGATTTGGCCACTATGCAATGGAAGTTCCAGAAGTGGTTCCACGTTGTTGAAAGAGAGGTCATAGTGGCTGAGCTATATGCCTCTGGGTAGAGACATGACGAGACAGCCATGGAGCACATTAAAACATGACAGAATCTTAGTATGAGATGCAAGCGTCTGCCAGATCCAGAAGATGTAGTGCAAATCTGCAAGTAAAACCTGAGGCGAGAGATTCTCAAGAAGATGATCAGAATTGAAGTCTGGTCTTTCGACCGATTAAAAAATGTGGTCGTGGAGATTGAAGCCGTCATCTCTAGCTCCCCCTCTGCTCCAACTGTTATAAGTCAAAAGGGCAAGTCTACTGACAAGTGGCCAGCGCCCAAGAAAGTTTACACAATTGACTTCAAAGCATTCAACCAACAAAAAGAAAAGTAGAAAGGAGTGGCTAACCCTCCTTCCGCTAAGCCAGCTGAGCAGCAACAAGTCCTGTCCTTGTGGGTCAAAATGAAAAAGTTTTATTCTTTCCCCAAGGATAGGACTCGGGTCCTCTTCGAATGCGTTGTCACATACAACAAGGTTACCCTATCGGAGCCGAAGAGATTGGAGGATGCTAGAAAGAAAGACCATCCTCACTTCTGCCCATATCATTAGATGGTTGGGAACCCTAATGAAGATTGTTAAGTCTTTAAAGACGCTATTAGAAAGCTAATCAAGAGAGGGGAGCTACAAATGGGTGACTATAAGGTTGATCCTCCTCATCTGCATGAACTGTCTGCTAGGGAAAGAGCCATCAATATGGTATCTCTATACCCACAATCATTTGAAGATGTAGCGGAAGCATGCATGGCACATCAGGCATTAGTTGCAGAAGGAAAGGAGAAGAATAAGCTAAAGAACAAAAAGAAGAGCATCGTACTCTCCTGCAATACCTTATCGACCTTGCCCAATGCGAGCCAAGCTGTCGAAGAAGAAGACGAAGAGATATGATATACACCAGTGAGGGTAGGTTAAGCTGCGACATCTACCTCTTGCCGTAAATCTCGGGAAAAGTGGGGGCATCCTCCACCACTTGCTGAAGAAGTATGCTGTTATACCCCTTCTCCGCATGAGGGCATGTGGGCAAGAACAGCAACCTATACGGGACTGTATGCATCCCACGTCAACAACAAGTTGCAGCTAGTCCCACCTGGAATCAGCATGGGAAACAATACTCCCAGCTCCTACCAAGCTGACCCTGCTATGATGATGGAGCTCTATCAGAAAATACAAGAAGTGAAAATGTTGAGAAAAAGATTGAGTGAGATGGATTTACTTCCGGTAGCACTCGGGCAGGCCGGACCCTTATCTGAGGCCCTACAAGGTGGTGCCAAATCATTTGGAGCCTCACCGCAGCTGGCTATGCCCCAGTTAACACAAGGCCATGAAGGGAGCACCCTCCTGCGGCAACTATACCATGCACACTTCGCATACCCTTCCGCTTTCCGGGTGCGTCAAGGGGAAGCTTCTACACCTCAGGCGATGCCGCTAATAAACCCACCTCTATAATCAGCTGGCTCACACTAGAGTCTAATAGCTACAATTGTAACAAACAAGCCAGCAATGGAACAAGCAACAGAGATAAAATCTACTAAGGAAGAAGTCACCGAAGTGGAATTGTATATGACCAAACAAAAAGATGATGAGTCTACTTCGGACTACGCCCAACGTTGGAAGAACCTCGGTGCAAGATGCAAACATCCATCGAGCTACAAGGATGCTATCCATCTATGCAAGCATAATCTCAGGAAAGAGATCCTGCAAAGAGTAATTGGCCTCGAAGTCAAGTCCTTCGATCAATTAGAAGATATGGCAATTAACATTGAAGCCTTTCTGGCTAAATACTACCCAACTTCCGCTATCCCACTTCAAAGGAATAAGCCAGTCAAAGAGTGGCCGGCACAAGAAGAAATAAACACTATTGACTTTGAAGCCTTCGAGCGTCAACTGAAGAAATCAATAGAGGCATCTGGCCCTTCTTCTACCAAGATTGCTGAGCAAAAACCCCCCTGAAACGGGTGATAGATCTTAAAAGCTATTTATGTGATTTTTTTTTTTGCTTCCGATCAAAAGCTTTAACTTCTAGTTTAAGCTCCCTCTCAATGAGAAAGAAAGTGAGGCGTGTATTGTGTTCTGAAGTAAACAAGGTAAGCTACAACTCACCCTCCCTGTATTATTGCTTTACCTGAGGGTGGAGAGAAATGGATTCATGTGGCTAGCTACACATATTGGAAGAGAGTCCAACATATATATATAGTCGCCGGCCGGGGGCCACCAGACTAGAATCCAGCCGATACAATCAAACAGGCCAACTCAATCCACAGTGTCCGGAAAAGTTGCTCACATTGCTTAATTCTTTGGCGCCACTCAGGTCCAGTCCTCCAGCTGAGAGCCGCAGAGTGGTTCGATATATATATACTTACAACCCTGCTGACAGATCATCGAGCACATTAATTACTTAGGCATCAATATGATGACCTGCTGCACTGGCATCTCTGGCATATATTCTTCGTGAACATGGGTCACTGTGATGCCAGGATTCACAAACGTCTCTTTAACCAGGAGCACACACTGGCACCCCATTCATGGATTCCTTTCTTAATTGGGTCCCAGGCCAGGGCACCCGCCTGCGCGCACTCGTTAATAATAACCTCAGCACCTTAAGGGGTAGTTTGACAACCGGGTGGAGTGACGTATTTGAGAGATTGGAGGCGAATAACTCATCAACTCTGGTCAATTCCGAATGTGTGTGAGCAAAAAAAATGAGACCCACACCTTTTCTCTCTAATCGGTTGATTATTCTAGTTCCGTATTCGCCAAACAGGCCCTAAAAGATGCACTGTGCAAATGGGTGCTCACAGGTGGGAACATTTAAAGTCCCATATCATGAACAAGGGGGTACTAGAGCTGTCTGCTCCACAAAGTTTGATTTGGTTGCAATGTCCAGCCATGCATGCATGTGCTGGGTACGTACGTGCTGGGTCTATGCCATCCAGTTACTGCTTATTTTTCACCTTGGAATCTGCCTCGACAGATGGAAAACCACAACCGGATGAGTGAGAGGATTGAGGATTTCTCATGAAAGAGAGTCCATTTGGTGTAGGCATATATATATTTAGGTCTTTGATCTTGTGGGGTGAGTCCTTGGTGGCGACAGAGATACATATATAGTGTGTTTTCCTGTCTCCTACGTACGACCGGTACTGAATGGGAATCGTATCATCGCCATCATATTGAGCATTATCCCATTGCTCTGGGTTCGAATAAGATCCCAGTTATGGACAAGACAGTACTGACAGTCTCTCATGCATGTTAAAGAGTACTAGTGTTCCACGCTAGTCTCCATATTTGGAGAAGATAATCTCTACAGACAGCTCCCAGTCTAGCAATACTATTCTCGAGTATTTTATATTTTATCCTTTCTTTGCATTCGATTTAATGATTTCTTTTATTTTAGCCCCGCATGTATCATAGCATCTTTTGAGCACTCATGACCCATGGTTTGTCTGAAAATGTCCCACTAGTGATGGATGGCTGCGCGTTCAGTGTCTGAGTAAGAGGAACAATTTCACTCAGAGTTGAAAGGTTCTCTCTGATCTGTTCACTTGGTTTGGTTAACTGAGAGTCCCCTGTCTGGCATTTTAGTCTATCTTTTTACTTTTTTGTCACGGCTTTGATTCCCTCATTGGTTGTGGATTGTGTCCCCCAATGAGGTTGCCTCCTTTTATCCTGCTTTTTATTTAGTTAGTTCCTCCAGATTGGTGTCGTTTTAGCCCAATCGTTCCTCGTGGTTAGTTCAGAGTTTTTCGAAAGATTCCTATCGCTCGTTGGTGAGAAAATAGGTGTCTGTTACCTTAATGCCCACTTTTCAGTTCGCTCTGCTTTACCACTGCTTCATCTCCATGTTTCGTCTCACTTTCGCTTCACCTCCGCTCGCTCCCCTGTAAAGAGGACGTTAAGAGGGGCATCTATTGACACCCATTTTTTACCGATAAGTTGAGTCATTTCTCTTACTTTTATTTGTTGATGCCTCGAGTTGTCCATTACTTGTTGGGCTATTTGCAAGCATCTCTTTGGGCTTATTCTATGGGTACCTCCCTCCCTGACTGGGTCTACTTTAATTCAGGGCTTAATGGGCCTAGATTTTGCTTCATTTATCACATTTTTATGAATTTCAAGCGTCCAGGCTTTGCGCGGTCTATCATCTGGCCGTCCAGTCATTACGCGGTTGTCGTTGAACCATTCATGTATTTATTGGGTATTTGGTTGATTTTTTGAATTTTCACCGACATGCCATTGTATGGTCCACATACCGTCGTTTAAGTCAATTGAACGAGTGGAATATGGCCGTCCAATTCCCAGAGTCCTAATCTCGTTGGTTTTTCAGATAATTATCTATTTGTTTAGATTTATCACCGACAAAGCCTACACGGTTGGAGTTGGGCCGTCCTATTAATTGAGTGGTCTTCAGTAGACTGTTCAATCCTTAAGAGTCCAACGACGAAATAGTCGGTCAGGTGATGGATGTTTGGATTATTTTCTTATTTATTTAATTTCCACTGACAGGCTTGAACGGTCTCCCATTGGATCGTCCAATAGTCTGGGCGGCCTATCGACTGACTGCGCAATGGGCCCATCCTTGAGATTTTAATAAATTTCCTCTCTCCAGTCATGGTTAAACCCTTGATTTATCCCACCATTTTCTCCGTGGTTTCTCAACCAAATGAGCTGTCGTTCGAACGCGTGAGAGAGAGGAAGAGAGGGGGCGAGAGGGGAGGCGACCGTCGGTGGTGTATGGAGGTGGAGCATGGGGAGAGGGGCAATGAGGGAGGGTATGAGAGGCACAGCGAACTGAGAAAGAGCTTCAGGGAGGGACGTTGTGGTGAGGGGGATGGTTCAGCAGCTGCGGCAGACTGGGTATGAGAGGAAGAGAGAGAAATATAGAGAGAGAGAGAGAGAGAGAATCGGGGATGTAGGCATGTGTGGGAGAGCAGGGAGAGGTGCGGGGATGCAGTTAGGTCTGGGAGAGGTTACCAGGGAGTGTAGGGAGATGGAGAGAGAGTGAAGAAGGGGAGAGAGACAAGGAGAAAGAGAGAGAGAGAGATCACGAAGGCAGAGGCGGGAGCGGAGGTGAGGAGGTGGCTAAGAAGGGAGGTCGATGTGTGAGGGATTTAGTGGGGAAAGGCATACAGGGGATTACGATGTGTAGAGGAGATCCGCAGTGTGTGTGTTAGAGAGAGAAAGAGGGAGGTTACGGAGAGGCACCATGGAGGTATAGTGTGTGTCCATGGCGGAGATGTGGTGGCTGTGGGACGTGGGTTACCGAGAGAGGGGGAGCGGCAGGGTCGTGTGAGTTGGCAGGGAGAGGGATGACCGTGGCGAGCGGTGCTGTGTGTGAGGGGGAGAAACTGCAACGGTGTCCAAAAGAAATAAGCCGCTGTTGTGGCTGTGCAAGAGTGCAGGATGGTGGGGGAGATGAAAACGGCGCTGGCTGCAGTGGGGGGGGAGAGAAGAAGGCTGCCGGTGTTGCAGGTTGGAGGGCCACAGCTTCGTGTGTGCGTGGGGGATAGAGAGAGAAAGAATGCGACTGGATGAGGGAGAGAGAAGCAGATAGAGAGTGGAGACGGGGTGTGAAGAAGAGAGAGGGTGAGAGGCTAGCAGGAGGCTCACGACGGAGAGAAGGGTTGTTGCGGACAGTGATGAAAGGAAGAGGGGAGTTCTGCTAGTGGCTGTGGGTTAGAGAGAGGGAAGAGGGAGACGCTGGCAGAGGAGGATGGGGTGGTTAGCAGAGAGAAAGGGAGAGAGGGGTGGGTCTAGCGCGGCGGTGTTTAGAGACAGATAGAGAGAGAGGAGGAGATAGGAGGAGGAGAGGAAGGGAGAGGGGAAGAGTTTTTTTTTTCAGAGGGGAGGGGGTTTGCTCGCGGCTATGTAGGAGCGGCGATGGTGTGACCAGATCCGTTTTTCTGGGCGATGGCCATGCGAGCCCACGTAACATGCTTGCCCACCCGCTGCCAGCTCGCCATTGTCTGCTCACCCATGCGCTGCCAGCGTTGCATACCGACGGTGCCACGAGAGAGGCTGTTCATCGTGAAAGGTGGAGAGGCCCAAAACACGGTGAAAACACGCAGGGAATGAGCCTCATTTCATAGGCTCAGTAGGGATCCCACGGACCCCCACCTCAAACGAAAAGTAAGGCAAGGAACACAGGCGAGCACGAAAGGTAGTGCTATCTAACAGAAGTATGGTAGAATCAACAGACAGTAATAAATAAACGAAAAAACCAACTACACTACTGCACAGTTCAGATCAACCTCAGAACATCAAAACACGAGTCCACACCTGCCAGGAGATAGGAGCACTATCCACAATAAGAATGACCGGATGCGTCCCCTGATGTCTTACACCGCATCACAAGTGTCTCCCTACATGCCCCAGGCGGAAACTCAGACACGCCACAAGTACCACGAACAAGGACTAGTTGGGGTCGAGCTCGTCAATGCGCGTCTTGAGCCCCCAACTACGTGTGCACACACAGACCATCTGCTCTAGGCTGGGTCTTCTAGCTAGTTTTCCCCCCAACCGGACTTGGGCTGCAAAGGCAAGGGGCCCTACGGTAAACCAGCCTAAAAACCATCTCTCACCGGGTCACGCTCTCCACCACTCCCCGGTGGGTCCGCACCCGTGTGCGCAGGAAGCTACAACTAGTGGATAGGTCACTGGAAGAGTAGACTCTCTAGTCAACGAAAAATAACGCTCGAATCGGATAAGTACAAGGATTGCTCCTCGTACCGACACCGACTCATGGTGACACAAGCCTAGAACACACCTCCCGCATGGCCCCCACATGATGCCCAGCATCAGTCAGACCACGGGTCAGCACGTGGGTCGAGGTCCACTCACTTGGAACTCGAATCGGCAAGAGAAGGATCACCGGTTAGACAAACCACAGTAAGCGGGCCACCCTGGGCCGTCCCTGGGTAAACGGATGGTTGATGGACCGCCTCAGGCCTCAAACGAGTCTTCTCAGACCGTTTGATGGTCTGCCACGGTCATCCAAGAACCGCCTAAAAGCAGCCATAAACGGTCCAGAATGGGCCGTGTAATGTATACACGGTCCATCAATGGACCGCTCCAGAGAATGAACGGCCTCCCAGGGGTCGCTCAGGCTCTGGGCAAGATGAGAGGCTACACGGCTTCCCAGGACTGTGCAGAAATACACAATCTCACCTAGCCCGTGGAAGACATTGAACGGTCCCCATGGGGCCGCCCAACCTCAACACAGAACGGGGATATAAATGGCCGCACTGAGGCTGTTCAGAACCAAAGCGGTCGATCGATAGGCCGCTCTAGGGACTAGATGGGCCACCTTGGTTTGTTCAATCACCCAACGGCACAAAACATAAACGGTCACACTATAATTGTTGAAAACATAAACAGCCCAACAATAGGCCACCTACATAGCTGAGCGGTGATCTTTGATCCAGGAACTCTCCAACCTTTCCATTTCCACACCATTATCTTCCACCCCTCCCTTTCATTGTTTCAAAATCCTTGAAAATAAAAAAATGCCAATTTTCAAACTCACCCATCCACCTCCTTTATCTCTAATGACGAGACCTCCTATCTTCTTCCTGAGTGCGTCCCGACCTAAGGGCCGCTCATTCAAGGTCCATTAGTAGATCTCCTCTACCCCTCCGACGAGGGGCCCTCCTTTGTATCACGTCCTGTACCAGCTTCCTCTCCTTCCTCTTCCTTTTTCTCAGCGTCTAGTAATCAGGCTAGTTGTTCTTCTTCTTTTAGTGTTAAGAGTCCAGGGGTAGTTGCTACTAGGACGACCAAGGGTAAGCAGATTCCTCGCAGGTTCTTAAGAGAGCTAGCCAAAAGATGTCAGGCGTGTTCGGCCATTCCCCAATTTATAGAGGATCTGATCATTCTACCAGATTTAGAGTATGAGGAAATAGGTGTCTTCAATGAAGGGTTCGGTGTCTATGATGTTATGAATGATGAAGACCCTATTGAAGAGGGGGATGAGGAATATGAAGAATATAAGGATGAGGCTAACGCTTTTGCTAGTGGTATGAGGAGATTCGACGAACCGTCAGTCTCAGTAAAAGAGCCCACCAAAGAAATAAATCTAAGTACTGAGGAAAAAACCCTAGGATTGTCCTCGTAAGTAAAAACTTGCCACCCTCTGAAGAAGAGGCGCTTATTCAAGTTCTTCAAGAATATAAGGACACATTTGCATGGAGTTATGAAGATATGCCGGGACTAGAACCTACACTCGTTGAACATCATTTAACACTAAAGCCAGGGTCCGTCCCAGTTAAGCAGTGGTTAAGACATTTCCACCCACACATGGCATTAAAGATGAAAGAAGAGGTCGATGAGCTCCCCACAAGGCTAGATTCATCAGAGTTGAACTTTATCCCAATTGGGTGGCTAACATCATCCCAGTGATGAAGGATGGAAAGGTCAGGATTTGCATAAATTTCTGGGACCTCAATTGTGCATGTCCCAAGGATGATTTTTCCCTCCCTCATATTGACGTCTTAATTGATAATACGGCGTGGTATGAGACCCTCTCTTTCATGGACATCTTTTCCAGATATAATCAAATCCGCTTGGCTGAGGAGGACCAAGAGAAAACTTCATTTACTATACCTTGGGGTACCTATTGTTATGTGGTCATGCCTTTTGGACTTAAGAACGCCGGAGCCACCTATCAGAGGGCCATGATGGAGATTTTTCTTGATATAGTCCACATTTATATTGAAGTGTATGTGGATTATCTGGTAATGAAATCAAGGACGAGGATCAAGCATCCTGGCGTTCTGGCGAGTGAAAGAGAAGTGAAAGGGTGTGTGTATGTGAGAGAGAGGGAAATCCCAATCGAAAGGTCCAAGGACCAAAGACCTTTGGATAGCTTTCCCCCCAAAGCCCCTTTCTTTTGAAATTCAAATGGGACAAGGGCGAGATCGCTTGGGATCTCCCAAGATCGCTTGGAATTGGCCGATCCGGCCGATCCACGGCTGATCTGGCCCGATCCCGCCAATCCCGAGGGTGGATCGGTTCATCTTGGATCGGGATCAGATCGGTTTGCCTGGAAACAGATCGGATCGACCGATCCGATCTGATCCGGCGCACCATGGTAGCAATGGCTTCAACATTTGGAAGAAAGGATTGGAAAAATTCACACAAGAATTGAGGCAATTGAAACATATAGGTTTTGTCGAAGAATACACACTCAATTTTAACAAGATTTGTGATGAAATTGATGGGGTCCCAGATGAGCACCTGCTGGCTCACTTCTTGGGAGGTCTACGGGAGGACCTCAGATATGAGGTCTTGCTACAGAAACATAACACATTGGCAGAGGCTATGGCAACTGTAAGATTAGCTGCTTCTAAATCCAAGATGCTCCCAACCAACAGAGAGTTTGAGCCCGTCCCCCTCTTTCATAGACCTTGCACCAAACCAACTCTTATTCTGTTAAGCTTTCAATTCCTATAGCCAAGCCTAATATCCGAAGGTGCTCTCAAGAACAATTAGATGACAGACGAAGGAAATGTTTATGTTGTATGTGAGATGATGAGTGGGAGAAAGGACATAACTGTAATCCTCAAAACAGTTTTGCTGTACAGTTAGTTTGTGTTCATGACAGTGAGGATTATGTTCTAGAACCCAGCCAAGATTTGGAATCACCACAAGACACCAATACAGTCACAATAACACCTCTGAACCCTGGCTCAAACCTCAGCTCTATTTCGGTTTCTTTGAAGATTGATTCTATCACAATCCATAGCAAGTTTTGGCAACTTGAACCAACCATGCAATTGATTGGAACTATTTCTGAGATACCTGTACTAGCCCTCGTTGATATAGGCGCCACTCATAATTTGCTTGATGTAAATGTAGCCAAGCAACTTAAACTTAACATTCAAGCAGTAGAGGGATTGGCTGCCAGCAAGGAAGGCGGAATTGGGGATCGGGATCGGATTGCCCGCTCCCAAACTGATCCGGGTCGGTGGGATCGACCAAACCCGGCCAATCCCAGACCGACTGATCCTGGACCGACCTATCCCGACCGATCCCGGACCGATCCCAGCCGAGTCAGGCCAGCTAACTCGGCTAGGGATACAAATGTCTAAAAGAATATAAAAAATCTGAAAAAAATCTGAAAAATAGAAAAAGATTCTAACATAATATTTAATTACAAAACTATAATAATTTTGGCATGAAATTACATAATAGTCAAAAATAAAGTCTTAATCATGCTCAAGCTAAATCTAGGTATTTAACAGGAAAATAAAACATGATTGAGTGAAGAATAATGTAATTATAGGTTTACTTAATATTTCGACTAGGCTCAGACTACTTCTCAGACCCCGAAAATGGTCATGGACTAGCCGCCAGTGTGAGAAATGGTCTTGCGATAAATCACTATAAAGGGTGAAAATGGTCTGTCTATAGTCCGCATGAAAGTTAAAAATGGTCCTCCAAGCGATCACATAATTTTCTTGCGGTTCCTGTAAGGCCGCCTCCTCTCTCCAGACAGAAGCCATTAAAATAATGAAACAAAAGGCTAGTCAAGGTCATGTTGTGCATGGAAACGATGTAAAATGTGTAGTAAAGGGTGCTAGAAGAAAATTGTGCCAAGAATATGCATAGGTTTTGAGAATTAGATAAGAATTTTCTCTTAATTTCATTACGACAAGTTCATGCATGAAAAATGAACTAACTGGCGCAGTCTCAATATAACACAAAATACTCCACGTACCATGCATGAGAATGACTATAATTTGAGAAATTTTACTCCTAACATCAAGTTTAAGTTGTTCATGAGATAACCTACCTCTGGACTGGACTTTAAACTTTGAATTTAGGGCTGGAAGTTGACCCTAGTTTCTGCTCATCCTGAACCGAACCAGTAACTTCTCACCCCTCTAACTCCTGATTCCCTTCACCTAAAGCCACAAAATTTGGAGGGTAGACAGAGGTTACTAAAGTGAACAAATAAGTCTAAAGAACTAACTTCTAATTACCTCATTTAGGGCTTCTAATTTGTAGATCTTCCTGGGTCCGTCGCATAGGTTCCTGGTTTGCTTGCACCGAACCAGCGACTTTGTAAGCTTCCATCTTCCTGATGGCTTGATCTCCTAAGATGAAATTCAGAGGAAGGTTAGACCTTACTATTATGAACAAATTCTTTTGAAGAACTTACCTCTAATTTGGCCTCTTTACCTTAGTTCCTCGTGAGCCAAAAGTAAGGGTCGCGCAGGTGAGGCTTCAGGTCTATTTATAGGGTTAGCTAGGGTTTTGAGGATTTGGATGATCCTAGAGTCTTAATTTGGTCACCAAACTAATCCTAATCCGTTCTAGAGCCTTCTAACTAGCAGATTGCTTCGATCTCAAGGGATTTAGTCTGAACAAATCAGAGTTTTCCACGCGATCAGACTACTCGCGATCAAACTTTTGAAGGCGGTCCAATTGGGACCATTTTTGATCCTAGGCGGTTGCTCGATAGACCGCAATTATCCTTGGGCGTCGAACTTCAAACTAATTCAAGTGGGAGCTCCCTTCAAGACCCTTTCCAAGAGCACCACAAACTTGGAAAGATGCCTTCCCTTGGTCAAATTGACCCCTGAATGAAAAAATCTACAGAGCTTCAGTGAATAAAAATATATTTTCTGCTATTAAAGTAACAATATAGATGATTTTGGATATGTACATGTAATCAATGGTGGGTGCACTAGACTGTTGCTTTTGTGTGCAGTTTGCATCACCAAGAGGTACAAAATTAGGTAAGCGCTGTCGGACTAACTTCTGGATCCTAACATCAGTATGATAAAAATATTGATAAGAAGGAGGCAGTGGATCAGGAAGGTTCCAGTTGTGCTCTAGACTGTCAGATGTGCAAATTTCCTCATGGCGACTTTCAGCTCTATCAACAGCATATGAAGCACATACGCTAGAGCTAGGAATAGTGGCTTGCTCTTTTATCCATTGATCCATATTTGAGGACTTCACAGCTTTAAAATACTCTTCACAGAACTCATCAAAAGCAGGTGTTGCAACACTGATGTGTTTTTTTGGAGCAGAGTCTTTCCACAAATCTTCAGATTGAAGCCTGTCAGATGAAAATTTTGTTTTCTGCTGAGATTTGGCTGCAGAATGTATTGAGGCAAACCGGTCCTCCTTGTGACAAGCATCAACGTCTATCACATTCTTATGTCCCGCTCCATGATCAGATAGATCATCCGAAACAGAGTCCACTAACTGGATCCTTCTAAGGGGACTGGTGGTTAACCATGGTAGTACTTTCTTACTGTTGTTGTCTGACTCCAAACTGATTGGAATCGAACCATTGGAAGGAAGTCCAGTCTTTGCAGCCTTCAACTTTCTTGCATAAGGCGTAGTAGGGACCCTTCTTTCGTGCAGCAAAGACTTTGAACTGCTACAAGCAGAGTGGTCTTGTCTCAAAGAACATTCATCTGGTCAATAATGAAAGAGATATTTTGATAAGCACCAGTCATATAATAAACAAGCCCCCAATAGTGTGCCTCAACTAGATCATTTATAAATAAACATGGAAGATATGAGAACACTGTTCAAAAAAAGACACATCAAATCTCATTTGTGGAAGCAATAATTCATGAAAAGAAATCATCAAAAGAGATCAATGCCATGAGAGAAATCTACTATCCTCCAATATTTTGTTTTTCCTTTTCAACCTGTAGTACAGTTTCCATCTAGTTGAATAGATTATCTTCCTTATATTTATATTTCTACATTATTCATCCTCAATGAAAAGATATCTCCAACCATCTTATCTTTGTTTTTTTCCCCACAATTCTTTAAAGGCCAGAAAGACATTGGAATTATTCAGAAAAACCTTATTCATATTCAGATTGGGAACAGTTGGATCTTATTTTATTTCAACAGATAGATGAACAGGATTCACTCTAGATTTATCGTTGTTTGTCATGATTCTTTCCTATCTATGAGTCATTTTCTTAAGTACATGGTGCATATTCCGGTATGATGTCATTAGTTACACACATTTACACTTAAGTACACTATCTTGGACTTGTGATCCTCACCATTGGATATTCCTTCTACTGGACTAGGTGATCTTATTTCAAGGCCTCCGTAAGTCTCTGTGAGCCTGGGATTTCCACAAGGACGTCGAGTTGGTTGTACCATTAAAACTCAATTGTCTAGAAAGCACTCACACCATCATTATTTTCTGAATTCTGAGTCCCAAATGTTCTTCCTAGCGACTGCTAAGGCTTGCCTAACGGTCGTAATCATGACCGCTTTTTCCTGGCAAATGGTCATCCCTTGACCGCATGTTCTCTAAGTCAAATTCCCTTGTTCTAGCTTTCGCTAGTCAGAAATGGTCAAATACTAGATCGCCAGGTCCATGAAACGGTCTAGTAAAAGATCGCTTGAGTTCCTAACCAGTTTAGTAAATGACTGCATGGTTCCTAACCTTTTCTAACCCGAGGTTTGACCTTTGGATTGATTTTCCTAAGCTCCTAATTGATCCTTGGATCATAGAGGACCCTAAACTTTATGAAAATAGGCACATAATGGATTATGAAAGATAAGGAATGTACTGTTATGCTACCAGCTTCCTCCCGTCGCATGACCTTGTTTAAATCATTCATTGAACTCTCATGATCATAAATTGGTACGTTCTTGCCTTATTTGTTGGTACCCTGAATTATTGTTGAACTTGTTACATTGCTGGCCATAATTCATTGTTATACTCATGGAACTAGTTTGATTTATACGTGAAGATGCAGTTCGGGCACTGATTGTGTCCAAGGGCTTCATGCTAGTCTCCTCGGCTGATTGTCGGAAGCATACTGTAAACCGTGGGGTATAATACTACTGGCGTCACATTGCGCTGGGAGTACTTTCTTTATAAATAAGTGAAAATCACATGACTATCTCATGATTGAATTGTTACATGCTTGTTACATGATATTCTAGCGCATAACCTTTATGGTTATCAAAGTGAACAGTGAATAGTGAAAGTGCGTTCTCGTTACATGCAAGTATATTCTTGTTCGTAAAAGGCCATACTTACATTCTTGTCATCCTGCTCATATATCTCCTATTTTGATCTTATCTCGTTACTTGTGTTACTTTAGTTTACACCGTGCGTTCTATCAAATTTCCTGTATTTAGAGTAAAAATATTAATTACTTAAATATTACCTTCATGTTGATGAGAAGATACCTACTGAGTAAGTGTGCTCATTATCCTACTTTTTCAATCTTTTCAGGAAGCTCCTCTCCTGACTCCAGTGCAGCACACAACCCAGAAGAATCACTACCCTGCCATAAAGAATAAACAAGAGCTATAGGAGGGAGGAAGGACCCCCACGCACCTCTGGAAGTAGCCTCCATCTCAGTCCCCTCGGCGGAAGAGGCTTCAGAAGAGGAAGAGCTCTAACTCTCCTCTGTCTCCATGACTAAGTGTGGGCACCCAAAATATGTTCAATGGCAGTCATGCCTAAATGACAAGAAGAATGTGGCTCGCTAAAGTGTAGAAGCTGAAGACATTCAACACACAAGGGTCTTCTCAAACTACTGAAGCCTCAGGTCATCTGACACGAGCACTAGGGACTTCACCTCAGGAGGATCAGAAGAAATCCACAACAAACTGGCAGTGGCATTCTGCCTATCCAATGAATTGACATCGACTCAGTCGTGCCGAACAAGCACCATCCCTCATCCGATCAAGGACAAGAATGTATTTGGTGGTCCACCGCCTGATAAGAAACCCTCCTGAAGTGACAGACCATCTCTGGCCCTTCAGAACAGGGCGCTGAAGGCTTTATCAGCAGAAGGCCCAAGCAACCCAGCACGGGTACATCTTCTCACCAATTAGGTCCATTAGAGACCAGATGGCCACCCAGCAAGGGCGAAAACACCCCGGGTAGTGGCCCACTCCCCGAGAAAGCTACAAATGCAAGTAAAGTCGAGCCGACGGCATAAACCACAGTGCCGAAGGCCATGTCAGTGAAAAACCTGAGTATCTGAACCAAAGGTACAAATGGTCCCGGAATTGGCCGTTCAGCGGCCCGAAGGTTTTACCAACACTTCTCGCACCGGTTTTTTGAAGCCACGGCAAGATGAAGGAACAAGACAATGCCTAGAGCTAGTTCGGAACCCTCAGTCTAACTCACACCTGAGCAAACGCGATGGGATAAGCTAATCTGGCCCGCTCCTTCACCCAGCGTGCTCTACCTCCCGGTGCCCCCTCACGGCACGTAAAAACATTAAACACTCTCTTCGAGGCACTCACACCGCGCCGTGCATAGTCATTTATTGGGCATGCTATGTAACCCAATCATCTGCGCCAAGAAGGGGCAGAAGAGAAAAAAAGGGGGAAGAGATGAGAGAGAAAGAGAAGGAGGATTGGTGAAGAAGAAAGGGGGTCTTCTGAGAGAGGAACAAGAGGGAGACGCCACCTTCATCGTCTGTCTGTTAGGAGAAGCTAGGAGCCGAGGAAGAGAAGCTGATTTTCGATACTCTGTTTTCTATCACAAATAGTAGAGGTGGGTGCTGAGTATCATTTCGACTCTCCTCCCTTCTCCTCTCTGAAGATATCCCCTCGGTGGTTTCTTCTGTAATGAAACGGGCGAGGATATGAGCCCACTGTCTTTCTGGCTTTTGCTTTTCCCTACCCCTTTTCATTCTTGACCTGGGGATCTGATCGGCCCTGTGTGACAATGCCAAGCCGCATCGATGTATGTAATTTCATTTCATCATCAGATTGTGTAATGAGCTTTGGGCTTGAATGAAAGTATTGGTCTGCGTATGCATTCCCTCTCCTCCTCCTGGGTGCATTCAACCTCTTATCGCCTGTGTGTTATCGCTGGGTTTTCTCTCATCAGCGTAGGACAGGCCCTGGTCCCTCCCAGGGTAATATTGATGCCATATCCCCCCTTCCCCTGGGCTTTTCGGGCTTTTACTTTGGCATTTAACCTATGCCGATGAATAAATCCTACTGTCGATTTTCGCCATCATCGGTGAAATCAATCAACATAAACCATCGGCTTGGACCTTCCGTCCCTGTCGATAAACAAACTCTTTCACTTCGGCATTTAACCTATGCCAATGAATAAATCCTACCGTTGATTTTTGCCATCATTGGCGAAATCGATCAACATAAACCATCGGCACAGACCTTCTGTCCCCGTCGATAAACAAACTCTTTTGCTTCGACATTTAACCTATGCCGATAAATAAATCCTACTGTTGATTTTTGCCATCATTGGCGAAATCGATCAACATAAACCATCGGCTCTGACCTTATGTCCCCGTCAATAAACAAACTCTTTTACTTTGGCATTTAACCAATGCTGATGAATAAATCCTACCATCGATTTTCGCTATCATCGACAAAATCGATCAACATAAGCCATCGGCTCGGACCTTTCATCCTCCTCGATAGACAAACTTGTTTGCCTCGGCATTTAACCTATGCTGATGAATAAATCCTACCATCGATTTTTGCCATCATCGGCGAAATCGATCAACATAAGCCATCGGCTCGAACCTTCCGTCCCCATCGATAGACAAACTCGTTTGCCTCGGCATTTAACCTATGCCGATGAATAAATCCTACCATCAATTTTCGCCATCATCGGCAAAATTGATCAACATAAGTCGTCGGCTCGGACCTTCCGTCCCCGCCGATCAACAAATCTCTTGCTTCGACGTTTAACACGTGTCGATGAGTAAACCTACCCTCAACTTTCTTCGTTACGTGCATAAGTCAATGAACCTACCCCTTACTCGGGCCCCTAGCCCCTGTCAAGGAATGAATATACTCCTTGTCTTCAGCTTTAAAGCTCACCAACAAGAACTTTACCTACAAACTTCGTCACCATCGGCGAGGTCTGCAAATAGACTTTTTGACTTTACTCTTTGACTCTAGCAGTCGCTACACCTTTACCCTCAAGCATTCAACCAATTCTAGCTAAAGTTAGGCCTTGGGAACAGTTGTGTTGTGGTGGAGCGAACTCCTCATACCGTCGTTGAAGGCGTGAGTGCTCTCCTGCCTTAGCGATTCATATATCTGGGCTAAACAAATTAGCTAAAACTAGAAGGAGAATAAAGCCAAGATTCAGTGGCAATGTAGACATTTCATTTGCATGAAAGGGCAAAATACATGGTACTCGGGGCATCCCCCGGGATACATGGAAGTCCACCAGAAAAAAGAGAGCGAGAAAAAGAAGAGAACAAAGCTACTGTTGCAAGGGTCGAAAAATGTCCTCAAACTCTAGGAGCCCCAAGGAGGGGTGACGAATCAGCTCCTGCAGGCGAGACTCTGTGACTGCCAACTACATTAACTTCTCTTCAATAGAGGCGGCCTATCCCTCTGCCAACTCCGCCTCCGCTATACTCTGGACTTCCTGCTGCTTGGCCAATTCCAGCTCTACTTCGACCCGGGAGAGTTCAGCGCAAAGTCTAGCTATCCTAGCCGTCAAAGAAGTCCGATGCTGGGTAGAGGCATTAGCGGCATCCCGCACCTGCTGGGCACTTCCTCTCGAAGATGCAAGAGTGGTTAGGCACACTACCCACTCAAACTTTATGGCCGTCAGCTGATCAGTTACACCTTGGCCAAGGAACTCCCTTCTATTCACATGCTTCAAGAGTAGGATCACTCGCTGCATCCAGTCCTCCATGGGGCAGCCAAAAGCCAGCAATGTGCGGGAAAGGTGCTTTACCAGACCCCTCAACTGCACATAAGTCAGATCTAGGCAGGTTGTTACAATCTGCCACAATGTCTCCTGATACTGCCACACTAGATCATTTGACGACTGCAAGCCAAGCGATGGCGTATCGGGAAGTTGGAACTCTGCTCGACTATCAACTATGGCCCAGATGTCATCGCCCGGTTCAGAAGTGACGATGGCATGTCTTGTAGGGCACCCACGCTAGAACTAGTTTCGGTGACTAGCGCACCCACAAACATCTGATTAGTCAAACAGCGCGCACCACAGGCTTCGGACCACTCCAATCTCGAAGCCTGACACATTATCACTATGTGACTAGCATGCCCTCGCACTTGATAAATCGATAAAAGATAAAATAATACATGAAATAAAAAGTGCATTCACAGGTCACTAGCTCGACGAGAGAGGAGGGAGGGTGGAGCACTAGCTCCCTCCAAAGACTTTCGTACGGGTGCCTCCGGTCAGTGCCGTAATGGCAGAGGCTATATCTAGGTCAGAGATTTACAGGGCTTCCTCCTTGAGGCGGTTGACGTAGGCCCACAGCTTTTTCCCCTGGGCCTATTTGAGTGTCAGTAACCCCGTGATCGACCTCGGGCGGGGGGGGAGGCTACCAACGAAGCATTCTTTAAATAATCGCCCAAATTGTCGGAAGCATGTGACACCTCTGGGGGCGAGTGCTCAGAACCAGGCCTGAGCCCATTGAACCAAAGTGGTCATGAACGCTTGTCACTTGATGGTGTCGGATGCCTCATGCAAGGTCATCAAAGGGTCGAAATTATCATACTGGTCGGTCAGATCACCCTAACCATCGTAAGGCTTGAAGGCCAAAAGGGACATCCGTGGGGATAGTCCAACCTCCAAAATGTTGGAGGAGAATGGAGATCGCTCCTCTTCCTCCTTAGTGGCAGCGTTTTGTTGCAGGGCCTGGAGGGCTTGCTCTTGCTCAGTGAATCATCGATCAAAATCCCAGAGTTGTAGGGAGAACTCTGGATGAGCACGAGGCGATCCCAAGGTGTTTCTGGCGAGCTCGTGCTCACCTTCATGCCGGCACGTACCGAGGCCAGCCACCTATACCGGTGGGCGTGCTTCACTGTCACGCCCCGAACCGATAGCAGTGGAACGTGTAGTTCGGACATGGCAGTGTTACAGTCGTGAATGATCAGAGCAAACATAAGACACAAGATTTTAGGGCCCATTAATATGGTAAAATACAATCTTTATTGATACTTCAATATTCAAATTTTTGATGTCATTACCTGAAAAATGTTAAGATAGACTGGATGAGCAAAAAGCTCAGTAGG
>JANBPO010004741.1:4726597-4792904 GCA_024336825.1 Amorphophallus titanum | reverse complement strand
GGTAAAATACAATCTTTATTGATACTTCAATATTCAAATTACAAGACTGGACTCCACTTACATATTGAAAGAAAAGGGACTCACTATTACATTATAAAGAAAATGAATAGACTCTAGTGACAAGACAAGACTCAAGAAAAATAGAAGACACAGACTCGAATGTCCACACACTCATCACTCTTTCCCTTCCCGTCAGATTGATTATCTTCGATATCATTACCTGAAAAATGTTAAGATAGGCTAGATGAGCAAAAAGCTCAGTAGGAATTATATCTCTCGTCGACAATTATTTCAATGTTTTTTTAAATAATACAGAGTTTAGAGGGACTAATATGTAAAAATCCCATAATTAATTTGGCACATAGTTTGTTCATTCATGTATTATTTACTCATAATGTGTGAGGAGGGCATATCTTGTCAAGTCCACTAGTGCTCATCCATTAGGCCCATCACGGGAGCCCAACCCTTCGGACCCATTACGCTGCATGATCAGCCCAGCACATCTCCTTCCCCGACGTAGACCTAGCACATGATCCATACCTACATGCACCTTCCCTAGTAGCGGCTACTGCGCATGCCTACTACAGTGCATTAATGACGAATGGCGCTCTAGTCTGACAATGAGGGAAAGATGCCGCCCATGCCACTCTCCTTGACAGTGTAGTCTCGAGCGCTCTCCAGCGAGCCCTGCCTCATAATTAATGACCAGCGAGCTTTACTGCATTAATGATGGAGCTACCCTTCTGACGGAATATGACATGTCAACGCCCACACCTCCCTGCCTCATCAAGCACACGAGCTGGGCTACTCACATCTCCTCTGACCACTGCAACTCAATGGTCAAGCCCCCAGCGATGGTATAAGCAGAACCCTGGCCCAACAACCAGGAGGTACGCTATAGCGACCCGGGATCTGAGTACCGAAAAGGAACAGGTGCAATTTGAATCTCAGCCCGCCTCCCACGAGCCCGAAGACTCGGAAAGGATAAAGGATGGTGTGAGGGTACGTAAGAAGCTAAAATAACTACAGTGATAGCACAATGGTCATCTAAATAACTGCTACACTGTCCAGTACATCTCATGTCCAAATACAAGTACAGTCAACTGAAAGAAAGGTACAAGTACACGGGGCATACCCCGGCTCTGGCAACTGGCAACTAAACTTGGCTAACAGAACCACACTGAAACACTGCCGCATCTCGCGATGACCCCACCTCACCTGAAAAGTAGGAGTGAGTCTCATTTTATTGGCTCAGTAGGGATCCCGCGGACCCCCACCTTGAGCGAAAAACAAGACAAGAAAGGCAGGAAAGTATCTCTACCTAGCAAGAGTACGGTAGAACCAACAAGCTGTAATAAATAAACGAAAAAGCCACCTAAACCACCGTACCGCCTGAACCAACCCTGGTCTGACAAAATGCGAGTCTGTACCTGCCAGGAGATAGGAGCACTACCCATTATAAGAATGACCGGATGCGGCCACTGACATCTTACACCGCGTCACAAGTGTCTCCATACTCACCCCAGGTAAAAACTGAGACACAAAATAAGTACCACAACAAGGACAAGTTGGGGTCACGCTCGTCAGCGCGTGTCCTAAGCCCCCAACTACGTGTGCATACACAGACCATCTGCTCTAGGTCGGGTGTCTCTTCCAGATACAGATTAACATCTGACAGGTGACACTCGAACACCTCAAACAGGTGGAGGTCAGCAAAGATCCTAGCTTCTTTCCCCTCACAGGGGTACTTGATGCATTGGTGCAAGGTAGACGACACCACCCTATTCTGGTGCAGCCAAGACCGGTCAAGCAATGCCTTGTAGGAGGTGTTGGAGTTGATGGCGTGGAACTGGACCTTGGTGATGAAGTCGCCGAGGGCCAGGTCAAATTCTGCAACGCCCATGGGCACCTCGCACTTCTGGTTAAAGCTAGCAATCTTGATATTCTTCACTTCGACCAGGTGCACGTTGAAGTAGTGTTTCTGGTACACCCAGTAGGGGAGTATGTTGACTGCTACTCTTGGGTCAATCAGGACCTTATTGATAGGCTGTCCATTCAGCTGCCCCTTCATGTAGAGCGGCCTATTATGACTGCAGGTGGGCAAGAGCATGTCATCTTCTATGAAGGCCATGGCCACCTCCGGGGGCATCTTCGCCAAATAGGCTTCAAGGTGAGCTGACGTCTGGAGTGCGGCAATGATGGCTTGTCATGTTACTTCATCCAGGGATAGCATCTCCCAGACAGTAAATCGGGTCGGGATTTTCTTGAGATGCCTGACTATTCGATCGACAGCCTGAACCTTGAGCAGTTTTATTTCTTCGGCCTTGTCGCATCTGCCCCCAGCCTGGGCCTGGGGCGCTGGGTCAGAAAGTGACTCCTCCGTTGGATCTAGTACAACTGCCTGAGCCTGCAGAGGCTACTGGGCCTCCTCCTTTTCCTTCATGAATTCAGCAAGGTTAGGGATGTCATCAAACTCTTTTGCCGGCTGGGGCGGGACCGCTGCCAGTAGAGCCGGAGGATTACTTGCAGGTGGATCCGGGAGGCTGCCAGCTCTCTTGGTTGGCCATGGTCCTTACGGGCGCACCTGCTTTTTTGTGCGGGCCCGAAGGAACTCAGCGAAAGAGGGAGTGCCTTGGCTCTTCGGCTTCTCGGGATAAAGACATGACGGTGGGGGGATCTCTGTACCCCGAACCCTAGGTTCGGGGACTTGGTACGGCTGCTCGCCCCTTAGCATGATGTTATGGCTGTCCTGAGGAGGGCGTCCCCATTTCTTCCCTAACCGGGTGGCATGCTGAGAGGTGGATGCTTCAGCCTGGTTCACTTCCAACGGGTCACAGGATACCCCTTCTTCTTCTTCCTCCAGAGAGAGGGCAGTGTCGAACAGCACCGAGAGGTTATTGTAGGCAACGACGACCTCTTTTTTCTTCTTACCTTTGGATCTTCTCTTTTTCTTTTTCTTTTCTGCAACAGTCGGTAGCTGCTCTTGAGAGAATTCACCCCACAAAGGAGGCCCGAACGGCGGCAGCGTCGCACCGATCACCTTGATGTCGTGGGCGTGCGCGCGGGCGATCAGTTGCTTGTAGGCGAAGATCACGTCGTCGGCCGACACCGTCTCCTCGGTGAGGTTCCGGGCCCCGGGAAAGCCGAGGTCGTTGATCCCTTCGAGCACGACGACATAGTCCACCCGGGGCTGCGACAGCACATCCCGGTCGAAGCGGGACAGGCCATTCGGCCCGATGAAATCGTGCAGCAGGCGGTTGCCGCTGATCGCGGCGGCGACGACCGTGAAATAGGTCGGTCCACGGCGCGGGACCAGTCGCTCGGCCAGGCGATCGGGCCACCGTCGATTGGCGTTCGGGGTCGACCCAAAGCCGTCGGTGATGGAATCGCCGAACGCCAGGACGACCTTGGCGCGCTTGGCCGTCGACACCTCGATCGCCGACACGAACGGGCGCTCGGTCAGCGTCCGGGTGGGTTGCAGGTCCGTCTGACCGGCGACGTCGCCACGGGCGACATAGGCGTCCTGCAAGCCGAAGAAGTGACTGGTCGCGTCGCCGCTGGAGCCGGGGAAATAGAGGCTGATCGCCACTTCGCTCAGATTGGGGACGGGCAGATCGACCGGATCGCTGAGCACGCTGGCATAGGGCGGGATCGTCACGCCAGGGCGGCCGCCGAAGGTCAATGACCGGTCGCTGCCCGCCACGATCGACGCGCCGGCGCCGGCGCGCGCCAGGTGGACGGAACCGATCACCGTCGGCTTGGCGCCATAGGCGTTGGTCAGTCGCACCCGGAAGCGCCCGCCGCCGAGGCTGACCCTGGCGACCTCGCGAACCGTCTCGTCGGTCAGGACGGTGGGCGGACTCCTCGGCGGCTCCGCGCTGGCCAGCCAGGTGACGGACCAGCTCTGGTCGGGGGGCTGGGCCGTGTCGCGGGCAAGCGCCGAGGCGCTCCAGAAAACGCACGCCGCGGCGGTGACGGCGCCCATTGCAGGAGCCATGAAGTGAGAATTCGCCATGGGGAGCCTCGGGCGCGGCCGCCGCTCGCGGGGGGCGAGGCGGCGTGACGGTCGCCAGCTCTAGCGGGCGCCTATCTGCATCACAACATGATATTCAGGACGGTCCGGATCAGGCGTGACTTCGCGTCGCCTGAGCGAACGCCTGGCGGAGAATGGGGCGAGCGCCTAGGCGGAGAAATGGGTTCCGAACTCGAGGTAGAGCACGACCGTCAGGCAGACGCCGGCGATGACCAGGGTGAGCGCGCCCGGCCCCAGCAGCAGGCGCGCCGCCCGCCCCAGGCCGGCCGAAAGGCGTCCGCGCGCCCGTCGGTCCCGGCGGGCCTCGGCGGCGCGGCGCAGCCGGCGCGACACGTCGGCGGCCGACAAGACTCATTCGGACGGGGATGAACATGAGTGAAGAGCTTAGAGCCATTCCAACTGCCAAAGTGTTATCTAGTCCTATCTTTTCTATTTTTTGAGTCATCTATTGTAATTTTATTTTATTGAGCCCTAGTGCTTTCATCAAGAGTTGTAATAAAAGTACTTTGAAAGTCTAAGATTAATAAAGGACTTGGTTATCATTACTTATGCGTGCTCTGTCTATGTGTGTCGAATACACTTATGCTCTCATTGGCATGATCGAATATAACTCGTCACGCACTTCGGGTTCCTTCCACGCTCGGGGCCTGACAGGCCCTCTACAGCCAGGTACTTTAAATGTCCCACCAAGTTAGACTGAGAAAGAAGACACTGCTTGCATAGTTGTCAGCCCGCCATTGTTGCCTAGTTGGCCTGTTGATGACACGGAGGACTTTAGTGGGGCATTTTCAAGAATGTTCTATGACGAAAGCCATTCAAGAACCACAGAGGTACAGCTCTTGCAGTACTTGCTTGGGAAGTCGACTTACCGTCCACGGGAATTGGGGAGCTCACCCATTGTCTTTACTTGGTCTCCCTCCCACCTATTCTCATTGCTACAAAAGTTGGACTTCGTACCCCGCTCACCTCCTGTAGTAATCAATCCTTTGCTCTTTCAAACTCCAACTGATTTTCTCATCGTCAAAGTCTGTGATTGTGGGCACTGCCCGCCCATTGATCTCTCTACTCCTTTCTTCTCCTTATCCGATCCCTTCCTCGATCTGTTCTGCCCATCTGTCTATCCTCTCGCACTTCCTCCTCCACCCTCCACTCTTTGTTGTATGATCTCCACTAATCTTCAAAAAAAATGTCAATTTTAAAATGGAGATTTCAGTGGAAGATTACGCTATGTTCTATCTGCCCTCCTCCCAGGAGCATGAGGCCCCTACTTCTCTTCCACTAGATTTCCTTTCTCCTAGGTTAGATTTAGGGTCCGTGGAGTCTAGAGAAGTAGGGTCTGTCAAGCCTAGGGAAGTGGGGTCTTGTTCTAGTACATCTAACCCGCCCACTCCTGAGGCACACCCACCAACACGTCATTCCAAGTGTATTCCTGATAGGTTTTTACAAGACTTAGTTCAGCGATGTCATGCCCTTCTCAAGTGCCCAGAATTCATAGTGACGATGATTGTGCTTGAAGAAGAAGAAGAGCAAGACGAGGTGTGAAGCGATGACGGATTAGGTGTTTATAAAATCATAGATGAGAAAGACCTAGTGGATTTTGAGGACGGCGTTGTAGATGACACTGCCGACTTATATGCACAAGGTTTAAGAGATTTGACGAACCATCATAGGCAGTGGATGAACCTACGAAGGAAATTAATCTTGGAACAGAATATGAAGGTGTAGTATATGCCTCGAAGTGATGATATAGCATGAAAGAAAGGGGGAGAACGCACCGGGGGAGGGTTTTTAACCCCTGTAAATAGGTGCAAATGATAGGTGGGTGTATTGTGATGAGTGTAAAACAAAGATGAGGAATTAACATGTAGCAGGGCTGCAGAGAGAAGTGACGTAAAACATGCAATTGTGCATGCAGAATAGAACTGTGCAGAGACTAAGTGTAAAGACTGTGATGATTTGTAAAAAGTGGGAGAGGAGAACTAAGCATAGAAATGAGAAAAAGAAGCCCAGAGTGGTGGAAAATGAAGATGATACTCTCCTCTTCAAGTTGCGGTTGAAGGATAAGGTAGACGACGAAGCACGGCTCTGCCCCGCACCGATGAATAGTGTCCCATCGCACAGGTTCAGAAGATGTGCAGAAAACCCAGAAACTGTTATGAAATCAAAAAAATGAGGGCAAAGAAAGGGGGGCAAACGATGACAAAATGAAGCCCAAACAGGATGGATGCGAAGATAATACTTCCCTTAACATCCTGGGGTCAATGAAATGAGACGGCGATCCAGCATGGCTTCGCCCCAGGTTGAAGAAGAGCCCTCCCACGCGCAAGCGAACTGGGTAGGTTTATATAGAGGTTGCTGGAATACAAAACTTTCTCCCTCGATTTCAAAGGATAGATATCACTAAATCTCGAGATCTATGGATCAACCTCGAGATAATAGTTAGGATAAGAGCTAGGAACAAATAGGACTCCATTTGGTGGAAGGATTTGGAAGATATTCGCCCTAGAAGGTGGCCCCGAAGCCTAATCTGGAAGAGTTTGTGCTACACGAAAATGCATAAAACCAGATATTTCATCCACGATTCCCGCAGATATAGCCCATAAAAATTTGAGTTCTATAGACCAAACTTGAGATAATAGAAAGGGCAAGAGATAGAAACAAATGGGGGTCCATTTGGTGGATTATTCTGGAAGATATAGCCCTGAGAAGGAGACCCCGACGAGCAGAAATCGACCAGAGAGTCTTGCGGCGAAGAAATCAGAGTTTAGGATCATCTGGACTCTCTGTTGGAGAAATGGTCTATCGTGTGGCCACTTCATGAAGAAAACGGTCAGTGGAGGACTGCCATTTCAATAGAAACGGTCTAGGGGGTGACCACCAGACAACAAAGGTGAGACGGGGCAAAAAAACATTTGACCGCTACTTGAGGTAGCGGTCAACAATTCACCGCTATCTCAGGGGCTTCAAGGCCTTGCGCGGGTGTGTTCTAGGAGTCTGATTGAGCTCTGGTTTGGCCCGAAACGGACCCGAAAGTTGTGGAATTAAAGATAAAAGCTTCCAAAGCTCAATGGGCCGTATTCCACGAATTGGGCCATGCGATCCCGAAACTATTTTGGACTAAAAAAGACGTCGAGGTCTTTATCGGCTCGCTGGGGGAGCCGGGGCAGTACATGCGGCTATCGTTGGGCCGTCTTCAGCTATATATAAAACCCAATCCGTTCTTATGGATGCGTGGCCTTTGCCGGTCGGCCGAGTGGTTACCGGTGGGTAAACAGATCATTGTCACGGCCATGGGACCGGTGGTCTCGTTGCTGTTAACGGTGATCCCCTTTATCCTGTTAAAGACTACCGTGCCCGATGAACGGCAGACGGTGATCCTGGTCACCTTTATGGTTGTAGGCGGGATGTTCACGCTGAGCTCGGGCCTCCCCTGGGGCGCCTTAAATCCCACTCGTATCAGCGGTGGGGTGAAGAACGATGCGGCGCAGATCGCACGGCTGTGGAAGACACGGGATCTACCGGCGGTGTATTGGGAGGCCGTAGATAAATTCAGGGCGGAAGCGTATGGCGAAGCGGCGGCGCTGCTGGAGAAAACCATCGAAGAAGGCAATGCCCCGGCGGCCATCTACCGGCTGGCCCTGACGGCACATTTTTATGCGGCGGATTACGAGCGGGCTCAAATGCTATCGGATCGGATGCGGCAACGCTATCGTTTTGGTTTGGATGACCAGCTCACCGATGGCTCGATCAAGATCATGCTGGGCCGCTACAGAGAAGCCGTGGCCATTTTTCGCGAGCTGTTGCGGGAGCACTTCAATCATTTCGGGCTGCTCAACAATATGGGCTATGCGTTGATTGCCGCAGGAGAGCCGGAGCAATCCCTGCGCTATCTCGACAGAGGACTTACGCTTGCCCCCAAATTCGCCGAGCTGTATGCCAGCCGGGCGTGGGCGAAGGTTGAACTGGGGCGATGGGAAGAAGGGCTGGCGGATGCGCAGCGAGCTTTGAAGCTCAATGATACTGCGGCCGGCGCGTATCGCGTGCTCGGACTATATGCGCGGGAGAAGGGCGACCTGCTAACCGCCAGGGAACATCTTTTAAAAGCCCGAAGCCTCAAGCCGCAGTTGTCTTTTCTCGATGAGCATTTGGCGGATGTCGAGCGGCGGTTACAGCCGGAGGGTCAAGTTTAGCCACATTTTTTGTACCTTCGCCCTTGCTACCAACCGGGTCATCGCTCGTCGGTTACGACGGGAGGAAAGTCCGGACAGCATAGGGCAATGCACCGGTTAAGCGCCGGGGGACGCGCAAGCGTTCACAGCCAGTGCCACAGAAAATAACTGCCCACCCTTAAGCACCTGCCGCGGTGAGCCGGCTGCAAAGCCGAAACGCCCGGTGCAGCAGGGTGGGTGAGGATGAAAATGTGGGGTAAGAGCCCACGTCCCCAGCCAGCAATATAAATCTCTACTGTAACAGACCAAACCATATAGTCGTGTTCATTTAATTTCACCGGAGTGATTTGAAGTGACACATTGTCACTCCTGGTCGTTGATGACAACATATCTGCAGATCCAGTGGTTTTAAATGTTGAATCGGACTTCAGAACCTCGGCCATACCTGACTAATAGTAAATGTCCACCAAAATGCAGCAACAAGAAGGAGGAACCAGGGACCTCCACAGTGCAACCACAGCACATGAAAATGCACACAGCCGGATGCCAAATAGAGCACAACTAGACACCAAATAGAGTTAAGGAACCTGACCTCTTTCACAGGTGCACAAGAAACAGAAATAAGAGATGAGAGACCATTCACTCACAGCCCACACAGCAGGAAGGGGTGCGTAGGCAGAAAACCTTGAACTCCAAGGTCACAACAACTCCCTCCCTGCACACCACCAGGGCTTCACAGAAGACGCAGCAACCCAGCTCTTTAAGAGGAGGCACCGCCCATTGTCGCTACTGGAACCACAGAGCCCAACCCAGGCCCGAGCTTGACTGGAACGCTCTGATACAATGAAGATTTTGTTAAGTTTTACATGGTTCTGTGTGAGAAGATGGAAAAGAAGAGAAAGAGCAGAGGGAAGAGAAGAACGGAGAAGGGAGATGGAGGAATAACTGCAAGGAATCGCACCCAGCACTGCTGGCGGCTGCGCCCCCTCTTTTAACATTGTTAAATTAGGTTAAACACTACATCCAAGACTGAAGTGCCCCTGTTACACAGAGAGACCTGCAGGAGTGGTTTTGGAAGAAGGAAAAAGGCATGAATAAGTTAACCAGATCCCTCTTGTTGGGCCTGGTAATGAACCTAAGTCCCGATAAAAGAGACCTGCAAAAATGAACTAACAACCAGACCGGACCGGCCTATTATTGGACCGGTCTGACTTCACACAACAACAGGTAAACATCTGTTACCAATTCAATGTTGGTCAGGCCCATCTGATGCTATGGCCTTTTGTAGGTTGTTCGAAATTGTCAATGAGAAATCTAATGACTCCTCCTGGAAGAAGTAAAAATGGATGGACGTGAATGACAAACCAAACTTTGCATGAGTCATATGATTGGTGAGTGTTAATATCCTCTAAAATAGACCTGAACCTTCCAATATGTATTATTACATACACCATACTTCCGTTGATTTCTTGCAATTGTTGATCTTTTATTCGCCGGTCTATCTCATTGCAGTGTTCAAACACATTACTTATCCTGAAAGTCAGGCTTCTTCAGATGTCATATCACAAAATCTCTATCGATTTACTGGCATGGAGATACCTCATATTTGACGATTTTATAAATTATTTTCCTATCCCCCGTGTGTGTTGGAGCGTCGTCTCCGTTTGGGGATTTATCCCCGAGTGAAGTCTCATAGGGTTTGATAAGAGGTGGACGTAGGGAGCCCGTCGTGGTCCCAAACCACCTTAAAAATCTCATTGTCTTGTGGTTTGCTTTGTGAGATTGTATGGTTTACTTGATATATCTATTTATGTGATCGTGTGAGATCGGAGAGGTTGAGAGAATTCAGTTCCTTGTTTAGTTAATTCCTCAATCTCGATAAAAGTTGTTAATTCCACTGCGATAGATTTTAATTTGCCATCTAGTGTCGGGGACAATTCAACCCCCCTTTTTATCTGCTCGCCTATCCCGGGACCCAACAGCTTCATCCTAGAGTGATGCTGCTTTTCCTTCTAGCAAGGCAACCTTCTCAGCACTCTGGGACTGTGTCACCTCCACCGGTGGCAGTTTAGCCTCAATGACACTTAATTCTGCCCGTAGCTCGTCCATCCGACTACACAAAAGCTGCGCACGAGCAGACTCCAGCTAGGTTCTGTGCTCTTGAAGGTTAGAATTCAGCGCTTCCAGCCCTGACTGGCAATCGGTTCTCTGCAATTTAAGGGCTACCAATCTTCATAGTACGCACCAGAAAGTCCTGGCGATTTATAAATTTCAACAGTAGCAGTACCCGCTGGGTCCGTATCTCTAGAGGGCAACCCAGTGCTTGAAGGCCAACTGTTAGCCGTTCGGCCACCTCCTTCAGTTGTAAATAAGTCAGTGACGATTGAGACTCCACTACCCAGCGCAACATCTCTAAATTCTGCCAAATGAAGCCTTCTGATGATGTGAAGCTGAGGGAGGCTGCTGGGGCTACTTCAAAAGTAACTTCACTATCAATGGCTGCCCATAAGCCAATGTCTATCTTGGAAGAAGAAGATGGAATGGCTGCCAGTGTAGACAAACTAAGCCCTTCAGCAACTTCTCCTTGAGCTACTGTCTCTTCTGCCTCCGGACTCTCAGAAGTTCCTTCTTCTGCAAGCACTGGAAGTGGCAAAGGCTTTGGCTCTGACGCTTGCACGGATGGAGTTGGAGGCTCAGGCGCTATGGTCATTACGGCCACTGGAACAAAAGCAGAACCTCTAGATGGGTCCACTTCGGCTCTCAACTCCAAGGCTCACACTAGCACGAAACTCTCTCCCAATGAGCTTAGCTCCAGTGATGGTACCTCAGTTGCCGGTTGTATTCTTACTGGCACAGGACGAAACACAGCAACCGCCTCCGAGGAAGCCACGGTTGCAGGAGGTATTACATCTTGAGCCTCCGATGAAGCACCAACATCTGAAGAAAACTATTCCTATAGTCAAAGTCTAATGGAGTAAATCTTGGCCACACAAAGCGATCAAAAAGAAAAGCGATCAAGTCCACATCTGCGTCGATTTCTAGGACCTCAATAAAGCTTGTCTGAAGGATGACTTTCCAGTTCTGATCATGGAGACAATGGTCGACATGACCACCAGACACGAAACTTTGTCTTTCATGGATGGGTCATCTAGTTATAACTTGATCCGGATGTCCCTCAAGGACAAGAGTCACACCGCCTTTAGGTCCCCCAAAGGGATCTTCAACTACAAGCGCATGCCCTTCGATTTGAAGAATGCCGGTGCTACATACCAGAGGGCCATGAACAAAATCTTCGATGAGATGCTACACAATATCGTCGAATGCTATGTTGATGACCTTGTCGTCAAGACTAAAAGGCGGGAAGACCACCTACGTGATTTATGCCAGGTCTTCGAGCGTCTCTAGTAATACAATCTCAAAATGAACCCTATGAAGTGTGCCTTCGATGTATCCAGTGGTAAGTTTCTCGGTTTCATCATCCGATGTCGGGGAATCGAAGTGGACCCCAGCAAGATCAGAGCAATCCAGGAGCTCCCACCACCCAGCAACCTCACTAAGCTCAGGTCCTTACAGGGCAGGCTGACGTACATTCTAAGGTTCATCTCCAACCTCTATGGTCGATGTGCGTCTTTTAGTAAGCTGATGAAGAAAGACGCCCCATTCATATGGGATTCAAAATGCCAGGCGACTTTCGAGCAAATCAAGGAGTACCTCCTCACTCCCCCAGTCCTGGGGGCACCAGGCAAGGGTAACCCCTCATACTCTATATTGCTGCCATGGATGCCTCGTTAGGGGCTCTGTTGGCCCAGATCAATGAGGATGGCAAGGAGCAGCCGCTCTACTACCTTAGCCGCAAGCTGATCGGCACCGAGTATCTCTACTCCCCCATGTGGAAATTCTACTTGACACTGGTATTCGCCGTCAAGAAGTTGCAGCACTACCTCCTGTCCCATCGGGTTGAGCTCATATCTAAGCACGGCCCCCTCAAGTTTCTCCTCAGGCAGCCCGTTCTCTCAGGTCATCTAGGGAAATGGACTCTCTTACTAATGGAGTGCGATATCACCTATGTCCCCAGAAAAGTAATCAAGGGGCAGGGCATGGCTGAATTCTTGGCAGCCTATCTAGTACCAGATGACTCTCCTCTCAACACAGAGCTCCCAGACGAGGAGTCCCTTGCTCTTCGACCACAATAATCGGCTGAGTGGAGATGTCTTGCATTACTGGCAGCAAGACGCTCTCATAGCCAATCTACCTTGCTGGGAGTTGTACTTCGACGATGCTTCCCGAGGGACTACCCGAAGCAATCAAAGGTCAGACGTCATGGCAGGTGCTGGCATCGTCTTCCTGACACCTCAGGGCGGAGTCTTATATAACTCTTCCGCCCTTATGAAAGCTTTAACCAACAATGAAGTTGAGTATAAAGCTCTAATCATTAGACTTTAGATGGCTCTCGGCATGGGCATCAAATGCCTCAAAGCCTACGGGGACTCTCAGCTAATAGTCCGATAGGTCCTCGACGTCTATGACGTGCAAAAGCCAGAGTTGGCTTCATACCATGTCGCTATCACCAGACTAACCCAAGAGTTCTATTTCTTCCAAATAGACGATGTTCCCAGGAGCAGTAATGCCCAGGCAGATGCCCTGGCCAAATTAACCGTGGCTATTAAACTCCCGCCTGAGGGCGAGGTCGACATTATAGTCAAACACAGAAGACTGATACCAGGCTCACACGACGACAACTCTGTCTTACTGTCTATGAGGTCCAGGACCCCGACCAGAACACTCCGCCAGAAGAAGATTGGCGTGAACCCATCATTAAATTCAAGAAAGGGTGGCTCCCTCCTGACCGAACTCAAAGGGTCCAACTACTCCACCGAGCAACATCGTATGAGCTGATCGGTGACTCCCTATACCGACTTGTCCACGAGAAGGACAAGTCAATTCTCCTCAGGTGCATCTCCCCAGCTGAGGCTCGAGCTATCATGCACGAGGTCCATTCTGGACTGTGCGGTGCGCACCAGGCCGAAGATCGGATGAAGCACAACATCAAGCTCAAAGGCTTCTACTGACCAACCATGTACGCGGACTGCGACCAATATGCCCGTATGTGTCATCAATGCCAGGCATTTGGCCCGATACCCAGAAGACCTCCTAACCCACTACGTCCCACGACCCCCACCTGGCCATTAGCCGAGTGGGGCATGGACATCGCGGGGCCTTTCCCGCCATCTTTCAAGGGCCATAAGTACATCTTGGCTGCCACCGACTACTTCTCTCGCTGGGCGGAGCCCTTCCCCTATGCGAGGTCACCGGCGAGGCGGTAGCCAGGTTTGTCCAGCACAACATCATCTACTGATTTGGTACTTCCATCCGTATTATCTCTGATAACGGAACACCCTTCAAGAACAGTGTAGATATATTCCCCCCCTTTACCTTTCCTTCCTAAATCAAAATATGAAAGTAACAGCGATAAATGGGGGAAAGGGGTATGGGTGCATCGTAATCGCCACCAAGGCACGGACTACACAAAAGTAGTGCTGCGTACCTTGGAAAAGGGAGAAGACACTCGCCAAAGTGGTAGTGCTATAGCAGGGTGAAAACAGTCCACTGGGACGGCCTCTCGATTGGCTGCTTACAGCACTGGATAGGAACGCGGGATGAAGGCTAGTTGGCATTCAGATAGTCTATAGAAGGCCGCAAGAAGGCAACAAACGGTCCGCACAAAATCACGTACCCTTGCAAATGGATGAAAAAGGGCCGTGTGATGTCGCCAGACTTCAAGTTGTGGAACTTAATCTTCCACCCCTTCCGGTTGGCCAAAGAGGATGGGCCTCGTGCTTAGATTCTATTGACCTGCAAAACAAAGTAAATGACAAGAAAATAAAGCCCAAATTAGTCCTGGAACGTGCAATATCTATGAAATAAATGGAAGAACTAGCAGTATAATATGGAATGGGGGATACTTGGGTTGGGTTTTTTAAACCCCTTTGGGCGTGAAAATAATAGGAATGTATGAAGTGAGAAGAGGACAGCGATAAACGTGGATGAAAATGATGGGAAACGAGCATGCAATGACAAGCAATTGACTAGACGCCTAGACCAAAAATCAAATGAAAACCACTACTCCCTGAACCGGAGGCTCAAATGGATGTAGAGAGCCTCCCTCCTTGGCTACAGTTCGCTCAAAATCTTGGTAGCACTTCGACGTAGACGCTGGATCCCTCCTTCGTGACCTTGGACTAAGGGTTCTATTTATAGACCCCTGAAAGTCCTGCCTCGAATTAGGGTTTTCCAGCGAGAATTAGGCCAAGATTGTTAAAGATAATTCATAGATAATACTCCCATCTCTTGCCAGGATCAAATGGGGTCCCATTTGGTTGAGAATCCATATAGAAAATGCCGGAGCAAGTGATAGACTTAACCACGGATGGAGAGAGAAAAGCCAATCAAACCAAGGATATCAGCCTGGTATACAGTCACTCGATGGGCCACCCAAAACTATACACAGTCTAATGGTAGACCACTTACAGGTGTCAGTGGTAAATAAAATAAAAGATAAATAATCCTACTTATCCCCAAGATACAGACCGGCTGACTCGACGCAGGACGCTCAGGATAAACACAGTCCAATGATAGACCGCTCAAAAGCATACACGGCCCATTACTAGACCATGTACCTAATGTCGGTCAGCCTGGAGAACAACCCCCTCCCTCCCCCACAGACCCAGGAGAACCTCCCACCTCTCTCCACCATGTCCTCCTCTCCATCCCCCTCCATTTGATCACCACCTCCCTCTACTACCAGTCTGGAGCCTACAGCAATAGAGTACCACAAACTTGTAGAGCCAGCCCCAGAGTCATCGCACATTTTCAAGTGGAAAACCATATATTGCTGGAAATCTTGTCAAAGCAGCTTCGCAGGTGATGTGGTCCCGCCTTCATCCGACCTCGGAGCTGCCTGGAAGAGTCATTCTCCAATGATCGCGCAACCTAGGTCTAGCTAGCGACCTATTCGGCTTCCAGGAGCACCCCCGGCCATCTCCTGGAGTTGCTGAACAATCCCTTTGGAGGTGATCCACTAGGCTCGCCTAGTTTTCATCCAAAACTAGTCCCACCTCATTTGGAGCCCTCGTTCGGGAGTGCCACCCATAGCAAGTAGAGCCTATCTTGTAGTACGAACCACTAGTGCCCAGATCTCACTGTCCACCGCAGGGAGTGCCACGTCTACTGCATCCAGCTTATGCCTCAGCCATTCGGTTTGGTTCAGCACAGGTCAGTCCTCTTTTAAAAAGGCCTAGACTCAGCCCATTCTGATAACCCAGCCAGGAGTTATGCCACCAGCAAGGTCTCTCTGTCTGATCGACATCCTTGATGGTGCGTCCTCACAAGAACAGTCAGAACTGGCGCCTCCCACCTGGGATTGGGGTCATTCTAGCTCTGCAAGATCCCTGAGCGTCCCTCTTCGTGGCGACTCTGGCCCTGCCTCATTCTGACCTCGGATCAAATAGCTACACCTTTGTCGAGTTGAGCCTAGAATTCTATCCCAGCGACCAGTACGACCCTGCCAGAGTCCAGAGGCCGCCATCGAGCTGTCTGGGTGAATTGGGTGGAGATCTTTGACTGTGACACACTAGAGAGGGCCCTCCTTCAACCAGAGTTAGTCCCGCCTCGAAGCGTCACTCCAGCTGGGAGTACGATCCTGATCAACAGCCCTCTGGTCTGCAGGAGCAGCTTCCGACATAGTCTCACAGAATCTAGCATCCCCAGCACATTTGAGCTCGGAACGTGACAACTCTTCCTCCTGGAGCAAGCCAAGGCATCCAGTTGTCCAATGACTCCAATCCCGCCACCATCGGACGTCCCAATAAGGAGATATGTCCTGTAACGACCCAGAGTTCAGGGTACCGACAACCCGATACAAGTATCGAATCACCGCCACCAAGAACTGGAGATGCCACCCAAGAGGCAGATGAGACCCCTGAAGGGTTAATGAGGGTTGTTGAGGGAGCGTATAAACAATTGGAATTACACCGCGCATACTAAAATTTATTTGGAAGAAAATTCAGAGGCAGTAACTTCGGAAGGGTTCTGGAGGGACTTATTTATAGGGAAGAAGAGCCTTCGTGGTTAGAGTTTGATTGGGCGTAATATTCCCGCGTAAGAATCCTATTGGAAATAAGGCTTCCCACGTATGCTTCCTTCCTGGATCAATCCTTTCCCGGATTCCACCTAGCTTCCCTGTTCGAACATGACACTGCAACGAGGTTTCCTCAACTCCATCTGCAGGTGAATAGTGCTTAAGAGAGGGGCGCCCTTCATGAAGTTGCACCTGCTTAAGGGGTGCCCTTCACTACTATCCATGTATACGATGGCTGCTTCATTCCTTGGAGAATAATTCCCACTCAAAGAGTCACTATTTCAAGAAATAGTGCCCACATAAGGGGTCTTCATTTCCTAAATTGGTGCCCAGTCAGGGGGCGCCCCTCTCCTTCAACCTACTTCACAGATACTGCTCCCCAATTGAAATGGCGCCTGTGCATGGAGGCTCCATTTGGTGAATTGGCGCCCTATCAAGGGGCGCACTTTCCTTTTGGCCTAATTAGTTTAAGTGTAAGGCCCGTATGTGTGTGTGGGGTTGTATATGGTCTGAGCCTTGACTAATTATTTTATTTTTATCTATTTATGATTTCTAATCCTTTAATTTATTTGGGTTGCTACATCAAACTTGCACGAAATCACCGCGTTTCACCCTTGAAGCCTTGCGGTCACCCCCTAGACTGTTTGCCATAGCCTTGCGGTGTTCACATGACCGTTTTCATCCATATGCGGTCGTGCGATAGACCATTTGCCAGACAGAGAGTCCTAAACATCCTGGACTCCGATTTCTTCACCGCGGGATTCTTTGGGGACCTTGTTTGATCTATTTTCTCCAAGAATAAGCTTCCAGATCAACTCTAATTGATCCAGGACTCTTATCCCCACTATTATCTGGAGATTTGTGCATCTAAATCCCTATTTTGGGTGTTCATCTCGGATTTAAATCGTAAGGCTTTTCTGCTTCTATAAATTGATGCCCAGTTCGCAGAATGCAAAGGGGGGCTCTTTCTGGATGTGGAGCGAAGTCATGCTACATCTCCAACTCACAACTTTGACCCCATCTTGAAGAGGGAAGTATTAGCTTTCAATTTCATGCTCAAGGTCTTAATTTCATTGTCTATTCTCTTAGTTCTCCCCTTCTCAATTTCACAAATTATCACAACTGCACTATTTTCTACACTCTGTCTGCACTTTTCTCCGTTTTGCATGCACTATCCCCATAGTTCTACTACGTATTTTCTCCTCCTATCTGTTTCTATCTCACCATGACACACACACCTATCTAACGTGTGAGTCTATTCTGGTAAACACGTGCGTGTTCTACAAAAGAAATTGAAGGATTCCGGAGCTCAGTTGATTTCCTGTGATATAGGTGGAGTCACTTTTGATCGGACACTGCTAGATTTAGGTGCGAGTGTGAATTTGCTGCCCACCTTTATTTATGAGTAGTTTGATATGGGGGAACTAAAACCAATATCAATAATCCTTCAATTGGCTGATCGATCAGTGAAAACTCCAAGGAGACTTCTAGACGATGTTATTGTTAAAGTTCATGAATGATGCTTTCTCGTGGATTTCTTAATCTTGGATATGACCTCGTATCAGGAATTGAAACACACGCCAATTATTTTGGGACGTCATTTTCTAGCTACAGCTAAGGCCAACATAAATTGTGCCACGGTAATGATGGACATCTCTTTCGGAGGAGAGAAAGTCTCTTTAAATGTTTTTAAGGCATCCTAGTATTCGGAACAAGATGAGGAATGTAATGTTGTTGATATATTTGAGGATATGATCGATACAAATCCGGATGATGTTAAGGACACCTTAGAAGAGGGTAGCGTGCTTTAGGATTCTCCTCTCTCTTTTGCACCCTACTCTAGGGTAGATTTTCTTCCCGCATTAGAATATGAACCTACTCTTTCATCTCTAGAACACCCACCGGCTCTAGAACTCAAGCCTCTCCCGGACTCTCTTAAATACGCTTCTCTGGGCCCTGATCACACCTTGCCTATCATCATTGTCTCCAACCTTACTTCTGTGTAAGAATATCAACTCTTAGACGTCCTTAAGGAGCATAGAGGGGCAATAGGTTGGTTGGTGGTGGACTTAAAAGGGATTAGTCTGGATGTTTATATGCACCACATTTATTTAGAGGATAATGCCAAACCGAGCAGGGAGATGTAGCGTAGGCTAAATCCAAACATGAAAGAGGTGGTTAAGAAAGAACTGGTAAAGTGGCTGGATGCCAGGATCATATATTCCATCTCTAATAGTAAGTGGGTCAGCCCCACACAAGTCGTTCCAAAGAAATCATGGTTGACTGTTGTTAAGAATGAACAAGGAGAAGAGGTGCCGACAAGACTACCAACGGGGTGGAGAGTTTGTATTGATTATAGAAAATTAAACTCCATGATAAAGAAGGATTATTTCCATCTCCCCTTTGTAGATCACATTTTGAAGAGATTAGCTGGACAGAAATATTTTTGCTTTCTAGATGGATACTCTGAGTATAATCAGGTTGCTATCTACTTGGATGATCAGGAAAAGACTACATTCACGTGTCCTTACAGCACATTTGCATTTAGAAGAATGTCGTTTGGGCTTTCTAATACCCTTGCCACCTTTCAACGGTATGATGGTGATCTTTTCTAAAATGGTGGGAGAATTTTAGAGATTTTTATGGAAAGGGGGAAGGGAATCGCTGCGAGAAATTACTCTCTGTGGGTTTTAACAAGAAATATAGAGGGACCGCTGCGGGAACTCCGTGGGTTTTAGCAGGAATGAAAATGAGAGAACCGCTTCTGGAAATGACTCTCTAGGGTTTTAAATGGGGGATGGGAACAAAAGAAAAAGAAGAGTGTGTGTGTGTTGATTGTGGGATCTCCAGGGACTGAGAACCCCGAAATAAAAGAAGAGTGATTGCCAGGGGTTGAAGACCCCGAAATGAGAAGAGTGATCGTATTTACCTCAGAAGTGGGAGATCATTGTCGATTCTTTCTTCCTCTTCCTTTGGCCAGCCGACGAAGAGGGCTTTCTTTGGTTACCCTTGCAAAAAAAAAAACAAACACCAACTAGGTCAGATCAAAAGTAGTGTAGTATCAATCCATTGTGACGAAGATGATGAAATCATGGAGAGACACACACCAGGTTGGTGTTGTTTTAAATCTCTTTTGGGCACGAAAGGGTGGAAAAATGAGATGATGAATAAAACAATGTACAGAAACGCATAGATGCAAAGCCCTCTCAAGGAGAGAAGCATAATATGAACATAAATGACAAATGATGCATGCAACTAATAGGATGAAGACAAAGAGAAACAAAATGAGAAGAAAAGCTTATTGGGGTCACCGATGGCAAGCTTCAAGGAGAGCTTCGACAACATGAGGACGGCATGGATGGATGGTGGGACAGAATGACCTTCTCTCGTGTGTGCGGGAACTCGAAAATCTGGCAAAACTTTCCCTTAGGGACCCTCAGGCTGGGAAGTAAATTTGGCAGAGTTTCCCCTCCTCTTTCCAAGTTTTGACGCCCCTGATTTTGTGGGAGGGGGTCCTCTATTTATAGGAAAATTTGTGAAGAATGTGGCTAGGATCTGGGATGCGTTCATGCGAACGTGCCTTGATGACCAAACGCGTTCATAATTAAAAAATTAAATTTATCAATTAAAAATTAATTTTATTTCATTGAATGTGTCCCTTAGCTTGGACGCGTTCAAAGAATGTGTCTTCCACAAATGCGACACCGAAAGCCACCAAAAGGGTCAAAAGCGAGTGTTTTCAGCGGCTAACCTTTACTTTTTAAGGCCGCATCTGGTCAGCAAGACGTCTTTATGTTTTAGATTTATTTGAATTGTTAAACTAAACGGTGTGACCGGCGCCGCTCGGGTACTGCGCGAGGGCTCAAGAAGGCGTCTTGGGTCCCTGACGCCTTTAAAAGTATGTGTCTCCTCTGGCCACCACGTTTAATATAAGAAGGTGTCTTGGGTCCCTGACGTCTTTAAAGAAGGCGTCACCCTCGGCCTCCGTGTTTAAGACTTTTCTAAAAAAATGTTGGGTTAAAGTCTTTTTGCCCTTGATTGCTCCCCTAACGGAAACAACCAAGTCTACTGGGGCGCCAATATTTTTTGCCCCCTTTTTTTTTGAGTACCTATAATGCCAAAAAGGCAGAGAGGGTTTGACATGCCCAGAGGGATATGTGTGCCCCACCGGTGGGACAAGCAGGTGGATTTGACAGCCCTGGTGGGATACACTTAGTCAAATCCAAAAATTGATGGACCGAATGTCCTGGCAACCCACGGAGGGCGTGTATAGGCCAAGCCCGGGTAAGACAACAAATGAGTAGGTTTAAGAGTCCGAAAGAGACATGCGGGTTGAACCTGGAAGCTGATAAGCGAGATGGGTTGGCAACCTGAAAAGGGCATATATAGGCCAAGCCCAATAAGATAAAAGATTGGATTTGATAGCTCGAGTGGGACATATGAATCAAATCCGAAAGCCGACGGGCCAATAAGGTTGGCAGCCTGAAGAGGTGTGCATAGGCCAAGCCTGTGGGGATAAAAGAATGAACTTGACAATCCCGGTGGGATATGTGAGTCAAGTCTGAAGCCAAGAGACGAGATGGGTTGACAGCTTGAAAGGGGCATGCCTAGGCCAGACCCAAAAGAAGGAAGGGATGGATTTGACAGCCCTAATGGGACGTGAGAGTCAAACTCGAAGGCCGATAGGCAAGATGGGTTCGTAGCCCGAAAGGGACAAGCATAGGCCAGACCCGAGAGAAGGAAAGGATGAATTTGATCGCCCTAGTGGGACGTGAGAGTTAAATCCGAAAGTCGATAGGCAAGAGGGATGGGTTGGCAGCCCGAGAGGGGCATACATAGGTCGGACCCAAAAGAAGGAAAGGATGGATTTGACAGTCCTAGTAGGACGTGAGAGTCAAACTCAAAAGCTAATAGGCAAGGGATGGGTTGGCAGCCCGAGAGGGACATACATAGGTCGGACCCAAAAGAAGGAAATGACGGATTTGACAGTTCTAGTGGGACGTGAGAGTCAAACCCGAAAGTCAATAGGTAGGGGATGGGTTGGCAGCCCGAGAGGGGCATGCATAGGCCGGACTCAAAAGAAGGAAAGGACGGATTTGACAGTCCTAGTGGGACGTGAGAGTCAAATCCGAAAGTCGATAGGTAAGATGTGTTGGCAGTCTGAAAAGGACATGCATAAGCCAGACCTAGTGGGACAAAAAGGACGGATCCGACAGCCCTAGTGGGACGTGAGTCAAATCCGAAAAGCCAATAGGCAAAATGGGTTGGCAGCTCGAGAGGGACATGCATAGGTCAGACCCGATGGGACAAAAAGTAGGTGGATTTAACAATCCGAAAGAGACATGTGAGTTGAACCTGGAAGCCAATAAGTGAGATTTTTCCTGTTCTAGATTTTAATCCGGTAATTGGATCTATTCACCCCCCTCTAGATCCACGTTCTACAAGGTAGACCGTGTCCATCTAACTCTAACAAAGAATCAGAGCTTGAGTGAGGGCTACTTTCAAGTAATGGAATGCCTCTAAGCAAGAATCATCTAGTTGGAAAGGAGTATCTTTAGCCAGAAGCTGAGTTAGGGGATGAGCAATGGCAGCGAAGTTCTTGATGAATCTATGATAAAATCTAGTGTGGCCAAGGAATGATCAAGTTTGCTTGACAGAAGTAGGGGGAGGAAGATTAGAAATCAAATCAACCTTAGCTTTGTCTACTACTACTCCCCTCTCTGAAACAATATGGCCTAGCACAATGCCTTCTCTAACCATGAAGTGACTTTTCTCCAATTTGAGCACCAGGTTAGATTCAATACATCTCATCAGCAGCTTTTTTAAATTCTCTAAGCAATCATTAAACGAATCACCAAACACTGGGAAATCATCCATAAAATTTTTTAAAATTTCTCCCACCATTTCAGAAAATATTGCCACCATACATTCTTTAAACGTAGTCGGGGCATTACAAAACTCGAATGGCATTCTTGTAAAGGCAAATGTACCGTAAGGACACATGAAGGTGGTCTTTTCTTGATCGTTCGAATAAATGACAACTTGATTGTACTCGGAGTATCCATCTAGAAAATAAAAGTATTTCTGTCCGGCCAATCTTTCCAAAATCTGATCTACAAATTGAAGAGAAAAATGATCTTTCTTGGTCATTGAATTCAATTATCTATAATCAATACACAATCTCCACCCAGTTTGTAGTCTCGTTGTCACCTCTTCCTTGATCATTTTTCACAATAGTCAGTCCTGACTTCTTTGGTACAACTTGTGTGGGGCTAACCCACTTGCAATCTAAAATGGGGTATATGATCCCGGCATCCAACCACTTCACCACTTCCTTTTTAACCACCTCTTTCATGTTTGGATTCAATCGATGTTGCATCTCCCTGCTTGGCTTGGCATTATCGTCCAAATAAATGTAATGCATGTAGACATCCAGACTAATTCCCTTTAAATCAGCCATTGACCAACCTATTGTCCCTTTATGCTCCTTAAGGACATCTAAAGTTGAGATTCTTAAGCAGAAGTAAGGTTAGAGGCAATGATAACAGGCAGAGTGTGGTCAAGGCCCAGATAAGCATATTTTAAAGAGTCCGAGAGAGGCTTGAGTTCAAGAACAGGAGGATGTTCTAGAGATGGGAGAGAAGATTTAGATTGCAATGTTGGAAGTGGCTCTACCCTAGAATAGGGTATAGAAGAGAGAGGAGAATCCTAAAGCATGCTACCCTCTTCTAAGGTGTCCTTCGGATCGCATTCCATTCTCGAAAATCAGAACTCTCAGGGTTTTTTGTTCCTTAGCGGTCTTCTGCTAGACCGTTACATCTTTCCTAGATGTCTAATGCGTGACCACATGCCACTCCCGAGAGCCACGAAACTCTTAGTTTTTCTGAGTCCTGCCACTTGCGATCTATCGCTAGACCATTAGGTAGGCTTGGCGGTCTAATGAAGGGCTCTTTATCAGTCAGAGAACTCTATTTTGTTGAAATATCGAACCAAAGGCAATCACATTCCACATCCTTCAACCAATAATCTTTTATTCCATTCAATCAAAGTTCATTTTACATCATTCTTTCAATGATTTCAAGTACATGCTCAATGGAATTCAAATTACATTCAATTTTCCATCCGCACAAGGCCAGATCTTGCGCAATGCCTTCACGCAAGCACGATAGTCTTCTTCATCTTCTATCACTTCTGCTTGCAAGACATGAACCCGACCGACCTCCCATTTGGTCAGGGCACTTCGAACTGCTTGTTCATCATACTCATTTCTGATCTCCCTAGCTTGAAGGGGAGGGAGGTGTGATAGTGCTGGAACCATAGTACAGGGAAGCCCAACTTGTAGGTAACACCGGTGCGGGTTGTAGATCGCCAAGGCAGTGTTCCCCACTAGCTGTAGGTTTAGGCCCAATCGCTGAGGTAATCTGAGGGTGGTGCTTTAAAGAGCCCTTGGTCACATCACGAACTTGTAAATTGATAAGGTGTTAAGGTAGAGGTGCCAATCATCCCCTGTTTTCTTGTTTGTAGTCTGGCATTCAACCTGTGGAGAAAACCTAGATGCACCTGCTATAAAGAATAGTGGGTGGCTCCCGAATATACGGCTAGCTAAAGGCATGTGCTCCTTGGGTAGAAATTTTAGTCTAATCTCCATCTAACACTCAAAGATGATCATTGACCCAAAGAGTGGTCCCCCTAGTGAAGCTGAACTAAGACTTTCACATAAGTGAGAAAGGACTTCTTGTGAGATGGATAAACTCCACCACAACCCACTAATGATGCTGAGATTTTGGATGTCTAAGAGGTGGTCGGTGGTGGAAAATAGCAAGACCCCCCACAAGCAAATAGAGGTAGTCTTGGCTATGACTTCAAATCTTCCGCTCTTATTCTTACAATAAGCGGTGATTCATTGAGCCATGGGTATCAAATGGATATGGCGCGAGCTAATCATGGTCCTAGCATCCTTCGGATTGTGAATAAAATCCCCTAATATGAGTGATGGATCTATAGGATCAACCGTATGGCACACTGAGTCTTCATCCCCCACCTTAGTCTTAGGAAGGGCTAGGTAGGTCTCTACCTCTTCTATAAGGACAGTGGCTTCAAAGGTTGGATGAAGGGTGGTTTCAGTCCCACCCGGCATGCCAGACTTGTGGACGCACTAAAATTCATCTTGATATTGGAAGAGCTACCAGTTTACAAATGTAGTAAAGGTTACATGTCAAAGCAATCTTCTTTTTGCCTCCAGTCAATCAAAAATGAGTCTGCAGATCTGCAAGGACCAAAGGATGCCATTTATGCTGCAAGCCAATGAAGATAAAGATGCTGCAGGTGCTCTTGGTCAAAATTCATTTGTTTACTCCAGCCAATCTAGTTACAAATCCTCATAGGGAAAATTGTTGTGGCTCTATTCTGTCAAATACATGCATGACCAATCAAAGAGGAGGTTCTTTTCAAAAGAACCATTGTTTAATCCAACCAATCAACTGCAGATCTCTTGGAGGGAAGTCTTTCACCCGTTCTTCTACAAATACTAGCCTCCTGCATGAAGGAAGGGCGCTGCTACCCTTGAAGAAAGCCACATCCCTTGAGCATTCAACAAATCTATGAGAAAGAATAGAAGGGAAAATGAGTAGCCCAACACTAGGGCCGACCCAGTCCAGTGCTGTGAGAGAAAAGAGAAAAGAGAGAAGAAGAAAGGAGAGAAGCCTTAGAGAGAGCAGCCATGCAGAAAGCTTGAAGAAAAGATCCATTGGATCTATGTCTGAAGTAGCAGCCACCAGTCTTCAAATTATTATCTGAAGCTATAGCTAGAGTTCTTCATTGCTTTATTTTCTGTCTCATTTCTGATCCGCATTTTAGTGTGTGTGCCCAGTGCTCTGGTCAGAGACCGGAAGAGCTTTTGCTGCACTTGCATGTTGTCTTCTTTGTTTTGTTTTGTTTTGTTGTGTGTGTGTGTGTCTGTGTGTTGAGGACCTCATCCTCGTGTGGAAAAGTCTCACCGAGTTTGGTGAGAGGTGGATGTAGGTTGCGGATTTACAACTGAACCACCTTAAAAATTCCTGTGTAGTGGGTTGTGACTTGTGTGATTGTTCCATATCTTCTTTCCCCATTCACAGGTTCGTGTGCCACCTTCAACGTATTCAAATCTGAATATTTTTTCATTGCACACTTTAACATTCGATTTTGCACACCGTGTGTCTCCCTTATTGTCTTTGCATTCCCTCAGTTGCTTGCTGCACACTTGCACATAAGCACTAGGGAGTCCACCGAGGCCCAGGGCAAATTATTATGTTCACACACACTCTAGGGGTCTGACAAGTAGCTAATCTATCTAACAACCAACTCATAGAGAGGCTGCGTCGACCTCACTACTCTGGTGCATCGACCTCAGCCTCTTCCCATACAACTACTTGTTGGCTCCTTGTGCATGAGAGTCTTGTTCTATATGTAGATTTTGATTAAAAATCCACTTTTCTCCGTGGATTTATCTCGGGTTATCCTTGCGTCCACGTAGTGGAACATGTCGGACTGAGCGAACGCACTGGCTGTGGAGCCTATATACATTTATACCGTACATTTTCGGTTACAACAGCCACCCACTATAACAGCCGAGAAGTTTGATTCAGTGGAGTACGGATTTTCATGGATTGTAGATGGAGTGACCAGCGAGGCGAGCCCCGCCGAGGGTATGGTTGATTTGGTGAGGATTTCTAAAGAGAATGGTATCTATAAGTATGACTGTTCTGGGGAATATCCTCTACACTATCCATTGGATTATCATCTATGTTCTTTCATGTAGAGCTATATTCCTTCCAACATTAAAGCCGACGACCCGGATCTTCTAACTGAGCGGTGTCGTCTTAAACGGGCGATATTGTTGGAAAGGGACAGCATGCAAGAGACATGCACTCTATCTTGGCCGAGCTATCTTGGGGACTTCACGCGGTAATCACAATTCCCCTACTAGAAGCTCTTGGGCTTTTTCAACAGCTTTGAGAAGTTCCAAATTCGTACTTCATCTTTGCAACCAGCAGTTTGGAATATGTATGGCCAACACAAATGCAGCGATTTTGCAGTTGATGGAATGGTGTTGTCACCCTCTGGCACACAATTTGCCGAAGATGGTTATGCCCAGGAATGTTAGTGGATCGGATATTGGGGTTTAAAGCCCCTAGCTGGTATGGAAATGGTCCGTGATTCCTTTACATAGCTTCCGCCAAGGTGCCACTAAATGGATCGGCAGCATCCTTCATTATTATGGCAAGGTCCTTGAGTTGGTGGGGATTTGGCATGCTATGACAGCAGCCATGTACTGTTACCCCGAAAATATAGGCTTCTTGCAAGGCTTGGTCAAGTGGTTTAATCCTCGCTGGAATACATTTGCTACCGCTCAAGGCAAGACTGCCTTGGGCCTATGGGCCTTTCACAGAATTTCTGATCTGCCGATCTGCGATCGGGCATATGAAGAAATCTGCTTGGATGACTTGCGTCACAGTCACACCTATGGTGATAGCAAATATCATCTTGCTTATTGTCATAGATTTTTTATGAAGGTGTGGAGGGACCTGACCCGAGCGGGCAAGAAGGATTCTGCTCACACCACCAGGGTGACTTTGAAAGCTTGGGTTCGTCACTTTTATAACAGGCCTTTCTGTTATTATAACGAATTCGATGACCCAAACAAACCCTGGAGTGAATGTACCGAAATAAAACTTAGCTTTGAGCAACACCCTCGGCACGTATATGCTGCTCCAAAGGGTTGGAATTCTCGAGAACTCCCACCTCTCACTTACTTGGCTGCTTATCTCGTCTATTGGTTGGCAACCTTTGTTGTTCCTCGACTTATTAACTCTTCAGCTGCCTATCTAAGACTTCTCTTTTTACGCAACTTCCTCAGGTGTCTCTCCCTTTTGAATAAGGGTTTCAATGCAGTCTTAGATTTCCTTGGATTTTCTTAGCATTCCCTAGTATGATGGGATACTCTAGCATAATAATCATACCATGTTTCCTCGGACCCTTTTTTTTTTAAATCCTTTTTCTCGTTCTTCTCCTACTTTCTAGCTTACGCCAGTTCAATCGGAGGAGTTTCTGCCTTTGCCGGCATTTGAGATGTGCCTCCAGATTTGGAGTTGCTCAATCATGCTTTTCTTTTTAGAGGGTTTAGGGTGACCATGCTTCTTCGAGATCACCTTGACCCAAACAGTCTCTTCTTGGTGTATTTGGCGGGTGACATTAAATGCTTGCTTGATTATTTTGGGTGACGGTTCTTGAAACTCGGTCATACAAAGACCAGAGTTTTGAGATGTTGGTACTACTTCGGGCTTCTTAACTATTCATTCCTTGATTTATCCGGGACTTAACTTGGGGGATTCCGCCTTGGTCTTGCCCCTCTTGGCTTTGCCTGGAGTCGGACTTGGATTGCTCCCACTTAATGTCACCTTTTGGATCCCGTCTGGAGCTTAATTTGGAGTTCTTTGGCTGGGTCCTGCCTTCCTGGCTTTGCCCGGAGCTTGGTCTCGAGTGCTTCTTTCGAGACAGAGGACTCACTGAGCCAACATCCATCGCTGCCTGAGTCATATCTTTCACATCAACATTGCTCGTATGATTTGAACTTTCTTGTATACTAATGTTTTCCTTTGCAGGTTCTTTCTGAGCTGTTACATCAAAAACATGCATTGGGAGAACACAGCTTCAAGTTTGAGTGACCTAATGCTGCCATAGATGTAGTCTTTGGATTTGCAGCCTTTCCTTCATTAGGAGTGTCCTCCTTCCATTGGAGTCATGCAGGGCGACTTTGCAAAGCAAAGCTGGAACAAGATGTACTCAGGAGGCGTTAAGTTTCGCACTTGATGCACATTCTTTTGTTTAGTTGCAGCTATCCCGAGGGCTTGTCCCGGGACTCCTGTTGTGCATTCTTTCATTTATTTGGAGTCACCCTGAGGGCTTGTCTCAGGCATTTGACATGATTTTATGAATGCAATAGAATTTGCTTCCTTTATTGGATTTGCAGTCTTTCTCTTTTTTCTTCTTTTCTTTCTCTCATTCTTTTCCATTTTCATTCTTCTTCTTTTCTTCTTTCTTCTTCTTCTTTTTTTGATCTCTCCTTTTTTTCTTTTCTTTTCTTTCTTTTCTCTTCCCCCTTTTTCTTGAGCAAGGGGTAGTTAACCCTCCCGGAGCTGGAAATTAGAGGTTGCACTTTGCAGGATACAACATTCCTTTCTCTAATGATTTTCTTATTCTAATCATCCCAGAAACGATATCCAAAATCATTAGAACCATATCCAATGAAAAAACTCCTCTTTGACTTGGGGTCTAACTTGTCTCTGTCATTGGAATCAATATGCACATATGAAACACAACCAAATACTCTTAAGTGCGAAAGAATTACCTCATTACCGGTCCAAACCTCTTCTGGTATCTCACCATTTAGAGGAACACTAGGTCCTCTATTAATCAGGTAAGCCGCACAGCTGATTGCATCTGCCCAGAAGGTCTTCGGTAGGCCAACATGTAACCTCATGCTCCTATCTCTCTCATTCAGGGTTCTATTCATGCGTTCAGCAACCCCGTTCTGTTGTGAAGTATTTGGAATTATTTTCTCCATACGAATGCCATGTAATGCACAGAAATATTTGAATTCCTTGCTACTATACTCTCCGCCATTATCTGACCTCAGACACTTGATCTTTGCACCAGTTTGATTCTCCACTTCTGCCTTCCACTTTACAAAGGTAGAAAAAACATTAGATTTATTTTTAAGAAAATAAACCCATATCTTCTGCGTAGAATCATCGATGAATGTGACATAATAGAGTGAGCCTCCAAGTGATCGAACAGGGGCTGGTCCCCACACATCTGTGTGTACAAGTTCTAACCTTTCTAGCTTAGAACTTCTTCCAGCTTTGGAGAAAGTGACTATTTTCTACTTTCCGAAGATACAGTCTTCGCATAGCCCAATGTCTATAGACTTCAAATCACCCAACTTCCCCTTTACTGCTAGCACCTTCATTCCTTTCTCACTCATGTGTCCAAGTCTGTTGTGCCAGATCTTGGATTCAACTTCTGAATTTGCCACTGCCACTGTATCTTTGTTGTTTGCAATCATATGAAGGGTTCCCGTCTTGTTACCTTGTGTTATAACCATGGCACCTTTGGTTATTTTCCAGCACCCACTAACAAAGGTAGTGACATATCCTTCATCATCAAGTTGACCAATAGAGATCAAGTTTCTTCTCAAACCTGGAACATGTCTGACATTGTTCAACTTCCACATAGTTCTGTTTGCTGTCTTCAACTGAGCATCACCCTTCCCCACAATGTCTAATGGCTCATCATCAGCAAGATAGACCTTACCAAAATTTCCAGCAACATAATTTTGTATACTTTCTTTATGTAAGGTAGAGTGGAAAGATGCTCCAGAGTCTAGGATCCATGATTCAATGGGACTATCAACGCTTAAAATAAGTGCATCATGGACCTCTTCTATTGTAGCATTCACAGAATCTTCTTCCTATTTCTGACCCTAATTCTTTTTCTTCAGGAACCTGTAGTCCCTTTTCAAATGTCCTTTTTTACCACAATTCCAACAACCATCTCTGCGGGGGTTAGAATGACTCCTTTTCTTGGACTTAGACCTGTTCCGACGTTGTCCACGTTGATTTGTTCTTCCCCTACTTTCAGTGTTTAAAGCAGAGCCTGAGACTTCACTTGATTCCCTTCTATGAATATCTTTGCTTAGAATCAAGTCTCGAACCTCATTGAGTTTCAATTTGCTTGAACCGAAAGAACTACTTACAACCGTCACAATAGCACCCCAACTTTCAAGTAAGGAGGATAAAAGAATTAAGGCCCGAATCTCATCATCAAAATTTATTTCTACAGAACTCAATTGAGTTGTAATCACGTTGAATTCATTGATGTGATCTGTAACAGAGGCACCTTTGGACATCTTTAAATTAAACGAACGACACATCAAATATACCTTGTTTGAGGCCGAGGGTTTTTCGTACATATTTGATAGCGCCTTCATCAATCCTGTCGTGGTCTTCTCGTTCACGATGTTGAAGGCGACGTTTCTGGCCAACGTCAAGCGAACAACTCCGAGTGCTTGTCTATCAAGTAGATCCCAATCTTCTTTCTTCATCTCTGTTGGCATCGTTCCAAGATGCGGCTCATGCAGCTTCTTCTGGTACAAGTAGTCTTCGATCTGCATTATCCATAAATCGAAGTCCTTGCCATCAAACTTGTCGATCCTCACCTTTCCTTCATCTGCCGCCATTGCTCCCACTGCTCTCCTTGAACCAGAACGAGGCTCTGATACCAGTTGTTAGGAAACGTAGTATCTGTAGAGATGGACAAATAGCAGAGGAGGAAGAAGAAAGGGGAAAGAATAATCAAGCCACAAGAACACAAGGATTTTTTACGTGGTTCGGAGGCAAGGTGCCTTTTTACGTCCACGGTCGCAACAAGATTCCACTAAGATAATCACAGGCCGATCACAATACAAAGAGAGAGTTCACCTTTTTATACTAGGAGATTAGGGCGTCATTAGTCAGAATATTAAGGACAACAATGCCCCTGTTAAACAGAAATCCTCTTCTGGGGTACATTAGACGTGCATGCTCTCCTGTCACTTAGGATACTCTCCTGAGACCGAGTATGCCCTCGAGAGACTACATATGCTCCCCCACCATATCAGGCAGGTCAGTGCATAGTCAAGACCAGGTCGACACCATCTTTATGCAGGTCGACCTTCTCCGAGTGACATCAAGTTGCCTTGAACCCGGACTGTATTAATTCTCCCTTGACGTCAGGGATGCTCTCCAGGGGCAATGGATGCCCTCCAGAGACAACATGTGCTTCCCCGCTTGAACCCAGACTGCATATGCTCCCCTGACATCGAGGATGATGTCTTGAGGCCATAGATGCTCTCCAATGACGGTATATGCTCCCCAGCGAGAGCGTAAGAAGGTGAGTTCAGGCTTCACACTCTAACAGATAGTGAGATTGTAGATTCACCTCTGATCTGACCCACTGAGAGGACGAGTCCAAGGATCGTAGAAGAATCCTGTGGAAGCATCAGGGTGGTAATCTATGAACTTAATTTGTTTCGCTGCATGCGGTGGATCTGCCATGCAAAAGACAGGGAGTTAGGAACAGTCTGAGTCGCTTTCCTTCAAAACCTCAGGCGAAGTATTGGAAAACCTAATTTCGCCCGAAGAGCAACCAATGTTTGGAAAGATATATATCGTGAGCTTGGAAGCTGGGGAAGGCTAACATCGTTTCGACTCCCACCTGGGGGAGGTCGCAAAAGGGGGGCAGGGTCTGGCCCTGCACCAAAAGATCGTGATTCGATGGTGACGGGAGGACGAACGGCGAAGATGGTATGTGGGTAGGTTGGTACGTGGAGGCCTTCTTAATTTGAGGGCAGCTCCATTTCCGTAGCTTCCATTTGGATCTGCTCTGGCGTCTACATATGTCTTCACATTTACGGCGAGGATCCACCACTGGACGCAGCAGCCAGCAGCGACGTCGGTGGCGGACGAATGCTGTGGCCAGCGATGAAGACAGACGCAGGAACTGTTCGTCTCACGCAGGGCACCATGTGAGGCCACGGTCATGGCTGCTCCCTTCGAATGCTCCTTTAGAACATCAGCTTTCTGAAATAACGTACGTGAGAGGAGCATCACCAAACAATAACACTGAACCAGAGGCCAGCATGCTGTGTTTGAATGAATTATGAAAACGATAAGTCTTTTTTATTACTTTACTTATATATAAATGAGTATTACATAGCTACGATAATTGAATTTTAGAAGGTTTAATTGTCCTTTAGCACTAGAATCTTTAATATGGTGAATTGTTTTGTGGGCCGTGGGGGAGATCTCAGGAACAAGCATGTCATTAAATTAAACACATGATTATGTTAAGTATATGGAAGATAATTGATTCTATTCCTTTGAGCTTATATTCCTTCCGTGATTCTTGTTATCTTCATAACATCTTTGGATCTCCATAATTCCATTATCTCTTTTCTAGCATGTTAAAAGGAGTAGATGTAATCTTGCAAAACTGTTTATGCTCATTTTCATAGCTCTCTACCATGATTGCATACATGCTTAGCTTATACGACTTTGATCAACGATTTAGATGATTATAGTTATAAATCATGTCACTACAGATTTTGTTTCTTGCAAAGCCCTTCTTAGTGAAGTTAGAACCCTTTGCCTGATATCCCTTCTATCGAACCGAATCTTCTTCATCTAAGGCCTCAGTAAGACTTTGCGAGTCACGAAATCCCTCATGATCGCCATGCTGGTTGTACCTTGAACACCCTTGGGAATCATCGGGATCATGTCTAACTAGTTATAGATACGAGTCTATTCACTTTCAGAACCCAAGAATGAGGTTCTATGTGGTTCTATCTTTCTATTTTTAAATGCATCTTGTTCAGAGACTGTGTCCATCCTTCTTTCACTTGAAGACAAGTGCCCAAGGACTGTGTGTTCAGGGTCTATTAGGGACTGAATGAGCTTCTGGCAAGGTTTCCTGAAACGGTGTCCCTGGGGATCGTGTTTTGAACACGGCTTAGGTGTCACGTCTCGAGTGCTGAAGATTATCCGGAGGTGTCATGACAAGTCTATATCAATCATGTCAATCAGAGAGTAGTGCATTCGACACAAAGACAGAGCGCACAAGATAGCAGTAAACCCAATCTTTTATTTAATCATAATCAACCTCAATTGCATTTTTCAACTAGTTTGACTTAAACAAGTAGAAAGTTACAAGGTTGACTCTAGAAACTACAAAAGTAGACAATGCTATAGAACTCTAGACATATAGATGGCTCTATGACTTCACTCTTACTCTTCCCCATCCGTGTTTGGTTCATCCTCATCAGTCTTACCTAAAAAAGAGGGAAAAAATTATATGAGCGAGAGCTCAGTAGGTACTAGATCACAAATACTAGCATGCTTAAAGTGAATTACCGATTATCATGGAATGCAACAAGCTATGCATGTTCGCATAAAATGACTCTATAGAGAGAATGTGTATAATCATAATCAAGAGATGATATCAATAGACATTTGATGAATAAGTATATCAAGCATGTATTCATAATAATGTTGTCAAGACGTTTGAGCAAGTAATATATCAAGTCATGAATTGGCTATCAATGTCAAGCAAGTAACATGTATATACTCTTTTTGCGGGTCATGCGAGTCAAGTCATGTCAAGTCAAGTCATGCCGATTTAAGAACTCGTGGAATGTCTCAAGAAAAATAAGTACTTTGGTGCAATGCCACACCATGATCATTCAACTCCCTTGGGCACAAGTACTTTCGGGCGCTCCTCCCAGGACCAGATCGGGCCCTATAAATACCAGGCATTGAACATGTAGTTCGACATCTACTATTGTTATAGCCAATATAGAGTTTCATGGAATATCCATGTAGGAAATTTAAAGGTAGATCTTTGAGACTAGAGTTTCAAGGTTGAACAAGATATGTAGGTGATACTTTGATGATAATAATGGTATAATCATGATTCCGGTAAATCTAGGTAGAATATGGCTCCTAAACTAGGTGCCAAGATAACTAAGAATAAGCATCCATATAAATGAGTACTCGTTCTTGACATGATCAAGCTGAATGAGTTAGTGTCCAAGACACAGAACTCTTTAAGGATATTAATAGTATGGCTTCCCCATTCCATTAAACATAATGCCATGATAACTACTTAGTTATTCATGAGGGCCAGGTTGTACATGTTACAATACAGTGACATGACATACAAAAGGTATCATAGATTTTAAGGGTACAACCTGTTCGGCTGCCTTGAGGGAATCCAAGACTAACGGAGACTAACAGAGGTCTCTATGACAAACTCGCTACTCCAAAGGAACGGAATGTCCAATTGAGAGCTTATAAGTCACAGAGAGTTAGGGTGTAATCGATATACAACAACGTGAAATAAGGGACTATATTCTCGGACTGAAATATAGTGCCTATAGAGCAGAACCTGTAATACAATCTCTTGATGACAGGTTGCTGTGAAAACTCACGGAAAAGTAGTAAACGGAAAAATAGCTCCTTTATCTAGGTCGCTATTTCAAGATATGGCGCCTATTACTTTGTCGGTAATTCAATATTATCATGCTTTCATAAAAATATTATTTCAATATTTTCAGAAACAGCGCCCTAGCCTGGGTCGCTATTTCAACTTTTGACGACTGTGTAAACAGCTGCTGTTTATCACATTTTCCAGAACATTACATTTTAATAATTTTCAAGAAATATCATAGATAAATGACAACAATTATCAGTGCATTATTCTAGAATTTGACACCTTTGATAAGGGCATTTTAATTAGAAATTAACGCCTTAGGTCAGCGCGTTGTTTCAGGTTATACAGCAATTGGTCTTGGAACAGTATCAATAATTTAACAAGAACAAATCACGGATTCTAAGAACATGATCAGGTAGAGAAAAATCACATGATATCAGGACTATATTCATGCAGGAATTAAACTATCAGGGATTCAAGTTATTAAATTTTGATCATGCGTTGATTTATTAAATACTGTTGTAAATAACGACTTGAACATGGTCGTCTATTAACTAACGCCTTGAGTAAAGGCGTGAATAACAGAAATAGCGCCTGAGGACCGGTCGCTATTTATTTGGAAAACAGTAAAATCTATAAAACGCCATGAAATCAAGAGAGTCTATATCTATATGTATGCATGCTTTATTAACTGTAGTTTGATCCAGGATTTGAGATTCAGATCCTACCTTTGTGATGGGTGTCGATCTGGGTGCTAGGGGAAGAAGAAGGAGTACTCTGTTATGAACAGAGTAGCAGCAGCCGCAACAGGAAGAAGTTTCAGCTCCCCTTGTCGCAACAGCACGTAGGAGGAAGGAGAAGAAAACTTCTAGCGATGTGGACAGCAGCAGGGGTTCAACTAGCTTGACGTTCCTGCATCTCACAGGAAATAAAAGAATAAGAAGAGGAAGAATAGATTTCAGTAAGAAAACACACTATGCTTCTTACCGTGGCTTGGCAGAGATCGACGAACAAGGGGTTCATGGATTGGGGGTAGAGGTATTTATAGGCTAAAGAAACCCATAAGCGGTTGGAGTTTGATTGGGGTTGGGTTACCTTGGAAAAGAATCCTATTAGAACCTCAATTTCCCCATCTTAATCCTTTCCAATTTAATCCTTGCCCATATTAGTTCCGTAGCTTACCTTAGTTCCTTGTTCGAACAAAACACGGCAACCGATTTCCATTTTATGATTCTCAGAGAAATAGCACCTTGTGTGGGGGCGTTGTTTAATTGGCGACATATATAAGGGCGTCAGTTAGTAAATCGATGTCCGTGTACAAGGTCTTCATTTCATTAATTAGCGCCTTATCAAGGGGCGTTAATTACTTCTTTTATTCTAAGAAGGATTCTTACCATTGTTCGAAAATAATTGACGCCTTATACAGGGTCATTAGTTGATTAAGTGACGCCTATTTACAGAGTCATTTCTTAATGAAATGGCGACTTGATAGAAGTCGCTATTTATAAAATATTATTTTAAATATTCAGGGTTGCTACATATACCCATCATGCGCCCTCCATGAGTCAGCCTTCCTCCACATACCAACCTTCCATGAGTCAGTCTTCTGCCACCTACTCGCCTTCCACGAGTCAACCTTCCTCTTCCACATACCAACCCCCTATGAGTTGGCCATGCGCCTCCACATATCAAGCCTCCGCCACATCTCAACCTTCCACGAGTCAGCCTTTTGCCCTCGCATATGCCCATCCGTCTCTGCCTCCAGTCAAGGGAACACCCCACCCCGAGTAAGTGGATGTTGCCCACTAAGTACCCCTTACTCCCACTCACCATACGCCATTGCCTAGTCCCTCCACTAGTCGCCACGCTCTATTATCTACGCAACCTTCACTTCCCTCTCCACCCCCTTCATCCCATACCCCTCATCATCCCCTTGCTCAAAGCGAGCTCCTTACCCTCCGTTGTCGGAGCCTTTCACTGACATTTTCAGGACTTTGATGGCCACCGATGCGTTGTCACTTCCTCTGGTTGTGCCTTGTCAACCTGCGGGCGAGGATATGCTTCAATTTTGTGATTATCATCGCCAGTAGGGGAACTTGGTCGAGGATTGTCCCGAGTTTCGAGATTATGTTTATGACCTAGAAGATAAGAAGAGGATTGATTGGGCCGCTATTCGTAAGGTCATTTTACATCTCCGCAGCAAGCAGTAGCAGCAAGCGCTGCCCAGGCAGCTGTCTCCATCACTTCAAGACCAGGGGCACCCCGGTGATTCTTTGTCTAGTGCAGCACCTGCTCTGTCACCCACTCCAGCACCTACTCCCTTACCTAGTCCCATACCTACTACATCACTTACCCCTTCATCACCTCTTTCCCCGGCTTCATCACCTTCACCTATCCAAGGCCTTGCTCAGGCTAATGCCTCCCCTTCTTCTTCCCCCATTGCTAGCACCGCTTCCACTCCCAACGCCACTCGACGTGTCATATCAATACGCCGGCATTGGGCCCCATGGCCTTCCACTTCGTCTCCTCCATCCTTTTAACCTTCCTCTTCATCCGTCCCACTGTCTCTATCTTTACCACCATCTCTACTACCCTCATTACCCCCATCATCATCCTCGCCACCCTCTCCACTGTTGCCATCTTCATCGCCTTCATCTACATCGCCTTTACCTTCTCCACCCTCTCCTCTATTTTCCTCGTCGCCCAAGCCTGAGCAAGCTACATCTTAACCGTTACCTTTACCTCTGCCCACATTCGAGCCTATCATTGCCACCTTGCCTTTGTCACTTTTACCTACACCTTCCCCACTACCTATCAAACCTATTACCTCCATTTCCTCTCTATCCACTTCCACCCCACGGAGCGGGTGTGTGCTACCTTTGGTATCCCTTGGGTGTGGTCCCCAGGGAGACGATGAGCTGAGACAGGATAAGGCTATGTCGGCTTTTCAATTCAAGGTACAAGATTTTATCTGTCGGATGTCGATCAGTGTCCTGGTCCCTGGCCATTTTGGGGATGACGAGCTTCCACTCCCTATGGCGGTTGCCAAAAAGTGCTCTCTTGCACTAGTGCTAGTTTCTTCTCAAGAGAGGTCGGTGGCAATCTTTTTGTGCATCGGAGGGTCTATTATGGATGCTATTATTACTCCTCGCTCCATTGCCATTCAGATTACTAGTCAGGAAGGGTTCTTCACCTGAATTGTGCTAACTCGTACGACTATTAGAGATGTTATGAATTCTATGTTCAAGGGGCAATTTGCTATATTCTCAACATTTTTCAAGGACATTCAGTATATTTTATGCAATCTCCCTCGATTCATCAGTACGTCGGCCACGTCAACACCGCGCGTTAATCTCCATCAGTTTCACCCTTCTCTTCTATCAAGGGAATTGTGCTTCATGGCTGATTACAGAGAGGAGTCGCCAAATCTCCACGTCTTGGTGCCGAGGGATAAAACTCTGTGGTTCCATGATATTTAGCAGTCTTAAGAGTTATCTGTCCAAGAATGTCCATCTATTGTTGGCGTCGAGTGTCTAGGGGCAACCAGCCCAGCGTAGCTACATATTCACAACTGGGCCAGGTCGTCTGCCAGGTGGGCCTGCTATCTAAAAAGATATTTCAAGCCAAGAGGCCCGAAGGTCCGAGCACACGCCAGGCGGGTCCACTACCAGCCAATTTCAGCTAAGAAGAGGTGGTAACGCAAGTATAAGGGCCACAAGTTGTGCACTCAGGGGTCCACCTCTCTTTCACCTTCCTTCCATTCATCATCTCTTCTACTCAACTCGCACCCTTGGGTGGTGTATCTTCCTTCCACCAATCCCATTTTTGTAATTTCTTCCTCTCTTCTCGGGTCTGCAAACCCTCATCCCTTCTTTTCTTCCCAACTGGAGCCCCCGGATTCTCCTTACCTCCACAATTCTAGGCCTTACCCTAGGCCCTTCTTTCATCCCCGTCTTGGAGTTTCTCCCGATTCTTCTTCTCCGAGACTCCCAAGTGTTGCTTCTGATTCCTCTCTGACCCTGTCGGATGTCTACAATCTGTCTTCTCCGACTTTGTCGGATGACAATTCTTCTTCTCAGACCTTGTCGGATGACCATTATTCTCCTTATCTGACCCTGTCAGATGATTACTCCTCTTATTCCTCATCTTTCCAACAATCTCATCATCATTTTTCTATTCCTTCTATTTCACCCCTTCCAGATTCTTGCCTTTTTCATGCTACTTTTGAGACTTTAGTTCGCCTTGATCTCAGTTAATCTATGTCTATTCTATATTTGGTTCCTTGTTATCATTGTCTCCGTGCCTTAACGAGAGAGTTCTAGCCCTTGTCTCTCTTCTTTTTATCCTTCTTCATCTAGTTTGGTGTTTGTCGCTCCTCAGTGTAGAGGAATCATTAATCCCTTGCAATCCTTTCCTTCTCAATCCTGTCAAGCAAGGAATACAAAGCTCGTGCTGCTCCAAGCTCGATGATCAAGATCGCGTCAGGATGCTACTTTCTTGCCATGGATGTGCACGGTATCTTCATTTCGTGCTAGATTATGTTACCATTGTTATTATTTCTATTGTTCTTGCACGTGGCTATAATGATGGTTCCTTAACATGGTTGAGTGGCTTTAGGTCTTGGTTTAGTTTCAGCTTAGTTTGCTTAGTCAAAAAGTGTTCGCTTCTGCAGCATCTTAGGCTGGTGATAGCTCCACGCTAGGAGTCTAGTATATTCCCCCAATCATTGAGGGTGACCTTTAGCATGGGTTTTTCACACACCACATGGCAAGCTATAGCCGATTTCCTCTAGAGCACATCGTTGTTGCTTTGGCCATACTTTGGGTATACACAAAGGCCTTTTCTCTTCTCTGCTCAGCCAAGTGCAGGGGCAAGAGATTGATGGATAAATGACCAACCTAGGTGAAGTCCCGTGATCAATGACATCCAAGAGGGGGGTGAATTAGGTGATTACAAAGTTTTACTAAAATCTTAGTCAATTTCAACAAGTGTGAGGAATGGCCACAATGAAGTTCAGATCTAAATAAAAATATCATAGCTAATATAATCTATCACACACAATAGATCCTTGGTAACATGGCGGAGGTGTGAATCCGAAGATTCTACTCACGCAAGATGTTATCTTCCTGACAAGGTTTGCCTTATCGATCCGAACCCACCTTTTAATATACCCGAGATCTAATGTGAAAATGATAACTTATGTTAGATCTAACTCAGGAGATGCGACCTAATTAATTTACATGTGTGCTTGCACAGAATAGAGATAGGAGAAAAGGATCAAACCACACAAGAGACACGATTTTTTGGTGGTTCGGATGCAACAACGGTAACCTACGTCCACCCCTCTGATCTGTGAGGATTTCCATACTATCTTGTAAAAGATTACAAGATCAAACCACACACACACACTTGTGAGAAGTTCAGAACTCTCATGAAGGTGCACAAACACCGAATCACACAGAAATGTGAAGAAGAAGAAACACACACACACACACGCATGGATCTGCGTAGATCCACACACACACAAGGGTTTTGATATTATAAGAATACACACTTGAAGCTCAATTAGAAATGAAAGGAGAAACACAAAATGAAAACTTCAGATTTCAGCTCCACCTTAGTGGATGAAGAGAATTTTGGATGTAGCTTGATCTCCAGTTGACTTGGGTTCATTGGCCTCAGATTAAGCTTGAGAAGCTTGGAAATGGATGAAAAACTTCTTGCACGGAACACTATTCATGGAGCTACAGTAGCAGCACTCTTTCTCCCTTTGATAGTCTCCTTAATCTACCTTGAGTGATTAGGGTTTTTGACCCCAAAGAGAAGTTTTTATACACCTTGGGTGGTCAAGGGACATGCCAGAGGTCAGATACACAAATCATGGCATGTCTAGTGACTTTGGGATTAAACAAAACAAGGAGAATAACTTTCCCCATTCAAGAACCAAAAAGTCCATTTTTGCTGCTTCGGGGGTTCGGTCGACTGGAGGTAGGCGGTCGGTTGACCGAACTATAAAAAAATATTCATTTTTTATTGTTGGAAAAATTGGTCGACCGATCCCTATCCGTTGGCCAACCGAACTGTTTAAAACCTGCAAAAATGAGTTGTTAGCCTAGCAAATCCCTTAATAACAATAAAAGAATGGCATACTTAGTGGAGAAATCTCTCTTATTAATTGTAACGACACGGAGCAGCAGTCCGACATCTGATGGCCCAACTAGTCGCGCAATCATAATTGGGCTGACCAAGGTCCTTTAATTGGGCTACACGGTGAGTGAGCCCGCTTTCCTGCCCGAGCCACGGGCTCACGACGCATGGGCCAACTCTTAAGCCGACCTTTGGACTTTGGGCCCCATGACTTTGGACTCACATGACCAAATTGGTTCATGATCTCGGCTCATAATCTTGGGATGGAGTCTCTCCGCATTGTGCCCTTCCACCTCACTGTTATTTGTTACCTCCCTCTTATCCTTCCATATATTAAAACAGAGGATCTCACATTTTTTCTGAAGGCAATCCCTTCCTCACGAATGCCTTTGCCGAAACTGATGTGTGTTTGAAGAAGACACCGATTAGGGCTCTCCGATATGTGCATGACAACCTTCAGATTAGAACTGCCAAACACGCCAAACAAACTTTACAAGCGACTGTCAACAAGGGGCAATATAACATTAGAGATAAGAAATTTACTCAATCTAACGCCAAAATAGGGCGCCTAGTACTCCTGCTCAAATGTTTAGTGGTCTGGTCTTTTACTGTGATCCATCAAAAAATATCCAGCAAAATATTCTAATATGGGCAGGCAAATAATTAACACTGAGGTACATCTCAATGCATGTTTCGTGAGTAATTCTTTTGATAGTATATATGATGAGAAAGGGTGGCGAGTTGAATTTGTTGAGAGACTCTTTTAATTAGAGGGCCCTCAATATTCTTGAATGGCTGTAGAGGGCAGGCCAACCTGTGTGTGCTCGATCCCCAGACCTCCACTCCCTCTTTTAATTTCCTAGCTAGTGGATCGAGTTCTTCCCAGTCCCAGCTCCATTTAGCCTACCCCCTTCTTCCCCATCTGCCTTCCATGGCTTGTTACTTGCTAGTTATGACTGGAGGACAAGCTAAGGTGGCATGCACCCTCGTGCGTGGCTGCCCCCAGCAGCACTTCTTTCCTTTTGGCACGTACCCCTCATGATCTCACACAGCGACTGTGTTTCTTGTTGTGACGTCCTAGTAATATTGTGGGTGATGTAAAAAACTGCAAAAGGGAAAAAGGAAACCTAACTTCGGAAAATTATGCATCCTACGGTACGTAGTAAAACAGGCATAACTTCGTATATCTGGTGCAAAATAGCGAAGGCCAAAATCACTTCGTACTTAGGGCACCGTGAGATTGAGTTATAACCTACTGGTCATAAGATGTTTTTAGGCCTAAATTCCCTCATTTGTTTATTTTTCTAATTTGGTTTTCGATATGGCATTTCTGGTTAATTAATTAGCATTGCTATTGCTAGTTGTCCTGATTATATCATTGTCTCAAGTGTGCACTCCAATTGTCTGCTTTGTGGCCCCTCCTGTGCGTGGGACTTGGTAGTTCTCCTGTTGCTATCCACTTTTGATTATTGTGGGGTAATTGTTTGCTGAAAATTTTAGGAGACAGACATATTCATCCCCCCTTCTATATCTGTCATTCCGCCTTTTAGCTTCTTGTCTTCAAAGCACACCTACATGGTTCTTGTCTTTCTCGCATTCAGATTGAGTGTGAGGCATAGAAGCATGAATGACCATTGAAGATTATAGATTGGCTTATATCAGATGAACATGTTGATCATATTGAACCGATGGATCGATGCACATGTATCGGATAGAAAGATTTTCAAAAATAACTTTCTATTTGAATAAAATCAGATTTATTGTAATTTAGAATCAACACCAATGCATTCAAACAACAACATCAAGACCTGCAACTCTAATGCAGAAATTATAGATGTTTCAACTCCTCCTAAATGTATGCAAGAATTTCAAATATTTTTTTGGGTTTTTAGATGCTGATGTCATGCAGTTGATTCTGAAGGGAAACATGCATATGATCAATTTTATCTATGTCCATGAGCATTTGAATACTCAATGAAGTTTTGACAAACATGGACAACCAACTCATGGTACCAGGTAGAGGCACATTCTCATGCATGGTGATAGCTCTTAGACAAGCTTAACTTGCCCTCCTTCATGTCACCATTTGATATACCATGTAGTCATGGCATGCAAGCACACTTGAGAGGATGCAACACACAAGGCATACCTCAAAAACATGCACACTCAAGGCATTATCTCTTTCGCAATCATGTGTGCGACATGCAATTTTCATTCTATGCTTGGCATGCACTTTATGCATGAATATGCTGAGCATACTAATGTTCAAATACCAATGCTTGGCATGCAATATGCAGACATGCCCTTGTTTGAATGCAAATCACAATCTGTACCTGAAATGCAGTATGGATGGATGTCATTTCACAAGAGCAAGGTATAAGAATTTTATTGCTATCTCCCCTAATGAATGAATAGGTAATATTTCAAGTTTGAATGAGAGATAAAACACAAGTCCGAAACACACTGAACACATATTACAAATCAAATTCTTGAAGTGGGCCGAAGATAAAAAGCATTATCTTACAAGTTCATTGCCACCTCCCCCTGAGAAGATGCATTTAATGACATTATCAATCAAACAAGATAAATAAGTTTCTTACACTTTTCTCCCTTAACAAAATGAATCATTAATTTCAGAATTGAGCAGGAGGAGAATTATAAAACATGAACTAGCCCATAAGCACATTCTCAACAAAATGCTCATCGACTGATGGAAGACTATTGTTCAAAGATCGAATTTGCGTGTCGGATCATGCCGACACTAAGAAATTGATCATGAAAGAGGCTCACAAATCAAGGTATACTATTCACCCTAGTGCTACCAAGATGTACCAAGATTTGAAGAGAAATTTTTGGTGGCCCAATATGAAAAGAGAAATAGCACATTTTGTATCTCACTGCCTCACATGTCAACAAGTCAAGGCAGAACATTTAAAGCCCGCTAGGAAAGTACATCCCTTGGAGATTCCCGAATGGAAGTGGGAAAGTATAGGGATGGATTTCATCATGGGTTTACCTAAGACAAGAGGTGGACATGATAATATATGGGTGATCATAGACCGATTGACTAAATCTACCCATTTTCTACCAATTAAAAGTCGATGGTCTGTGGATATATTCGCAGCCTTATATATGAAGGAGATTATCAAGCTACATGCTGTCCCTGTCACCATTATATCTGATCGAGACACTCGTTTCACATCATAATTCTTGAATGGTCTACAACATTCGTTGGGGACACGACTCAACTTCAGTACTGCATTTCACCCACAAACTGATGGTCAGACTGAAAGAACCAATTAGGTGATAGAAGATATGTTTAGGGCATGTGTTATTGATTTCGGTGGGAGTTGGCACGACCACTTGCCTCTAGTAGAATTCGCCTACAACAATAGCTATCAGGCTAGTATACAAATGGCACCGTTCGAGGCACTGTATGGGAGAAGTTGTCGCTCACCTATATGTTGGGATGAAGTAGGAGAAAAATAATTTCTCGGCCCCGACATCATCAGGGATACTCTCGAGAAGATAAAGCTTATTCGGGAGAGACTCCAGATGGCTCAGGATAGGCAAAAATCATATGCTGATACTAGAAGGCGCGACCTGGAATTCCAAGTGGGAGACCACGTATTCCTTAAGGTTTCTCCGGCTCGAGGTATTCGAAGGTTCGGCATCAAAAGCAAGCTCACTCCTAGATATATCGGCCCTTTTGAAATCCTTGAAAGGGTTGGCGAAGTGGCATATCGCATTGCCTTACCTCCTCAATTGGCTAGAGTCCACGATGTGTTCCATGTTTCTATGCTCAATAAGTATGTTTATGACCCATTCCATGTCATCACTTATGACAATCTGGAGATTCAAAAGGATCTGACATATGAACAAAAGCTGATCAAGATAGTCGATCGGGAGGTACGTCAGCTTCAGAATAAGACTATTCCCATGGTCAAAGTCAGGTGGACTAAAAGCTTTAATCACGAGGCAACATGGGACATGGAAGAAGCTATGCGCAAGCGATTCCCGTAACTGTTCGATTGTAAGTATACTCTCCATAAAACCCATACAATGAATTTGAAGGGGCCTCAAAAGATCCCATATTGAAAACTACAAAGATGGGCATGCGCTTATAAGCAAGACCCAAATCTTTTCCTTTGAGGACTCTTTTACTAGCAAAAAAAGACAAAACTCTGACCGCCCTCGGGCATAACATGGGCAATATCTCAAAAGAGACACCCCAAATTTGTACGTCTTCACTGGCTCTCAAAGGAGACACCCCAAATTTGTATGTCTTCACTGGTGTCGTCTGTGGGAACCCCAACCTAATAAGCACAAAGTCCACTTTTGATGGGGGGTTAGTGTAGAGCCCTAAGAAGGGGGCTCAAAAGATCCCATATTGAAAACTACAAAGATGGACATGCGCTTATAAGCAAGACCTAAGTCTTCTCCTTTGAGGATCCTTTTACTAGTAAAAAAAGATAAAACCCTAGTCGCTCCCGGACGTAGCGGAGACAATACCTCAAAGGAGACACCCAAATTTGTACGTCTTCACCACGGAAGGTTACATGATATCTCATGCCCAAAACAAACACACACACACACACACACACACACACACACACACCTCGTCGCGCACACCCGGGTCCGTCGGTGGACCAGCGATGATGGTGAGGGTCCGAGGTTGGACCGTGGGGTTCCAGGGGTTTGTCTAGCTTGGGGAGGACCCCAATGGGCCAGGGATACCCAAGTCAGTGGGCGGCCGGCACGCCGAGGGCGTGGGACGAAAGGTCACTCTCATAGCTCACCCGCAGTGCTCACTCACGTGATCGGCACTTTGGTCCGGACACTCACTTACCGCCGACGGAGCAACCGATACCCAAGTCAGTGGGCGACCGGCACGCCGAGGGCGTGGGACGAAAGGTCACTCTCATAGCTCACCCGCGGTGCTCACTCACGTGATCGGCACTTTGGTCCGGACACTCACTTACCGCCGACGGAGCAACCAGAAATAATACTACACTAAGCAAGTAAATGCCAGCAATGAGAAGTGTTCTGAAGCTCACCTAGTCAGCGTGAAAACGCCGATCCCGACCGGAGACGAAGGCGAGCGGGGAGGTATGGGTACGTACCTGCATACCATGTCGATGTCGCTTTGAATGGTGACTTGCTGTTACATGCACTACACCTCACGCAGGAGGGTGATCTTGGGGTAGGGACACCCAATACTACCTCCACGTAGGGAGGGGCGGTCAGTCGGCCAGCAGAGATGGGGAGATCGGAGTGATCGAAGGAGATCGAATCTTGGCCTACACGAACTGAGTTGCTGACCTAGCTGATTGCAAGCAGCACCTTGTCGGAGGTAGAAATCTCCGATGGGACGTCCAACGGAGGTGGGGTTGGTGTCTCTGGAAAGATGGTCGAGTTGGGAATCACCAGGATGAGGCCGGGGGCGCGGCGCCCGCGGGGGCGGGGGGGCCGTCGCGACGGGGGCTGTCGAGATGGCAGTGAGATCGCATGGACGGAGGGGAGGTTGCATTATCAAAGGGAGGCAGGGGGTGGGTTCGAGAGAGGAGAGGGCGTACCGGCGGTCCCTCTACTTCTGTGCAACCACCCCTTTCTTGCCCGGTCCCCTCTCCCTCAATAAAGCCCCCACAAAATGGCATAGCTTCTATGTGTGCTCCAAGACATTGCAACCAGAGATGAACCACATCCACCTCCTCCCTCTCACCTTTGTCGCACTGCTCTCCCCCTCATTAGTCAACGTTTCGCTCTACCCCAATGTCTCTGTCATCTGCTCCTCTAGTCGCTCCACCTGCTACCTAGCCGTCTACATACAGAGTCTCTCTAGTCATACGACCACCGTCTAGTGCAACCCCCGCTAGCTCGCCCATGCCACCCTCACAATCACTATCACCCGAGCTCAGTTGGCCTCCGCCTTCGTGTGGGCCATCCGATCCCCCCCCCCCCCCCCCCCCGGGGTTGGCTGCGGGGGCCTCTGGGACTGTGCCTAGACGGTGGGCAACATGGTGGACCAGTTGTAGTGGTCGCTGAGGGAACTTTGGAAGATGGGTCGACTGGGGAGCCCCAACTTCCTGTGGTGCCTGAGCAACGTGCAAACGTGGGTGAGCATCTCGTTGACGAGCTCTCACTCCCCTCCGAGAATGACCCCGCCGTTAGGGCGACGATCTAGGTCAAGATCGCATACCTCACTTAGGCGACTAGCAATGCCCTCGCTCTCATCAACCGCATTGGCACCAAGCAAAAGTGAAAGAGAAGGAAGCTAACATGACAGAGGGGAAGGGGGCGAGAGGGTTGGGGCTCGTAGGCCAATGACAGTAGGAGGGGGAAGGGGGCAGAGAGACAACGACAGTGACAAGATAGAGCTCCACATAAATGACTACAACGACCTCATCTTCCTCCCCAAGTTGGTCGCATGGAGAGGAAGGATGATCGTGAGGGTGGGGCTGGTGTTCGCCGGATGTGGGTGGGGATGGTAGCAGATTGGCGGTGGGAGGGAAAGCTATATGCCGCCGGTGCACCACGACCTTGTCCTCCCTTTTCACGGTGCTGCCACCATCGTTTTAGGGTTTGAAAACCCATCGATGAGAGGGAGGAAGAAGATGACCTTTCAAATGTTTCAACCTTAAATTTTCATTATTTATTCATATACTCTTATTAGACGTGTTATTTTTACCTTATGATTCTATTTGGAGTCTTCTTTGCAAATAATCTGAATCTTAATAGAGATAACTGTGAATGTTATCCTCTCTTTCTCATATCGGGTTACATCTAATTATGGTTAATTTAGAAATCTTTGGAGGAGCAAGATTCATGTAGAAGACTAAATAATTAAGATAAGACTCTGATGATGATGCAGTACCACGATCGTATTAAAATAAAAGGAGAAAGAGATGTAAAAGTATGGTCAAGTAACTCACACCAAGACAGTGCGGACCTCACTAACCCCCAATCAAACAAAAAGAGGGGAGTTAAGAGAATTCATATAACAAAGTAACTCTGCACATTCCCTCACTCTACCACAAATAAAAGAAACAAGAGACTCCCTAGCTCTAACTTTCCTTCTAAAAGTCCTATTATTCCTTTCACCCCACAAGGATCAAAGGGTGGCGTGTAGAACCAGCCACCACACAATCGCATCTCCTTTGACGAGCCAAGAGCTGCCTTAAGAACTGATGAAATGTTGCACCTCCAACTGATGGGCAATGAAGTAGCCGGACCTTGATGCCAACACATTCCACACCTCCCTCGAGTACGAGCAACCACGAACAGGTGATCCAGGCTCTTATCGTCCTATCCACACAAGCAGCAAGTCGATTGGATGCCCGAGATGAAGCGAGCCAGACGATCACGGGTGGGAAGCCTCCCATGTGAAATCCTCCAAGTGAGGATCTTCACCTTCAACGGGCTCCTTGGCCTCCAAATCTGCAAAGCAAGACTATGGCATACCCATCCGTCTGAAATGAAGGTGTAAGCAGATTGGACCGAAAACGTCCCCTCCCTACTCCACCTCCAAGTCCACGCATCTCCCCCGGAGGGGATTCAGGACGAAGCCATGGAGGCGAAGAAGGAGGTCCTGGAACTCCTCCATATCGAAAGCCTAAGATCCCTCCTGAAGGTTGGCGACCAAATGCCCCCCAAAAGGTGAGGGTCAAAAGCTCGATCAACCGTCCCCAAAGGGTCAGCAGCGATAGCAAAGAGGCTAGGAAAAGGCGCCTCCGCCGGAAGCTCACCGTATCATCTATCCTTCCAGAACAAGCACAAGTTGCATGTCCCTAGACGGACACAAACGCCGATAGCAAGAATATCCCTGCAAGTCAAGATGGCACACCATATGGGAGAAATTTGGGACTTGGGTGGAGCATTCAAATCCCAAACCCTCCTCCTGATATAGTACCTCTGCCTAATCAAGTTCGTCCAAAGCCCTTCATCCCCTGACCCCAATCTCCAAAGTCATTTGCACAAAAGAGTCAAATTAAAATCTCCTACATCCTTAATCCCTAGTCCCCCTTGCTCCTTAGAAGCAGCCACCCTCCTCCACTTGATATCATGCAAACCCTGCATCTCCCCCCACTCCCATGCCAAAAGAATCTCCCCTAAATGGACTCAATCCGCTGCATCACCGTCCTCGGGATCCAAAACACTGAGAGAAAGGATGATCATTGGCTTTGGTGAAATTTTTGTCGCTGGTTGAGTATTTGTCGGCTTGAGTGCCGATGACTTGGCATTGAACATTTGTTGGCTTAATACTGATGGTTGATCATCTGTTGGCTAGACCGCCAATAGCTAGACATCTGGACATCTGTCGGCTTAATACCGATGGCTTGGGCATCTATTGGCTTGAGCACTGACGGCTTTGGCATCTGTCTGCTTGAGCGCCGATGGATTTGGCATCTATCGGTTTGAGCGTCGATGGCTTTGGCATCTGTTAGCTTGAGCCCCGATTGGCTGAACATCTGTCGGCTTGAGCCCCGATTGGTTGAACATCTATCGAATTGAGCCCCGATTAGCTGAACAAACATCTATCGGCTTGAGCCCCAATTGGCTGAACATCTATCGGCTAGCTGAACAAACATCTATCGGCTTGAGCCCCAATTGGCTGAACATCTATCGGCTTGAGCCCCGATTAGCTGAACAACCATCTATCTGCTTGAGCCCCAATTGGCTGAACATCTATCGGCTTGAGGCCCGATTGGCTGAACATCTGTTGGTTTAAGCCCCGATTGGTTGAACATCTATTAGCTTGAGCCCCGATTGGCTGAACATCTGCCGGTTTAATCCCCGATTGGTTGAACATCCATCAGCTTGAGCCCCGATTGGCTGAACATCTGTTAGTTTAAGCCCCAATTAGTTGTGCATATGCCAACTTGAGCCCTGATTAGTTGAACATCTGTCAATTTAAGCCCCAATTTGTTGAACATCCATTGGCTTAAGCCCTGATTGGCTGAACATCTATCAGTTTGCGCCCCGATTAGTTAAGAATCTGTCAGTTTAAGCCCCGATTAGCTGAACATCTGTTGGTTTGAGTCCCGATTGGCTGAACATCTGTCAGTTTAAGCCCCGATTGGCTGAACATCTGTTGGTTTGAGCCCCGATTGGCTGAACATCCTTGCATATCATTGATTATCATGGAATCTTTTTGGAAATCTTTGAACATTCATTGGCTTGAATGCTGATGGTGGAACATCTATCGGCCTGGATGTCGATGGTTAGAATTTTGACTTCTCAAACGTTTTGGAGGATTGTCGAACATCTATCGACAAGGGTATTAATGGCTAAATGCTTGACATCTATTGGCTAAGATGCCGATGGCTGAATGTTTTCCCTCTTTGAATATTGTTGAACACTTATCGGTACAAATGTCGATGGCTGAATGCTTGACATCTGTTGGCTTGAATGCCAATAGTTGAATATTTGTTGGCTTAAATGCCAATGGTTGAACATTTGCTGGCTTGACCGCCATTGGCTGAACATCTATTGGCTTGATTGCTAATGGTCGAACATTTGTTGGCTTGATCTTTTCCCCCATGACCCTCTGGGTATGGGGAAATTCTGTCCAATTCTCATTTGATTCGTTCAACTAAGCTCTGCAAAAATCCAAATTGTGAATGACTGTGAGCATGTTTCGGACTGAGACAGACTGTGCTTGAGTATTAACCTCGCACAAGTCTTGATTTATCAAACATACAGGACAATTTAAAAAAGAAAAAAAACAAATTCACTTAAGAGCCACCACAAATGGTTAATAAAATAGCCATTCATTAAATTAAGTTGCAATAGAACTCAAACAGACCTTGACTGCATAAAACCCTTCAAAAACAAACTCTGGCCCTAACACGGCGTAGCCTAATCCGGCGCCCATACCCCCCGCGCCGAATTAACCCTCCTCTCAAAGCCACAATTTTCCTAATCCCGTTCACACGGCGCGCCCTTCATACCCCTACGCCGGATTCAACCTCTTTACACCCCCTGCGCCGCATTCAACATCCCTCGCGCCGGGTTGAGCTATTGCCACACCCTGCGCCGGATTAGACTTTAGCCATACCCCCCCCTGCGCCGATTTAACCCTCACTTGTACTTCTATCAACTCCTTTGCTGCCCCACCTCTCCATCACAATTAACCCACAAAAACACTCTATAATCAACCAATAAAATCGTTGTTGGCTCTCATCCATCAATTGCTTTGGGTTTGATTATGCCATGCATCTATCCATACATGCAAGCATGCCCGTTCATTATTGCTGCATATTTGTCATTATTTCGAACTTCGGTATATCAAATGGTGATTTGTTGAAGACCAGATCAGGTCTGACTGAAAGCTCTCACTATGCGTGATGGTGGTCTTCGGACCTATGTCCTCCCCCACGTACCGAGGGCTTAGGATAACGAATGTGATTGAACTACATGTTAAAATTTATGTTCAGTTCTTGCACTATGTAATGTCATCCTGTTGACCTGCTTATGCTTATATATTTACCCAACCCCGACGGTTCACTATCTTGACAATTAATCAAGGGTTTTCCTTCTTTTCGAAGGATGTAATTAACGTCATAGCTTTTATAGTATGATGGATTGCCGGTCCCGACACGGATTTCACTTTCATCTGACAGAGTCAGATCGAGTGCACAATAAATCTGTCACTTAGGATGAAAACTGAAAATAGAACATTAAAGAAAAAGATTAATGAAATTGTTCACTCATCTAATTCATGTGGAAAATGTAATCTACTTGAAATGCAAGTTAAAAGTTTGAAAAATGCAAATGATGCTTTGGAAACCAAATTAGCTTTGTTTGAAGATGAGATAGCATGCCTAGAAGTTGAGAAGAAAAATACTTTTAAACTTAAAGATGAAATCCAAGAAAGGCATGACCTGTTGAACAAAGGGTTGGTGAATACTCACTCTATCTCAACTGAACTCACTCGGTTTGAAAGAAGAAGATAGGGGATTTAAGCCTGTATATCAAACAAGCAAAGTTATATTCACAACAACGCCCTAATTTTTGATGTTTCCCTTTTTTTACTTTTTGCTTTTTCTTTTTTTTTCTCTCGGAAGAAGAAGGAAACTAATAGGGAACAGTCCTTCTCCAAGGATCCTAGTGAGAACTTCACTCAAGCCCAGGGTGAACTACACGGGACTGCAGAGGTACAACCTACCTAGCGACCGTGTGAGAATCCACAGTTTGCGAGGACTTATGGAGGTTCCCGACTGAAATGAGCTGGTTGCACCCGAGTGGGAATCCTCAGGTGAAGAGTTCAATCCAGTAAGAGGGTGTTCCTACAAAGTGTGATGCCGGCTCTTCCTAAGCCCACCCGCGCATAGACCTGTAGAGATTGTCAAACACACAACACATGCGGAATAAACAAGCTAACAAACCAACAAAGGAAGTTGAACAGAAACGGACAGGAGGCCCCCAAAGAGCTGGCCGTCCAAGGACCTGGGTGGCCAAATTGATGGCCGCTCGGGGAACTTGGATGGCCATGGGATGGGCCATTAGAATGGGGTGGGTGGCCAGCTCCTGGGCCGTCTAGCACTATAGGGGGCCACTCTATTGGCCGTTCACAAATGAGCTGGGCGGCCAATGGTTTGGACGCCTAGGGGACTAAACAGCCAAGACTCTGGCCTTCTTTTGACTATGACGCAAATAGAGCTAACTAAAATATGAAGGAAATTACCATGAGATTGTCATCCTTGGATTTTTGGCATCTGTGACTTACAGTAGGCAGTAGTGGGTCCCACCGTAATCGCCAGATCTATTGTAGGCGCTAGGGTCAAATGGGTGGTAGGTGTACATTTTAGGTGTGATGCGACGTCCTAGTAGATTGGATCTAGCCTCTCATTTCTCACCGGGGTGAGTGATGACGTGATACTGGATGAACTTCTCAGACAGTGCCTGGTGGCCTTACTCCTACAATGCACAGATTAGAACAAACAAAACAGTGTGATTGCCAGAGGTTATTACCTGAACCTCACAGGATGATGATCACGTTGAGGTGCCTTCAAGCAGAAAGTGTGTGGGATCCCGACTGATCCATCCTTGGTCGGCCAAGGGCGAAGAGCCCTGTTGTGTCCCAAAATGCCAAAGTTCCTACAAACGATGATAAAAGCTCACGAAGACAAAAGAAAGATATGCCAATTAGCTCTGAGCAGTGTAGTAGAAATTCAAACAATGCTTAAGAAGAGAATAGCGGAGGCGTGATTACCTGAAGGTGTGGGAATGGGGGTTGGTCGAGGCTTTCGACCACCCGCCTTCCTGTTTGTTTAAAAGTGGAAACCTCTATGAAAGATCTAACAAGAATTCTAGTATGTTGTAATGCAAACGGGGAGGGGAATGCAAGGACAAAACAGAGGAACACAGGGAACAGGAGATCAAACCTGGGGATGGCCAAGCTCGTGACCACCCGAAGGGACTGGTGAAGGGACATCGGATGATCCTCAGTGTTGCCGGAGATATCATGTTAGCAACCTCCTCTTCCAACATAGAGTTCTCAGTGATCCTCTTCAGATTTCCACCTCGAAGAATCGCCACCCCTTCCTCGATTTCGAACCCCACCAGAGAAAAGTTTCCTTTCCTCCTCCTCTCTCCAATTGTCCTCTCTATCCTCCATGCTCCAGAGTCGAGTTTTGTGTCCATGAACTCCCTCTAGAAGCCTCGGCCATCATGGGATAGAACATGCGTGATGAGGGGAGAGTTGTGCGAGACGTGGCGTGAGATCGGGCCACGATCTTTGACCAGCAGTTGTAGGAAGGGGGTCAGGGTACTGGCCTTCCAGGGGTGGTAGGCGGCCAAGGGGCTTGCCTTCTAGGGAAGTGTGGGCGACCAGGGAGTTCACCTTCGAAGGGTCTGGGTGGCCATTATTTTGGCCTTCTAGGGGGGTCTTGGGCAACCATCATTTTGGCCTTCTAGCAACCTGCGCGGCCAAGGGCTTGGCCCCCCAACCCATGGGCCCTTAACCCCTCTGTGTGAGGTTGGCCCAATAACGTGGGTGTTAGGGATGGACTTAAAAGTACAAAATGAAAATAACGCCGAGTGAAACGACTGTGTCACTTGTACAACGGTCTAATTGGGGATCCATGGGATGTCTGAAATTAGGTGTCTACAGGTGTCCTAGTGAGAATCTCAAGCTTGCGGAGACCTTGAAACAAGATCACCTAGCCCGACAGAAGGAATATCCGACGGAGAGGCTCTCAAGTTCAAGAGGTGTTCCTATCAAGTGAATGTGATCTAATAGCAACGTACCGAAATACTCGCTATATATGACTTAATAAAACAAAAATAAGGTGAGAAGGGAGCGAATGAAAACACAAATCACAATGCAACTAAGTCATGGAAATTCCTTTAAGTACAAACCATTTGACGAGTCTGTGTGACTCATTGTGTGTTGCCATTCATTGTGTGTTGCCATCATCAAAAAGGGGGAGATTACTGTGCCCCCTGGGCTTTGATGATTGAGTTTTGTTTTGATGATAGCAACTTATGATGGAGTGTTGTTTTGATGAATTGATGATAACAACTTCTTGAGTCACTTGTTTCCTTCATAAATTAGTGCTTGATTGAGTCACCAACTATTATGCATGATTAGTGTTGCATGTTGCAATTGTTTCTGTAAGTCTGTGCATTTAGGAGAGTCATTGTTTACAGAAGGTCTGTCAGTGCATTTAGGAGGTCTGCATTGAGCCTGTTGCAGTTGTTTAACAAAGTTCGTGCATGTGTCAGCACAATCACAAAGTCCATACATGCCATATCATAAGTCTGTGCATGAACTATGCACTGTTGAGTCTTGTGCTTATGTTAAAGTCCGTGCAGAGTCTTCAAAGTGCATCATATAAGGTTACAAAGTCCATGCACATTCTACAGGCTTACATTTCTCAAGTCTGTGCATACTTGGTCATCTGCATGGTTGGTTTGTGGCAAAAAAGTTTGCTGTTTGACATTCATAGTCCGTGCATGTTTTCGTTTGCCCTTGTGCGTGTTAAAGTCCATGCATGTTTTTATGCAAAGTCTAGAATTGAATGTCTACGCATGTGTTAAGTCCGTGCAAATTTTGGACTTAGATATATCCTGCTCGATGCACTGTTCGTTTACAAGTCCATGCACATTCCTTGCTGCATTGAACATTGAGTCCGTGCACGTTCAAAGTCCGTGCATGGCTTAGTCTTCCAGTAGACACAAGTCCGTGCACATTTGGCATTGTGTTAAAACAAAGTCCGTGCACAAACAACTCCGTGCATATTTCGCATTTCCAACTAAGTTCATGCATATATCTTAGTCCGTGCACGTTTTCAGCAAAACAGGTCCGTGCACGTTACACTTACTCAAGACCGTGCACCTTTTGTTAAAGTCCATGCACATGTCCATAACCCCTTGCATGTTCTAATGCCGTGTTAACAAGTCCGTGCATTTTTTATGTCTGTAGCCTATGCCTACTGTGGCAAGGTCCGATCACACTAAAGTCCGTGCACCTTTTGACTAACCCAAGTCCGTGCACTTTCTGCTGATGTCCGTGCACATCAAACCCCGTGCACATTCTGGACTTAGACTGTTTGCTATTGGGTTGCATCGTAAGTCCGTGGTCCATCATCTTGTCTATTCTTATAGTTCTTAAACTTATCTTGTGCCATTATAGTTCTCAATTTATATATCTTGCATGACCTGTATGAGCATGTTAAATTGTAATTGACTTAAAGCTAGCTTGGAGCTTGAGATATTAAGTCCTACTGAGCATTCGCTCATCCAATATTTTTCTCCTATTTTTAGGTAACGACCTTAGTGATGACGAGATCGAACATGACGGGCAAGGGCAAGAGTGAAGAGTGCTTCGGTAACCTAGATGAACCTCATGATTTTTATCATTATGTTAATGTCAAGTCTAGTTTAGAGAACTCTTTGTAATTTTTCCTTTATTGAGTCTTTCTTTTAATTGGGTCCAAATTGTAATCAACTTTTATCGAAAATGAAAATTTTATTTTTGTTCAATTACATCTTATCTTATGGTTATGCTCTGATCGACTCGACTGTTTAACTACCATGTTCCGAGCAAATGAACACGTTCCGCTGCTATCGGTTTGGGACATGACAGGTTATGCATCTCAAGACACCACCGTCTATGTCACGTCCCGAGCACAGAAGAAACCCGGTATGTGTGACAAGTTATATCAATCATATCAATCAAAGCATAAGTGTATTCAACACATAGACAGAGCGCGCAAAAGTAGAGATAATCAAATCTTTTATTCATAATAACTATTAAGGTGATTCTATTAAATAATCTCAATAAAAGTACTAAAGACAGTCTTGACTCAATAAAAGAAAATTACAATGAGTGACTCAAAAAAAAAGGAAAAAGACATGACTAGATAACGACATTGACAACTGGAGCGGCTCTACGCTCTTTACTCATGTCTATCCCCATCCGAATGAGCTTCGTCATCGAAATTACCTAAAAAATAGGGAAAAATACTAGGTGAGCGAACGCTCAGTAGGAATTATATCTCAAGTACAAGCTTGCTTAAAGTAATTACATATTATATGATTGTAACTATAGCTATGCATGTACGCATGAAAATGACAAAAGAGAGAGTATTGCAAGAGATAATAGAATGAACTGGCAAGATTTCAAATTTTCATGTAGAATATATCAAGATGGTCAAGCACGTAGACATATCAAGTCATGTCATGTGAATTGGCTATCATGTTATCAAGCAAGTAAATATCCATTATGGGCCACGCAAGTCATGTCATGTCAAGTCAAGTATGAGTTGTGGAATGTCAATCTAGCAAGATATGCACTTCGGTGCAATGTCACACCGTGATCAATATAGTTCCCATGTGCACAAGTACTTTCGGGTGCTCCTCCCAGTACCAGATCGGGCCCTATATGCACAAGCATTGAGTCATGTATATTTTAGACATCCACTATAGTTATAGCCAATATAGATAGCAATTTATGCAATATGGCATGTTTATGCATGAGAAAAATGCAAGTAAATGACGAGAGTGAAATAACGAGAGATATCAAGAATGACTAGCAATATTTCAAGTGTATCAAGCAAGATTTACAAGGTTAACAAGCATGTAATATCAAGTCATGTCACGAGATAGCGGCTACTTATTTATTCAAGTATTTACCCATTCCGGGCCACGCAAGTCAAGCACGTCAAGTTGAGTAATATCAAGCACGAGAGAGATTGTGGAACGCCATAATCAAGATAGTCATAAACTATGGTGTAATGCCACACTGCGATAATTAAACTCCCATGGGCCAGATCAGGCCCTATATGCGTAGGCATTGGGTCATGTATTTTGACATCCATTATAGTTTAGTAGCCAATAGGATTCCAAAGAAAAGATATTTGTAGGATGATAAGGTACATTTTCAGAATTTGGAATTCAAGGGCAGAAATCATGTAGAGATGACTTAACTAGAAATCCGGGACATATTCATAAAACTTGGTAAATGACGTCCTCTATGGGAGCCACTGATAAGAATTGGCATCCATAGGGATGGGCGCAAATTCTGGAAACAAGATAATTAGGCATGAGTAAATAGCGTCTGTCACCCAGGGCGCTATTTGTAATTGGCATTAACTCTTCTGGATGCGAATTCCAGAAAGTGACATTTTCTCAAAAATGCCAAAAATAGTATTAATTGAGGGCTAGTTTGTCATGTTTCTTCAGAGGGCCATGACTGTGACACAGTGTAAGGATTTTTAGAGTACAACTTGCTTGGCTGTCTTGAGGGAATCCAAGGCTAGCGTAGACTTACAAAGGTCTCTATGATGAAATCGCTAGTCCGAAGGAGTGGAATGTCTCGCGGACAGCTCAAATATCATGGAGAGTTAGGGGTGATCGATAGAGATAAAAAATAGGGACCTCATCCATGGAATGGGACGAGAGTGCCAAGCGGTGCCCCACGGTGGGGGTTGAAAATGCAGGAAACAGTCGACTAGGAAAACAGTGTCCTGCCTGGAGGGCGCTATAACAAATAGTGTCTGTTATAAAAGGCGCAATTTACATTTCTATTTTTCATTTAATACAAATGGTGTCCTTCCAGGAAGGCGCTCATTTGTTCAATTCATTTTATCTAGAATTGTTAAAATTATTTCCCAGAATATGGCGTCCATATAGGTGGACATTAATTTCTCATGTTTTCAATTAAACAAAAATTTATGTCTATTTTAAAAGACATCCTTTCATTTTAATAAGTTTATAAGAGAACACCCCTTTAAAAGGACACATATTATTTAATAAAAATTTTTAAAAATAAAATATATTATAATTAGGAGAAAAAATTAAAGGATTCGATATAAAACCACTGCATTGTGCTCTTTCCGAGGATCGCGGAGGTACTTTTTTCATATTTTTTTGAATTCGTAAAATTTTTGAGTTTTTCTATAAATAACCCCCCTCTCATTCTCTCATTCTCACGCTCTCTCTTCTCTTTCTCTCCCCCTCTCCTCCAGGTGACTGACAGGGGCGATGGTGGGTGAGGTAGGGATGGCATGAGGGCAAGGAGCATGAGGATGGGTGAGGATCGAGGAGGTGGAGGCACGACGAGCTCAAGAGTGTGTTCGGGTGCCTGATGGGGTTTTGTGGGGCGTTTCGTGTCGAAACGACGTCCACGGCACGTCAAATCTTCGGTGGAGGTAGGGGGATGGTTCCCTAGATCATGTAGTTCATTTTCCATGAGTTTTGTAGGCCGTGGCGAGCAGAGCGTGGGTTTCTTGTTATTTGGGGGAGAAAGCATATTTTTAGGACGTGCGACGGATTCGTCAGATCGAGCGAGGTTTTCCCACTTTTCCTCCTCCGATTTTGGGTTTTGGGACTTAGGGGGATGGTCCCCAATGTTTTCCCTATCACCCGAGGGTGATTGGGGTGTGGAACCGAGCTTTTTGAGTAGGCTCGGATGCGATTTTCATCATAATCGGTTGACTGGCACAGGCGGTTCAGTCGATCGATCGGAGCTCGTAGTGGGTGTTTTTGAACGAGTTAGTTCGGTCGACCGACCTCCCTGGGCTGGTCGACCGACCCTATTGGTCGACTGACCCCACGGGTCTGGTCGACGGAAATGCAGAGTTTGGGCTATTTTTAGGTCCCAGTTGGTCCAGTTGAGATCCAATGACCGACCTTTAGCCTCGTGAGTGTCCCGGGCATCCCGTGGGGACTGTGACCATATTTTTGGGTGTCCAGAGGTACCACGTTACATCGATTTATGTGCTCATGAGTCCTGGGGTCTGAGTGACCTTGTGCGTGTTCCGATCTCTAAGGGGCCCATGTGTATGGTCTTGGACTATGAGTCCAGTCAACCAGCGTGGAGTTGGAGGTTTTTCGTGTCTACCTTGGAGGAGGGATTAACTCGGTTGCTTGTGAGTTGCGTTGAGAATCACATCGCCATGGTTTCAGACCTAGGGATTAGGCCAGACTGATGACGCTGTACCGTCACTTGCGACGGTCTTGACCCGAGTCTTGTGACTCAAGGACCGTTGAATTTAATAGGTCTAATGGGCTGCCCAGAGTCTAGTGGCCGCGAGCCACTTGTTCCTTTGCCTTACTCATGATGGGTGCATGCGTGTGTGATTTTCTATGTTCACGTTCTGTGAGCCCCCACTAGTCGTGGCCTTCTTACGGCACGTGCGTGCTGACCCACCCGGGAGTGGTGGAGTAGCATTTGTCTGAACCCACCCCAGGGGTTCGGTTTCCATGCCCACTCGACCCCAGTCAAGGGGGAAAACATGAGGGACCATCCATGGGTCCAAAAATATTAAAATGGAAGTAAATAAATGGCAAAACATTGATCAATCTGACAAAACTGCCACACACCCTAAAACATGATTTTTTTACCCTCGGTGAGGAATAAACCCACTCTTGGCTCACCACGGCCTACCAAATTCACAGGAAATGAAATACACAAGTCAGTGAACCATCTCCCTACCTCCATCGAAGATTCTGCGTGCTGTGGATGCCAATCCATCGCGAAACGCCCATGCAATACTTGCCAGGAACGTGAACTCCGTGATCGAGCTCACTGCACCTCCACCGCCTCGAACCTCGACCCATCCTCATACTCCTCGCCCTCACGCCATTCCCGCCTCACCCTCCTCCACCACCGTCGGCTGCCCGAGGGAGAGGGGGAGAGAAAGAGATGAGAGAGAGGGAGAAGAGACAAATGAGAGATGGGGAGAGAGAGAGAGAGGGGTGAGGTGGTTTTTTTATAGTGGAAAGTTCTGAGATTTTAGAAATCTAAAAAATATAAAAATAGGGAAAATACTTCCCACGATCCTCGAAAAATACATAGCACACCTATAATGTGCCGGAGCTCGACAACACGTTGGTTTACTTTACATAGGGTTTCAAAAGTTCGACAGGGAAAAACATGCGTAAGCCGTAAAACACCCTCCGGGACTTACAAAGGTGCTCCGAGACCCACGGGTTTAGATCTAGAAAATCTGGGGAGCGTATGTGCCTTGGTTAAGACAAGTGTACATTAAGGTTGAGTTACCGACAGAATTGTTAATGGCCCTTCTGGGAGATGAGCTAGTGTCGCCCCGTGTGAAGGGCATAGTTTTCTCACTGATCCTAGCTTGGGACTAAGGTTTACCAGTGTCTAGATGTCTTCTTGAGGGTGGAGGTTACTTGCATGGCTGCGTGGCCTTGTTAGAAGTTCCGTCAGCCAAGATGGGTTGTTATGACAAGAGAGTTAGGGTAGCACAGAGGCTCCGTAGTTCCTTCGTTTATCGTTCTTATTGTTCCGACTGTCATTGTTACTTTATTAATGTTGTTATTACTATTATTATTTCTTATCACATTCGTTGTGGTGGGGATTCATGGGACCCTTACTGAAACTAATGAGATGAGACTCACTCCCTACTTTTTTAGGTGCAGTGCTTCTCCTCAAGGTGGTGCGTCTCGATCGAAGGACCTTTAGTAGCCTACTTGCTAGTGCCGAGGTATCCCCCATAGCAGTGTCCGTTTCTTTTCTAGTTGACTGTACTTGTGGACAAGACTCTGTAGTTATGTTATGTTATGTTGTTATAATGAATCCAATAAACTCAATAAACATAACAAATTCAATGAACTCAAGCAATCCAAACAAATAAACCAACAAAAAGATCCCTTCACCTTGTCTTATACCTTCTATCTGAGCAAGGTTTGTTGATCCTGAAATCTCTATGGGTCAGCGTCCATATGCTATCCTGGCTTACACCTCACGTCTCTGCTAGGTTGGTCAACTTCGACCTGACGTCTGGCTGACATCCTCATCTGCACATTCTACCCTTGTTTCAGACATTCTATCTGAGCAATGTTTGTTGTCTCCGACATGTCGTTGGATTAACATCAATATTTAGCCCTGGGTCTGGGCCTCTCATTCGTCTACCATTTGGTCTACCCTCATCCCAAACCTTCTATCAGGGTAGGGCGCGTTGACTTTGACATGACGTCGGGTCAACATTTGCACCCATTTTACATTCTGCCCTTGGTCTAGGTCTCACGTCTCTGCCAAGTTCATTGGCTTCGACATGACGTTGAGTCAACACACATTCTATAATCTACCCTTGACTTAGGCCTCACGCCTCAGTCAAGCTTGTTGACTTTGACAATACGTCGAGTCAACACTTATCCTATATTTTACCATTGACTTAGGCCTCACGTCTCTACCAAGTTTGTTGACTTCGACAGGACGTCGAGTTAACACCTATCCCATATTCTGCCCTTAGGTTAGGCCTCACGCATTCGCCAAGTTCACTGGCATCGACAGGATGTTGAGTCAACACCTATTTTACATTCCGCCCTTGGCTTAGGCCTCATGCCTCTATCAAGTTCATTGACTTTGATAGCACATCGAGTCAACACCCATGTTATATTCTGCCTTTGGTTCAGGCCTCACGTCTCTGTCAAGTTCGTTGACCCTGACACGACGTCAGGTCAACGTCTATACCACGTATTCCTCCCTTGACCTTGGCCTCATATCTTTGCCAAGTTAGTTGACTTTGGGAAGTCTGTCAAGTCAACAACCATATTTTGCCCTGGCCCTAGCCCAGACCCTTTGTCTCTTTCAGGTTGGTCATTTTCGACATGATGTTGAGACGACAATAGTGTTTTATGTGTGCCCTTGTCTTGGACATACTGTGTAAGCACGGTTTGTTGGCTCCGACATTTCGTTGGGTCAACATCCATATTTCACCTTTGGTTCGAACCTTTAGTCTGATCAGTCAACAAATAGACCTTTTTACCTTTGGCTCGGACCTTCTGTCTGACCAGACAACAAAAAATTTCATCTTTTAAGTTTGGTTTGGACTTTTCATCTGACCAGACAATAAAAAGACCCTTTCACCTTTGGCTCGGACCTTCCATCTGACCATAGAACAAAAAGACCCTTTTACCTTTGGCTCAGACCTTTTGACTCACACGACTCACCTCTAAGTAGACCTAACAATTATCCATCTAAAATTCAAATCGAATTCAAATTCATATTAATCCAATAATTATCCGAATAAAATATCCGATGAATAATTTGATTATTAATCGGATACGAATTCAAATATCATATTATCCGCTCCATATCCGACCCGTTTATAGGTCTAGTAGAAGAGACCGATTGGTAAAGAGAGAGGGAGAAAATGGACAAGAGAGAGCTTCAGGGGGAGCTTCCCTTTTCCTATAATCTGTAAACAACAAAGAAAGGGGTGAGCTCGTGATGTCAATTTGATGGGGGGGGGCATGATAAGGACCACCATCACGACATCATCAGAATCACGCCAAACCCTGTGTTGCCAGCCAATGTAACAGAGCTGGAGTTCCACTGTCACAACAGAGAGAGAAAGGAAGATTCGGGGTCGGGGGTGAAGGCAAAGAACCAGTTAACAATTGAGGGGCGACGACCGCAGAGTGAAGAATATATGGACCCAACTCCCGGCTTTCTGCTTCTGAATGCAGCAAAGAGTTGTACAGCACTGAATCCTCGGACACTTGCCAATACAGTTAGCCTCGATCAGCCGCGTGTGGTACCTCCTATGTGATGCCCGTACAAAGGGTGCAATTCCTACAAATGGCAAACCTTCTAGCTAGTAGCTACTTGCCTTTGAGTTTGCAGTAAGCATATAAGCCAGATCCAAGGAAGCCAAGGCACTGTCCGAGCACATTCAGCTGGAAAGTAAGAGCACAGATAGATATAACATTCTTTGTGAATAACATCCTTTGTGAATGAAGAAGACTGGGAGATGGGAAAGTGAATAGAAAGACCATAAAAACAGGCATCAGAGCTTGTCGGTATGCGATGGGATGTGAGTGCAAATTCTTACTAACCACGTCGAATGGGAGACCGCCGAATATTAGCCAGCCAAGCCCGACGGTGAATAGATCCTACGGCAAGGAGGTAAAAGCAGCATGTCAAGGGCATGATGTTTCATGCATGTAGGAGGACGCCACGAAAGTTGGGAAATAGGTAAACCGACCTTAAGATTGCCGCACATTGTCTGTGTGAGGGCAGAATTTAATGTTGTGTTCAAAAATATACTGTAATTCAAGAAGAATGCCAGAATACAGGAAAGCAGCATCACAGCCTGAAAGTGAAAAGAAAAATCAGCCACTTAGACTTACAAATATGATTGTGGCTACAACTGAATAGATGAGGATAATGCAACAGATGACAGTAACACAAGCATCTCAGGTATGATGCCTCCTTTGATATAGTACACGTTATCGGCTGTTCCACAAAGTTTTCTTAAGAAAATGCCCTTTTCTTGAGCACACAACCAACAGTGTCTTAGCCCTGCTGGCACTCTACCAGCCAGGGATCTGATCCATCACCTCTACTCGGCATCGCCGAGTCACCCGGGTCCGCGTGTGAGCAACGGTGGGTTCGGCCTCTACCGAGGATTTGCTTGTTGTGTGTGCTTGAGTGATAGGTCCGAGGACCCATTGTTTACTTGCTGTCCACCCCCATCGTCATGTCACATCACCATGACATTAATTACATCTCCCTGAAGGGGAAACAACCCTTGATTAATCGCCAGAAAGAGGGGTCATATGGCCTAAAATTTACATTAACGAAAATAAAAGAGAGAAAATGAATCATAGTAAGATGCTCCATGCCATGGTAGGAGTACTTTAAGCCACCTCCTTCATTCATCGTCCATTTTTACGTTCAAAAAATATTTCGAGTTGAGAATGTAGCAAAGACATAAATAATCTTTGGGTAAATGTTTGGCAGGAATACAACATGATTTGATGTTAGCGATAAGAAAGGTCGAAAGAGACGGATTAAATTCGAGGGGTTGTAGGCCTGGGGCAAAATCAGGTTTCAGCCATGGCGGGCTGACCCCAGGGATCTAGACTTGATCTTCAATGGGCATCATTTGTATTCCATTTGCCTAGGGTCTAGGAGATGGAGGCTTTAGGGCAGACACCGTTGGCTTCCTGATTATTATCATTCTTGTTTTGGTTTGATCATACATTACTATTTTTTTGTTTCAAGTTCTACCACTCCTTCCTTTTTTTAAATCAATTATATAATTTTTTTTGGTTATTGATATTTTACTATTCACGAACATCTAGGATCACGAGTCTGAGACAACAGGGAAAAGGCCGAGATATCCAGGAAGCGAAACCTGCCATGGAACCAGGTAGGTCGACTTGGGTCATAAGCAGGTCGACCTAGCCATGGGTCAGTCGACTGAAAACACAGATCAGTCGACTGAGCCCCTGGATGTGTCGACCTGGGCCAGAGAGTTGGTCGACCTAAGCCCTAGATAGGTCGACCTGGGCCATAGCAGGTCGGCCTACCCATGGGTCAGTCGACTGAAGACGCAATTCAGTCAACTGAGCCCCTGAGTGTGTCGATATGGGCTAGGGGGTAGGTCGAACTAAGACCTGGATAGGTCAACTTGGGCCATAGCAGGTCGGCCTACCCATGGGTCAATCGACCAAAGACGCAATTCGGTCAAGTGAACCCCTGAGTGTGTCGACCAGGGCTAGGATAGGTTGACCTATCCTATCGATATGTCAAGCTGAACTAGGGGTAGGTCGACCTAAGCCCCAGGTAGGTTGACCTACCCCTGGGTAGGTCAACTGAATCCCTTTTTTATCATTATTATTACTATCTTGTTATCATTTTTTATTCTTATTATTTAATAGGTTGTAGAAGGGCTTGCATCACTGAGAATGATGAGATATAAATCTCCTGATAAATTGGAAATGCCTGATTAGACCTTGGACTTCTCGGATGTTATTAGGAGGAGGCATCTCGGCAATGGCCTTGACTTTATTAAGGTCAATCTCAATTTATCTTTTGCTGACCATGAACCCTAAAAGCTTGCCTGAAGAAATCCCAAACACACACTTCTTGGGGTTCATCTTAAGTTGGTGCTCCCGAGATAGTTGGAGAACTGCCCGGAGGATTTTTGCGTGGCCACTCCTGGTCCTAGATTTGACCAGAATGTCGTCCACATATACTTCCATATAAATCTACATCATGTCATGGAAGATTGCCATCATTGCCCTTTGATAAGTTACTCCCGCATTCTTAAGACCGAAAGGCATGACGACGTAGCAGTTGGTCCCCCACTGAGTGGTGAAGGATGTTTTCTCCTGGTCTTCCTCCGCTTGGTGGATCTGGTTGTATCTCGAGAAGCCATCCATGAAGGAAAGCATCTCAAATCCGGTGGTGTTGTCTACCAAGACATCTATGTGTGGAAGAGGGAAACCATCCTTTGGACAAGCACGATTAAGGTCACGAAAATCTATACAGATGTAGACCCTACTGTCCTTCTTCATAATAGGGACGATGTTAGCTATCCATTGTGGATACAAAACTACCCTCATGAACTTGGCCTTGTGGAGGTTGTCTACTTCCTCCTTGACCTTGAATGTGAGCTTCAGGTTAAGCCACCTTAGTTTCTGCTTGACAGCTCGAGCGTCGGGTTGCAGAACTAGACGGTGTTCAACTAAAGATGGGTCCAAGCCAGGCATGTCCTCATAGGACCAAGCAAAGGCATCGAGAAACTCTCTTAGAACCACCACAAGAGCAGCTTCCTCTTCATTTGTTAAATTGGCACTTATCAAAATGATCTTTGGATTGTCCTTGGTGCCCAGGTTGATTTTCTTGGTAGATTCGTCAATGGAAACATTGGGTTGATCAAATTGTTTAGTTCCCGTGACGAAGGAAGCTACAGGATCACTACCATCCTCTAGTGGCTCTTCCTCTTCTTCATCCGTGTCATCTTCTTCTTCTAGCACATACACCCCTAGACTGTCATCTACTGGAGATCCGTCTAGTTCAATTACCCTAGGGAAATGGGAGTGGAGGTGAATTTTGAGACCTGACAAAGCTGCGCGCATTTATCAGCCAGCTGGCTGATATAGCGTGCGGGAACCTGACGGACACTAGACTTTTTAGAAATAAAATATGCTATTTACAAATCTGACCCTAACATAGGCCCTACCCTACAATGTACACGGGAGGAGTGTGTATGGGAGTTCAAGGGGGAAAGAGTCAGCTGTGGTCTTCGATGAAGGTCACGACTGTCAAGGGAAAAAGGGCGAGAAAGGCGGAGGCCACTCGCTCAGTCGAGGGGGGCACCTAGTTGGCCCTCCTGTCCATTGAATCTGAGGGGGCCGCCATCATCAAAGGGGCTACGACCAAGGCAGGTGCATCTCAGGCGGGGGCGGTCACCGCTGGTGCGCCTATCGAGGTTGAGGGGGCACGTGATAATGGGACCCGATCTGAGCCCGTCGAGGTCGAGGGGTTGC
>JANBPO010004741.1:4380715-4726587 GCA_024336825.1 Amorphophallus titanum | reverse complement strand
GCGAAGTGACCCAATCCCAGCCGACCGAGACTGCGGAGGCGCAAGGGGGAGCAGTCCAGCCCGAGCTAACCAGTGGGCCCCTGAGAATGGAAATACCTGGGGGGGATTCCCCAATCCCAGCTACTCCTGAGAGGGCCGTCCCTCTTGCGGTAGGTACTTCTGTTGTCCGAGCCTCCTTGTACCATAGGTGCCGCTCTGTGACCTCGGAAGTAATTCGAGGAAGTCTCAGGCGTAGCCCTCCTTCCATGCTTCTCGAATGAGTCATGGAAGGTGGCCTGATTGTGGCCCAGCTGGGGGCCGAGATGGCCGATTGGTATGCTCGGATCAACTCCGAGAGGGATTCTTTGGCCTGGTCCAGTGGTGCAGCCGGCCAGAAGATCGAGCGCTTGACTCGCGATCTTGAAGGCCTTCGGAGGGAGGCGGCTTCGCTCAGAGCGTAGGCCGAGTCGAGCCAGAAAGAGGCTCGGGAGTCAATCGAGTAGCTGGGGTAGGCCCGCTATATGCTCGAGCTAAAACATAGTCTTAGACGCAGAGCGAATAGCCCAGGCTGGGCGCGCCGAGCAGTGGAAGGGCGAGCGTACAGAGGGGTCGGATCCGAGAGGCGGGCGGAGGCTGAGGCTGCGCAAGCTGAAGCCAAATAGAGGCAGTCCGAGGCGGAGCGGAAGGCGACCAAGCTTGAGGAGAGGGCAAAGCTGGCCCGATCGGAGGCACTCGAGCAATACAAATGCTCGGAGAGTTACCAAGCAGTGATCCAGCAGGCTGCCTTTGCCTACTGCGAACCCGGTTATCGTCGGGGCCTGCAAAAGGGGTTTTCCCAAGGCTACCATCGAGCGACCACTCTGGCCCATGAGCAGGCGCATGGAGAGCTCGATTTTTTTTCCGGACAGTATTATGACTCGGAAGAAGATAGCACCGATTCTTCCATTCAGACACCGAGTGAAGGCAGAAGTTGGGGGACCTCTGTGTCGTCCGAGCGATCGCCAACTTTGGCAGTCTCGGGAGGGCGCGCGGCTGAGACAGTTCCCACGCAGGTGGGGTCAGTGTCAGGACCGGCCGTCATCGAGGGTGCGGGGGGCAGATTGCCAGGCGTCGAGGGTTCATAATTATGGAGAATGCCGCCTTGCAGAGATACAAAAACTATCCCGACGCCAGATGCAAAATATGTAAGGCTGTCGACCCACTTGATTGTTCGGGAAGCGCCACCAAAGTACAATTCTCAAAATGGCAAATCAAGAGCAAGGGCGTCATGCTCCAGTTGTAGTGGGACGTCTTCAGCACATTCCTTTGTTTCTTGTAGAAGCACCAACACCTCTTCATCAGGCAGCTTAGTATTAAGTGACGAGTCTTCTAGCACAGGATGTGCGGCTAAGAACTCAGCCATCTCCTATCCCTTGATTGTCTTACATGGGACGAAGGTGATATCAAATTCCATGAGGATAAGCGCCCTCTTTCAGAGCCTTCCTGAGAGAACAAGTTGACTGAGAAGGAATTTGAGCGGGTCACATTTCGAAATGAGCTCCACTCGGTGTGCCAAAAGACAGTGCCTTAACTTTTTCACTGCAAATACCAAGGCTAAGCACACCTTTTCCATAGGCGAATATTGATGCTCCAACCCAATGAGTTTCTGACTGAGATAGTACAACGGTTACTCTTTGCCCTCCTCGTTGATTTGGGCTAGAAGTGCCCCCAAAGAGGCATCCATAGAAACAATGTAGAGGATAAGGGGCTTCCCTTTAACAAGCGCCCCTAAGACCGGAGGAGATAGCAAACACTCCTTGATTTGTTCAAGGGCCTTTGGGCAATCCCGTCCCATATGAAGGGTGCTCCTTTCTTCATCAATTTACCGAAGGGCATACACCTTCCAGAGAGGTTAGAAATGAATCGCCTGATATAGGCGAGTCTTCCCTACAAAAATCTGAGCTCTATCAAATTTTTAGCCAGAAATAATGCTCTTATAGTCTTGATCTTGTCAAGATCGATCTCTATCCCTCGATACCTGACGATGAAGCGAAGAAACTTGCCACTGGAGACACCAAAGGCACATTTCATTGAATTCATTTTGAACTAATACTACAGAAACCTTTTGAAGACTCAACGCAAGTCAACTAAGTGATCCTCTCGTCATTTAGTCTTGACGACCAGATCATCAACATAGCATTCAATAAGGTCATGCAACATCTTATCGAAGATCTTGGTCATCGCCCTCTGGTAGGTTATACCGGCATTCTTTAAACCAAACGGCATCCTTTTGTAGTTAAAAACTCTCTTTTGGGATCGAAAAGCCATATGGTCGTTGTCCTTGATAGCCATGCGGATTTAATTAAAGTCCGACGGCCCATCCATGAAGAACAAGGCTTCGTGCCCAGTGGTTATGTTGACCATTGTTTCAATGATTAGGACGGGGAAGTCATCTTTCGGGCATGCCTTGTTTAAATCCCCAAAGTCGATGCAGACATGTACTTGGCCGCACGGGGTTTCATGTATAAAGACGTGCAAGGACTTTGATAGACTAGTGAGAAAGATGCACGGGGTATCATGTGCACAGACATGAAGTGCTCGGGGTTTAATGTGCACCAAAATGAGATGTGCAAAGACTTCTATATGCTTAGACCTTACAACAATTTGCGCAGACTTCAGATACAAAAGCTGCACGGACTAAGTTTCAAGGAAATATGCACATACTTCGTTGTTGGAAAACTGCATAGACTAGGGTGTACACAGACTTGTAGAAATGTGCATGGACTTGGTTGCTGGAAAAACTGCATGGAATAGGGTGTGCACAGACTTGTAGAAACGTCCACAGACTTAGTTTTCAAAACACCCGAGACTTATGCACGGACTTAGATAAGAAAATGTGCACGGACTTCGTTGCTGAAGAACTGCATGAACTTTTGAAGCAAGCACGGACAAGAATGGAAAAATGCATGGACTTCATTGCTTGGGTTAAAACATGCATGGACTCGAAAGTTTGCACAGACTTTATGTGCACATGAATGCACAATGTGCGTGTGCTTTGTGAAGTGGAGTCAAAAACATACACGGACTTGGAAGAAAAACGTGCACGGACTTGGAGTGAAGATCATGCATCAAATGCACAGACTATGCACGGACTTAGCTACAATGGTTGTTCATACTATGCACGCACTTAGTGATCAAGCCAAAAATCTGCATGGACTTTATATGCATTGACTAGAATCGTGGGAGACTTGAAACGTGCACGGGTATGGAAATGTGCTAGGACTATGCATAGATAAAAAGATGCACAGACTTTCCAATGCATGGACTTCAAATGCAAATGCTTGGGCTCTGGTCTTTCAACCAGGAGAAAGATGCACAGACTCTTTTTGAACATGTGAAGACTCATGAACTTCAATGAAAAACATAGACATCATCAAAACCTGTAATTGACTTATAGTATAGGCCATCATCAAAACCATAGAGGATGCAACAGGCTCTTGGCCTGGTTGTGGACCTAGGCTCGGCTACATGTGGGGCTCTTTGCCTCCAGCTATGGCACACTTGGTTGGAGGTCCTGGGGTGGGATTGGTTGGAGGGGAATGGGTGGGGTCAGTTGGAGGTGACTGGGTGGGGAAGATGGACCCTCCTAAGCTCATTCTTCATGTCGCACCATGACTCGATGGGCCATTGCCTCCTAATCGCCCTCAAGTCTTCAATGTCTCTCCACTTCTTAGCAGCCTCTTGAAGAAGCCTCTCCTTGGCAAAACAAAATTGCCTGGCCTCGGACATGATGTACCAATCGAAATATTTGTCCATGATGGCTTCCCAATGTAGGTAGTCGCTGGGACCTTGGAGCCATAGAAGTTCGAGGATTCGGGCCTACAAAAGTAGAGGGGGTGGTTGCCAAGCCCATGGGTGCTATGCAACCAGTTACATGACTTGGGCGACTTGTAAGCCATGGGAATTGGGGAATGCTACATGCTGGACATGGAGATGCAAAGAGACATGACAAACTGACTCTCGAATGGGCGATGATGGACTAGACACGATCCAGACAAAGTTGGAATGCAGACTCCACTACACACCTAGACTTAACCACCCCCTCTATAGAAGATGGCCAGGCCAAAGCGACGACATGGACCCTAAAATGGGTGACGAATGCTTTTGTCGAGTAATTTTGACTTATTCCGGCATCATGGTACATGCACGAAGGCTTTGGAGGAAGCCGGCATAACCACGGACTGAGGGGTCTGAAAGGACTGGGGCATTGTTTTCCTTCAAGGTGGCTTGTATATTATTCCCCTGCAATGTCATTGGAGGTCACGCCGTAATAGATAGCGAACCCCATGACTTGGTGGGGTAATTGAAAAATCTCAGAAAACAAAGCAGTTGTAATATTGGGTTAAACCACTGTCACTGTAGCTCTTGGGGGCGACTCAGAATAGGGTTTTACCTGGTGGACAGTGGATGGCAGGAAAGATGATGCGACGGCCTGCAAAGTGGGATAGAAGCTTATTCGGCGGCCAGAAGACCTAAAGGCATGGGGATGATGTGGTGGCTAGCCCAATGTGGTGGCTAGCCCAATCTGGTGGCTAGAAGTGTAGGCCCAATCGCTAGAAGAAATAGCTCGAAGAATTGGGGTGAATTCCCATTTAAACCAGTGGCTGAATACGTGGGCAAAAGTGATATGGCAGCTAGCTCGGCCCCCCCACCCGATCCGGTGTGCTAAGGAGGAATGCTATTGGAGGTGACATGGCGGCCCTAAAACAGAAGGGTTATGGTGGTTGGAGAATGGCTTGAAATGGCAGCTAGGAGTGGAAGGTGGTTATCCGATGTACTACATGTGCTAGATCAGGTCAAAAAGAGCATGCTATCGAATAAGGGGTTTCGAATCTAGAGAAATTGAAATCGAGGCACACAAGGTAGGGAAGAAGCTAAGCAGTTTGAGGGGAGTGCCAGGTAGAACTAGGGTACCACACTGAGGCCGTAAATAGACTACACCCAGTAAATTCAAAAATATAGAGGAGTAATTCAGTAGTGCTGACATCACGGGTACAGGGTTATGCAGAGTAGGGAAGAGTGAAGTTAGTATGTACCTTGCTCTAGGGACATCCAGGGATCACATCTAGATGTTGATGAACCCCTGGTAGCCAATGAAGGAGTAATTGTGCAAAGACTAGCGAGGAGGGAAGAAATAAAAGGTAGAATAGCGCGATCAAAGGTCATATGTAGCCCCATGGGTTGCTTTACTCAGTCCAGACGATGCTCTGGCCACCAGTTGATCGTAAAACATTACTGATGAGAAAGCAATTGAAACATGTAGCCCTGTGAGAAAATTATTTGATCTAGAATATGCTCTGGTCACTGAGAGATTACGAAGGGACATAAAAATACCATACGAGCCACTCAATTGAGCATTGTTTCATCCATTAACTCTCAGGAAGATGATACATAATGCTTTTGATTCGACAAAATGAAGCTAGTTATTATAGAGAAAAGAAGGACAAGAAATGGGGATGGGGAGCTGTAGCCCACAATAGGCCTTCTTCAGTGAGAGACCTACCTTCATAGAACTCGTTATTGTTTGCCCCCTCTTCTATCCCTCTCTCTTGGGCACTTGTCTGTCATCTTTTCTATCTCTCTCGCATCTTCTCTATCTCTCTCGTATCTTCTCTATCTCTATCTTTGTTCACCACGCATCTTTTTCTTCTTTGCGTTCTCTTTTTTTTAAGTGTTTGAATAGCAGTGTTTATAAGGGGAGGGGCTTCGCTGCTGGAATGGCGATAGAAGGCAACAAGTTATCTGGCGGGGCCAAGTGCGAGGTCTACTAGCCGTCGGATCAAAGCTGGCTGTCGGGTCCACTTTTGTTTCTTTCAGGCCCATTTGAATAGTTATTAGCCCATTTAGTTTATTTACGCTTTGCTTATGTACTTTTAGCCCATTCTTTCTTCTCCTTGTGATATTCGACCATTTAAATGGACTACTCCTATCCTCTGAAGCATTGAACAGCTTTCTTCAGGAAGCTACTTTTCGGGTATGGCATCGGATATGTCTCAACTGCTCCTCATGATTGGGAGATCATTGCGGGAGTTTAATCAAGCTGATAGTCACCTTGCATGGTATGTGAGTAATGTAATATTGAAGGATTTGTATTGTGCAAGTCTTCTATGTTTTGAACTCAAAGAATTTCATTCTTGAACCAGATACATGAAAAAATATAGATTTTAATATTAAAAATTGAGAGAGATAGAGGAGAGAGGGCAGAGAGAGAGAGAGAGAGAGAGAGAGAGAGAGAGAGAGGCACACAGAGAAAGAGGGACGTTGGAGTGCATGGAGCCCGAAAAATTTTGAGGAAGTATTATAGGCTATGCCCAGCCCAGGCAGCCCAAGGGACCCAAGCAGGGTACCTTGCCCTGCATGGCTTGCCTAGGCAAGTGCCTGGTCACCTCGGCGGGTGCCTTGGCCCCATAAGGGCACTTGGGCAGTCGCCTAGGCGTATGGGCTAGACTTTGAAGAAGTCTAAATTACAAATGCTAACATCATTTTGTACAAGGTTTCAAGTGTTACAAGAATATAGCAAAGATCTGGATTAAAATGAACTAATGCCCCTAATACCAACGGGCTTACAATTGCAATATGTGCTGCATATGACAAGTCTTATCTACATAGTTGAAATTCAGAACCATAAAAAATCCATAAATTTGGTTAGATATCCTGAAGAACTAATCTTATAATTTGTAATGACATGCATGATCCTCAAGTACATAGAATTGGTGTGTCAAATTGTAGTTCACATCTCACCTCCGGAATACAGACAGATGCATTTGAGAAAGGCACAGGTGAATACAGGACAGGAACGTCAACACGAGTCAAAGAAGTTGAAAAATACCTGAAAGACAAGGCAGAACAGATATTGAAAGTCCAGTACATACATTAATGAAATCACTAAAAGATCTTCCCATCCTCACCTATAATTTAGTAAAAAGTCATATAAAGCATGAGTGCTATCATTTCCAATAAATGCCAGGAGAGACTTGGGGCTGCCGTCAACATCAGACAAGGAGTCCAAGTGACGGGTCTGCATACATAAACATCATCATAGAGCCTCTCAGTCACAGACATAAACATTAGAAAGATTGCACAGTGAGACAAAAGAGAGATACCTGCCCAAGGTTTTGTCTCTCAATCTCTGAGAGTTCCACAAGATCATCTACAGTAGCTTGTTCAGGTTGAGAATGACAAAGAGGCATGGAAAAAGGTATGTCCTAATTGCAACCATTAAACGAAGTGAAGAGATAGAAAAATAAAGAAATAGATGTAGTAAGATTTACCATGAAGACTTCAGAATGATTAAAGTGATTGAAAGACATCAAGCTGAAAAGAGATTCTTTCACCGAGAAATGAATGTGAAATATAACTGTAAAATATGCTAGTTTCCTCGAGAAGAGTATAGAAGCCTTGATGTTATTTTCACAGAAGATCATTCTCCCAAAGCAATAGCAAAATTTTTCTTTAATTCGCTGCCACTGACGCTGCATTTGACATGGTTATATCTCTCCCAGATTATTTCTAACAGCTTAGCGATCAAAGGGTGTCTGTAGCTAAGCGAGTTGTATTCCTAGAGGAAGAGTATATCCATGAAGGAAACAATGAGAGCATGGTAGAACTAGAAGAAGTTCTAGAACCACAAACTAGAACTTGGATCGTCTCAATAACTAGTTCAAGTTGGCGCATAAATTGTTCATAGGTCTAGCCATGTACCCATCCAACTAGATAGTTATATGGGATATATCTCTGATGGTGGGAATAAGACATAATGTAATAAGAATAATGATCCTAAGACTTAGAGGAGGCAATAAGTAGTGTTGACTTCTGGAGATGACAAGAGACCATGAAATTAGAGATGGATTCTATGTACTCAACCAAGTTTGGAACTTGGTAGATCCACCTGAGGATATTAGACCCATTGGATGCAAGTAGATATTCAAAAGAAAAGTTGGAGTAGATGAAAAGGTCGATACCTATAAGGCAAGGCTAGTTACAAAGGGATATCATCAGAGATAAGGAGTTGACTATGACAAGACTTTCTCACCAGTTATCATGACTAAGCCCATCAGGATTTTACTTATCATCGTTGCATACCATGATTATGAGATCTGGCAAATAGATGTGAAATCTGCATTCCTCAATGGATACCTTAAGGAATAGGTGTATATGATACAGCTTGAGAGATTCACACCCAAGAAGCATCCAGATAAGGTATGCAGACTACTGAAGTCCATTTATGGATTGAAGCAAGCATCCCGCAGTTAGAATTTAAGATTTGTTAAAGCTATCAAGTGATGTAGGACAGGCAATGAACCTGGGACTCTAGCTTGCGGACGTCCCTAGCATGGGAAATGCGTGGATCTGCACGATTGAGAAATTGACAATGAGTCTTGGGTATCGGCTTTTCCACGTGCTCGGGTCGAGTCACGAGACGGGTTCCACTCACTCACTCTCACAGCGGTGATCAAATATCGAGCAAGCTAATTTATCCTAACACTCTAGCAATGACATATAAAAATATATGAGAATAGCAAAATGCTGAGTGAAGGGAGCGGACACGATACCTCCATGCTCTGGGCCTGGGGATGACATTCTCGACCAAGACCCGTACTCCCGATACAAAAAATTATCAATAATTTACATAAATGAATTCCACTACCCACTCTATGCAGGGAGGTAAAGGGCTACAAGTGGGGCCCAGGAGGACCGATCTTGGGTTGACGGGTGACTTCTTGGGCAGCTCCGACGATTCTGGCGTGCAGCTTCTCGGGCGACAGCTTGCTGTCCCGAATTGGCTCTGTTGTTTCAGACATGCGTGACCCGGCAAAAATGCTTACTACGATCGACACAGATGTCAAATCGACGCGAAACTAGCGCCGTCCAGGGGGTGAGTCTCCTATCACTGGCTCAGTAGGGGTCCCGCGGAACCCCAACCGAAAGCAACAACGGTATGGAAAGCAGCAACTACAGCAAGAACAACAGTAATAGCAGGAACAGTAAACCCAGTGGCCAGTAAAAACCTCGGCTCTATAGCTACTCCTACCATACCGAAACTCAACACCCCGATTCCATAGTCGGGGGACTGCCAGAACACGAACCACTAGATTTCGACCACCCTAGTCATGCTACCAGGAAAATGAGACGACACCACTATCGTGGAGGCCTGTGCTCACATGCGAAGGCCCACTCTGAAACCACGTGGTCCGAAAATATGGTCATGACCTCGCCGTCGTGAACTCTACGCCGTCTAGGAAAAAGTCCTTGGTGACGCTCACCGGAAACCCTAGACCTCAACTCCGGGAGAACGCCTAGAACTGCACACAAAATCCCCTCTCGCATATGAGAAATGGAAACCCGTGACACGGCAACTCACGTCACGTGACGGGAGTACCGCCCACCAGAAGTAAGGTCGGATGCGTCCACTGACGACTTAGTCTGCAGCCTCAGGTGTCTCGCTACGACGTCCCAGGCGGAGACTGAGACACCGTACAATAACTAGGAACACAAAATAAGGACTAGCTGAGGTCGCGCTCGTCAGCGTAAGTCCGCCGCCTTCAGCCACTGTGCACACTCAGACCATGCGCCCTAGGTTAGGCCCTCTAGCTGGTTCTTCCCCCGAAGCCTGGACTCAGGCTGGGCGTGGGGGCCCTACGGTAACCAGCCTAATAATCGTCTCACTTGGGTCACGCTCTCTACCACTCCCAAGTGGGTCCGCACTCGCGTGCGCAGGAAAGCTACGACTAGTGGGGACTCGCTAAACGTGAACACTGAAAACCACGCACGCACCCATCATGAGTAACACGATGTAGCAGGTGGCTCACGGCCACCAGACTCTGGACAGCCCACTAGACCTAATAACCCAACGGTCCTTGAGTCATGAGACTCGGGTCAAGACTGCTGCACGTGACAGCACAGCGCCGTTAATCTAGCCTAATCCCTAGGTTTGAAACCACGGTGACATGATTCTCAAGGTAGTGCACAAGCCGCCGAGTGGATCTCTCATCCACAGGACATACGAAAAATTTCTAGCCCCCGGGTGATTAACTGGACTCACAGTCCAAGGCCATACACACGGCCCACTCGAAAACCACTTTCCGCAGAAACTCACGCCGCATGGGGAAGACCCTCCGTACCCATGCCGACTCACGGCGACTCGTTCTAGCAAAGCACGTATGCCCGGGGCACAAGGGCCTCCTCGGACCCTTAAGACCATGGGCACGTAAGTCGAGATAACACGGCTCTTTAGTCCCTGCAAGGGGATGATCCGATGCTAGTAGAGATCAAGGAAAGTTTGAGTAATAGACCTGATTTTTGTTTAGCTGAGGATGGCAGATTGTTGTTTCAAGGAAGAACCTGTATTCCAGATGTAGCTAAAGTAAAAAGCAAGATATTAGAAGAAGCTCAAAGGTCCAGGTATACTATTCACCCTAGAGGTACTAAGAAGTACTGGGATTTGAAAAGATCTTTTTGGTGGCCAAGCATGAAAAAGGAAGCCACAGAATTTGTGAGTAGATGCTTGGTATGTCAGCAAGTAAAGGCTGAGCACTTCAGGCCTGCAGGGAAGTTAAAGCCACTCGATATACCACAATGGAAATGTGAGAGCGTCGGCATGGATTTTATCATGAGTCTACCTAGGACTCGCAGTGGATTTGATGCGATTTGGGTCATTATTGATAGATTTACTAAGTCTACTCATTTTTTGTCCATTAAGTCGAAGTGGAGAGTTGATGTTTTGGCTGCTCTATATATGAAGGAAGTTGTAAGACTTCATAGAATACTAGTATGTATTGTGTCAGATAGAGACCCCATGTTTACTTCACATTTTTGGAGAGGACTGGAAGAGTCTTTGGGTATCCGTCTGAATTTCAGTACTACCTTTCATCCTCAGATAGACAGACTGACTGAAAGAACTAATCAGATTATTGAAGATATGCTAAGAGCTTGCATAATCGACTTCGGAGGTAGTTGGCATGAGCATTTGGCCTTGATCGAATTCGCCTACAATAATAGCTACCAGTCAAGTATCCAAATGGCTCTGTTTGAGGCTCTTTATGGAAGAAGTTGTCGATCACCATTGTATTGGGATGAGGTAGGCGAGAAGCAATGGTTGGGACCAGATCTCATTTTAGAATCATCCAAGAATATCCGTGTTATCCGAGATCGTCTGTAAGTGGCACAATCGAGACAGAAAAGTTATGCCGATTGTAGAAGGAGAGCCTTAGAATTTCAGGTCGACGAGCATGTGTTCTTGAAGGTTTCGCCCATGAGGAGAATCCAAAGATTTGGCATTTGTGGCAAGGTAAGTCCGAGATTTTGGATAAGTTGCTTACAGATTAGGTTTACCACCTCAGTTATCTGGAGTACACAATATTTTTCACGTATCCATGTTGCGAAAATATGTTTATGACCCCACTCATATCATTCAACATGCGGATCTGGAGTTAAAGGAGGATTTGACTTATGAAGAAAGATCCATCAAGATTTTGGACCGTAAGCAGCAACAACTAAGGAATCGTTCCATACCTATGGTCAAGATTCAATGGAGCCGACGTGAAACTGAAGAAGTCACTTGGGAGTCCGAAGAAGCTATCCGGAAGTAATATCCCAATCATTTTTTAGCACTCACGTCTCGTGAACTCTTGAGGTTTCTCCTCAGCAATAGTTAAATACACTTCAGTTCTCTTGGATAAGAGATCCTCATTCCACTCTAAATTTGATCATTTTCTCTGATTCGTCCGCTTGGTCTAGTTGGCCAACGTGATTCCTATTAGGATTTTTATCTCATTATTTTCTTTCAACCATTCAGTCATTACTCTTTTCGATCCCCTCATTGGCTCTGGATTGTGTCCCCTAATGAGATTGGTCGTGTTTCCTTTTTCTCCCTTAGTTTGTTAGCTCTCCAGACATGTCTCATCCTTGTCAGCTGTTTGTCATGGTTAGTTCGGCGTTTTCAGGAGAATTCTCATTGCTTGTTGATTATGACAGGTGTCTTTTATCTTGATGCCCACTTTTCAGTTCTCTCCACTTCATCTCTGTGTCATCTCCATTTCACGTCGCTGTCACTTTCACTCCATCCCATTCTACTTCCGCGCCACTTTCGCACACTCCCTCGCAAAGCGGACATCAAGGAGGGACATCTGTTGACACCCGTTTTCAACCTCCAAGTTGAGTTCTTTCTCTTATTCATCCTTGTGTGATACCCTGAATTTTCCCATCTGAAACCTCTAGATTTTCCATCTTATTCTCTCTATCTTCTTTCAGGACATCGTGTCCCTTCCTATTCTCTACCTCCAGAACCTCCGCATTTCCCATCTTTCTTCCGACTTATCCTTTTACTCTTTTGGGACATCGCGTCCTTTGTCCTTTTATTCATTTTAAATCATCTTTTTGCATATCTTTTCCTAGGGCACCGCACCCCTTTCTATTATCCTCCTCTGGAGCCTCCGGATGATCCTTCACCCTATTAAGATTCTCCTCCTTTGCCTCCGAACCCTCCAGATTCATCACTTTTCATCTATCAATTCTTCCTTTTAATTCCTTCTGATCTCGGGTCCGACCCGACTTCTTCTACATCCACTGCTTTGAGCATCTATCCATTCTCCCACTATTTTCGAGGCTTTAGTCCTCACTCCTCCTCTTAATTTTTCTTTCATTTTATAGACCTTTCTTGTGATCAGGGTCTCCGCACCTTAGTGAGGGAGTCCTAGCCCTCACCTCTCTTCCTTTTCTTCTTATTCGTCTGAGTCGGGACTTGGTACCACTCCTTCTCATTAAGCCACTTCTAATCCTTGCTTCATTATTCCTTTCTGCCATCGAGGACAAATCCCATGATGATCAAGATCGCCTCCAGCAACTGCTTCAACAAAAGGTCGCAAGGTAACATGTTTACGTAAGTATGCATTTTTTTATTTCAATATCTCATTCATTCTACGCACGGGTTTTCAAAATAAAGTGCTTCTTAACTTGATCAAGAGCATCTCCAAAATAGCCAAAGACCAGGACGCGAATAGGCATGCGGCAAATGAAATCTTGAATCTTGTAATACACAACCGATAATGAATCGTCTTGATTCAGCTCATTGTCTCCATGGGGACCAGACCCGAAGGGCACCAAAGGTAATGCACACTTGCTCTGTGGGGTGGAAGGAAGTGGAGAAGTGGTGGAGGTATAAGATACGTGAGGAGGTGGAAGAGGGATAGTGACAATGATAGACTCGGGCCTAGACAGAGGTAAAGGCAAAGGTGAAGGTAAAGGTGTGGGTTGCTCAGGTTTAGGCGAAGATGATGGTGGAGGAGATGGCAAAGATGGTGGGGTAGGTGGAGATGGAGATGGTGAAGAGGGAGGTCATGATGTCCACCATCGACGTATCGACACAATGCATCGAGCGACGTTGGGGGTAGAAGTAGTGCTGGGGGAAGGGGTGGAAGAGGTGGTACCGATCTGAGCAAGAGCTTGGGTTGGCAGAGTTTGTGGAGATGGGGTAGGAGATGGAGAAGGTAATGGTGATGGAATGGGTATTGGAGTAGGCGACGAAGCGGGTGCAATGTTAGATAATGGATCATGGGGGTGCCCCGGGTCTTGTAGTGATGGTGACGACTGCTTGGGCGACGCTTCTTGCTACTGCTTGCTGCGAATATCTAAAATAACTTTATGCATACTGACCCAATCAATCCTCTTCTAATCTTCCAAGTCATAAATCTACTCCTGGAACTCGAGGCAATCCTCAACCAAATGCCCTTGCTGGTGATGATATTCACAGAATTGAAACATACTCCCGACTACGGGTCGGTAAGGCACAACTAGAGGGAGTGGCAATGCAAGAGTGGCCATCAAAGCCCTGAAAATATCCGTGAAGTACTCCGACAATGGAGAGTGAGGAGCCCGCTTCGGGCTAAGGGGATGTCGAGGGGTTTGGGATGACGTGGAAGGTTGTGGAGAGGGTTGCAGGGGTTGCATAGGTAAAAGTACTTGGCTAGTGGCGGAGGAATTTGGTGAAGACATAAGTGGAGTGGTATGAAGGGGTATATAGACAGCATCCACCTGCTCTAGATGTGGTGTTTCCTTGATCGGGGGTGGCCACGGATGTGGTATGCGGAGACGGGAGGTTGACTCATGAAGGGTTGATATGCGGGAGTGTATGGGTATGTAGAAGCAGGAGGATGACTCGCGGAAGGATATGTAGTGGAAAGTTGACTCACGGAGGGTTGATATGCATAGGGTTGACTCACGGAGGGCTAACACGTGGGAGCATAGGGTTGCCTGGTGGAGGGTGAGGTGTAAGTGGATGGAGACTCGGGGTCAAGGGAACCTTGAATTTGTTGGCGAATGAAGCGGGCTCGCTTCTCACGCTCTCCCTTTCTCTCCCTCTCTTCTCCGGCGGCCGACGGAGGTGGACAGGGGCGAGACGACAAGGTTCGTGGGGCGAGGGATGGCGGGGATGGGACGAGAGACGAGGCGGTGGCGCGTGGCGAGCCGGTTCGCGAGCGTGGGTGTCCGGCGAGGGTTTCTAGCGGCGTTTCACGATGGATCGGCGTCCACGTCGCGTGAAATCTTCGGTGGAGGTAGGGGGATAGATCATTAACCCTTGTACTTTCATTTTCGTCGAGCGGGCTTATTGGAGCATTTGGGAGATAAGAGCATGTTTCGGGGTATGCGCACGATCTAGCGTTTTGATTACATTTTTGAGGTTTAAATGGGTCCTCTCGATGCTAGAGAGGTTGGGGACTAGTTTTTTTTTATTTTTCTCTTCACATGGGTGTGAACGGGACGTGGAATGGACTTTCCCACAGTTTTCACCGTTTTCGGGTTCGGGACGCCTTAGCGGTCCTTCCAGCGACCGCTAGGACGTGAAGCGGTCATGTGGAGATCGCTAGGCTCCCCCGTACATCGGTTCGAGCCTTGCGGTCGCGCAATGGACCACCAGGTGAGCTTAGCGATCGGGTGGAGACCGCTAGGCAGCGTCATGCGGTCCGGGGGTGACCATTTTCCCAGTTTGGAGTCATTTGAGGTCGGTGGGGTAGTAGCCTTGCGACTGACCGCTAGAATACGCCTAGTGGTCAGGCGGAGGACCGTTACCCTCTCTGGCGATCTGGGAGTGACCGCTAGGGGTTGTGAGTTTCTAGGGCGTAGCGGTCCTGGCTGGACTGCTAGGCTAGCCTTAGCGGTCCAGGGGTAGACCGCTAGGTGATTTTTCATGCTCGTCATGTCTGTTTTGTGTTGTGTTGGGTCTCGGTCGACCCGGTTGTGACCCAGTGGTTGACCTTCAGCCACGTGAATGTCCCGGACGTTGTGGGTTTGTGTTTGTGGGTGTCCGGAGGCTCCGTGTTACCGTGGTTTGGGACCTAGGGATTATGCCAAACTGATGGCACTGTGTCGTCACGTGCGACGGTCTTGACCAGAGTCTTGTGATTCAAGGACTATTGGGTTATTAGGTCTAGTGGGCTGTCCAGAGTCTGGTGACCTCGGGCCACCTGTTACTTCGCGTTACTCGCAATAGGTGCGTGCGTGATTTCTCGTGTTCACGTTCAGTGAGCCCCCACTAGTCTTAGCTTTCCTGCGCATGCGAGTGTAGACCCACTTGGGAGTGATGGAGAGCGTGACCCGAGTGAGATGATTTTACGCTGGTTATCATAGGGTCCCTTGCCTTTGCAACCTGAGTCCGGCTGGGGGAAAAACTAGCTAAAGGACCTGACCTAGAGCAGATGGTCTGTGTGTGCACGCGTAGCTGGGGGCAGAGGACACACGCTGACGAACACGACCCCAGTTAGTCCTTATTCTGTGTTACTAGTATGATGTCTTTGCCTCCGCCTGGGGCGTCGTAGGCAAGCACTTGAGGTGCGGACTAAGTCGTCAGTGGACGCATCCTGCCTTGCTTCTGGTGGGTGGTACTCCCGTCACGTGACGTGAGTTGTAGTGTCACAGGTTTTCGTTACCCGTCTGTGAGATGGGGTTTCGTGTGTAGTTCTAAATTTTTTCTGGAGCTAAGGTCTAGGGTTTCCGGTGAGTGTCACCGAGGGCTTCTCCCTAGACGGCGAAGAGTTTACGACGGCGAGGTCGTGACTGTGTTTCCTGACCGCGTGATTTCGGTGGGCCCTTGTCTGTGAGGACAGGCCTCCACGTCGGTAGCGTCGTGTCATTTTTCCGGTAGCGTGACTAGGGCGGTCGTAGTCTGGTGGTTCGTGTCTAGTTGATTCCCTCACCATGGGATCGGGATGTTGGGTTTCGTTTCGGTATAGTAGGAGTAGCTGTAGAGCCAAAGTTTTACCAGCCACCGAGTCTTACTGTTCCTGTTGTTGTTGTTGTTCTTGTAGTTGCTGCTTTCCGTTACCGCCATTGTTTTCGGTTGGGGTTCTGCGGGACCCCTACTGAGCCAGTGATAGGAGGCTCACCCCTGGATTTTAGGTGCTGCGCTTCTTCCTCGAGGTTCGAGGGCATTGCACGGAGGTTCTTAGCTACCAGCTCATCGGGCCGAGTGTTCACTTGGCATGTGGTACGTTTTACTGTTTTAGACTATACTTTCTGTTGGACTGGACTCTGTTACAGTTAGTTATTTATTTATGTTAATTATTGTATTATCTTACTTTATTTCTTATTTCTATGTACACCACACCTATCCTTTTTACCCCTTTCGAGCCCTCCGACCCGTGAGCGGTGGGTCAGGGTCTGAATGGTATCGGGTCATTCCCGGTATCTGGATCTTGGGTCATTACAGTTATCTCAGGAAAAATTCTCCGATGCTTAAGTCAACGTGGGCAGGAGCAATGAGCAAGAAGAAAATAAGATAATTCGGGGGTACGATATCGCTCTTCACCAGTTGAGGGGCTGCGTTTGGAACATACCTCCTTTGGGGGGAAATCTCTGGGATTAAATAGACATGAACTCTCCCTTTCGTTCTACAGAGATCATGGAGGGGACGTTGAGTGGAGGCGTTACGTCCTCTGGTATGTATATGTACCGTTATAGGACTCTTGCTTTTCTCTTATCTCTCCACCTTTCTCTGCTTTTATGGGCGTGGGATTTTCACCTTCGGTTCGATCGGATAACTGCCTAGCCTAGATTCGCTTTCCCTGAGTTAAGCTAAGAGAAAACCTCCGACGTAGGTCTATCCACCTCTAGGTGAGGGTTATGCGCTTCAGAGGGCCGAGACTGCCACGTACGGGCCGACCTCCAGCGCCCTTCCAAGAAAGTTTGCTCGGCAGCTTTCCGATCGCTCGGGTTGGTGACACGTTTGGGTTTCTCTCGAGCCATCACTTTAGGGGTGTTTCACCTTTCGAGGGGATGCGAGATGGGTGCTTTAGTGGCCGTGGGCAGTTATACATACCGCATCCTAGGGCATGTTTGCACCCTCTTACCTTCACACCCACGTTTCTCACTTTCAAATCTTTGCCTCTGTCTTTCCCTCTCTAGACTAGTCTATTCCCCCTTATGTCTCAAGAGGGACGTAGAAGTGGACCAGATATTGCCGCAACCTTTGTCGATCTCGCTGTAGCCACTATCGAGGGCATCCGGTCGCTCCCTTCACTGGCTTCTTCCTCCAGCTCATCTGCTCTATCTTTCACCTCCATTCCCATGGCCGATCAAGAGACGTCTCCACATGATGGTGAGGTCGAGTAGTGCGCCGGATGCTCTGCGCCCCCTTCCTGCCACCAATCTCGCAGCAAGCTCACCATCTAGGAGGTCGAGGAACTCTAAGTCCGGTACAACATGCCATGGCTATACAACTTCTCCATTTTGAATCCAAGTGAATCAAGTCTAAGCACCTGCCACGATTCCTTTTGCTTCTATGCCTTGGCCTGGAAGTCTGGCTTTCATCTCCCTATCTATTTTTTCATTGAGAAATTGTTGAACCATTTCCAATTGGCTTTGATTCAACTGGTTTCTACTTTCGTTGCTTTTACTTACTCCATCTTTCTTCGTTCTCTACAGCAACAACATAGTGGTCCCTTCCCACGACCTCTTCAGTGCCTTCTATGAGTTGAAGGAACACGTGTTTGCCGGGAAGGGCTTCTACTATCTACAGGCCCGAAGGCAGAAATGACAGATTATAGGGGAAGAACTATAAACTTGGAATAAATACTAGATGAGGATTTCTGGCCTGATTTTTTTTGTAGAGGATGGGAGAAACGTGGGGAGATCACCCTCCAAATTTGAGCACGATCTGAGTTCCTGATAGAGAGCTAAAATTTGTACACTAAGGCTCTATCCTAATTTAGATAGAACTCTGGCGTGGTGATGGCAGTGGTACGATGGCGGCACCAGCGGCGGCGGCGGTAGCAGAGAATGAAACAAGAGGATGGGGAGGGGAGATAGGCCCACTCCACGTAGTGAGGTAATAGGCTACATGGTGGACCCGGGAGCACTAGTCTCAGGTTGACGTGTAGCACGTCGGTGGGGTTCCCGGGGCGGATGCGGGCTGCTGGTCCGGATCAGCACTAATCAGGCTGGCAGGATAGCAAGCGATGGTGACCAATGGAACAGGGGTCTTCGGAGACCTTCTGATGGCGTTGACTATCTGAGATGACGGCGGGGTGTCCCTGGTCGATTCTCAAGAGCGGTAGTCGTTGGATCGGAGCCGGCGTATTTCTAGAAGATTTAAACGGAGACCGCTCTTGCTGGCCTGTCACAGGACAGATCTGCGCGATCCGGCAAAAGTGGTCACCACGCCCAGATCCGGTGTCGGATCTGGACGAAACCAGTGCCGTTGCGAAGGGCACTGGAAGGGCTTTAACTCATAAAGATTTAGGAACCATCCACTTGGCTGATTGTTTAGGATAAACTCTGTAACAGGGTGGTCATGCTAATAGGGGCTGCAAGATAGACTGTGACCATCCTGTAGATGTGGTTTGACCGGAAAAAAATGGTAGATCTAAATCTTGGAGATTTTATGGGTGAGATAGGGCGGAGGATCATGCACACCAAATTTGGTGGCGATCATAGGTGTTTTGAGGGGTGGGAAAAATGAGCTTTCAGGTTACTATCTCGTAGATCTTCACACAGGCAGACTGTGAAGGGTGGAAAGACGACAGTGGTTAGGTACTCAAACGGAGGCTGATCGACATGAAAATTAAACTGGGAGTAGGAGAGGACGTGGGGAACAAACCATCAAAATTTCAATGCGATTACACAATCAGATCTGGAGATCCAACCTCCTATTTCACCTTCTATTCTGCAGGTCGCAGATCTGGACAGCAAGCCGGAGAATGGCCCGTGGCGGCTCGATGGCGGCACAAATGGAGGCGATGGTGGCGGTGGCTGGAAGTCACATCTACAAATCACTCCCAAAGAGAGGGCTTCACACCCTGGATTGAGCAACCATCACAGCTACTAGAGGAGGAAGAAGAAGGCCTTGGCCAAATTTTACTTCAATTGATTTCTTTCGATCCTCAAAAATAATCTCGGTGTTTGGGCTGGTACGGGAGATCCGACCGTTGGATCATGACGAAACTTTGAGGGTAGGTTTCACCCATCATAAGCCATTCGTAGTTCAATTTTCACCCAGATCCGATCTCGTTTAGGCCCCTTACTAGTCTGCTGTTCTTCACCCCTAGAATCTGCCTGTGAGTAAACTAGTGTGATAGATCTTGGTAGGAGAATTTTATCACCCCCAAAACGATGTCAGGTTGATGCAAATAAGATATGTGCGTGACCGTCTCTCTCCCCTATACCACCACAAAAATCCCAATGCCCCAAAACCCTCATTTGAGTTTTGTTCAAGCCCCATAAATAGGCAGCTTCTATTCTGCCCTATGTGTTCTGGGTTTCGGGATAGAATCAACATCCATGTTGCAGAGTTTCCCATTTCCATTCAGACCATTGGACGGTTCTGAAATTTCAATATGTTGAATCTCTTCAAGTGCTCTTCGCAACGGCGCTAACCACGTCTCGATCCGACATCGTGGCTGGGTGTGGCAGTTGATCTCGTCAGAGCGCCCAGTTCTGGCCAGAAACTGAGTTGCAGGACAGCCTTGGGAAATAAATCTCAAGAAATCACCCGCCTCCACTTCGGTGACCGCCGCTCCTGGGGATCGACGTGGGACACTCCAGGAATGCCCCCGCCAGTTGCTGCAGCCAGGATCCACCCCGAACGTCATTGTACCAGTAGCGGGTCCCGCGTGCTGTCATGCGGGCCCAAGTGAACAGTGCTGAACCGGTCAATCGTGCCCGCGCGAGCGCCACCAATTGCTGCCCGTCAACCTGAGAACGGCGCTCCCAGACCGCTATTGTGGCTTTTTACCTCCCTGCGTGGAGTGGGCCGTAATTTACATGCTGTAATTAATTCAATTATTGTACCAAGAGTGACGGATCTCGGCCGGGAAGTCTTCCCCACGCCCCGAGCGTGGAGGTACACTCGTCACCCCCTTTTTTGTCATATTTGCTTAGCTAGTATACATTCTAGATGCCGTTGCATGTGAGTAGGATATTATATTAGCTCGTTATATACTAATCACCACTGTGAGTTGTGAGTGTAAGACCCATCCCGTGACTCGTTCCGAGTGCAAGAGTGAGCCGACCACCTGAGACTCAAAGTCGGTTACTCAACTGTGCAGATCATCGCGCTTCCCTCATTAGGGACGAACTCGAGCTTGCTAGAGTCTCAGGTTGCATCTCAAATTGGCGTCGAGTCCCGTCACGCATCAAATTGGAACAGAGTGGGTTTGAGTCTAGGGTAGTCAATATTTTCAAAAAAAAAAGTGTTTAAATTACATTGCATCCCAATACACCAGTATATCAAAAGATGTTACTAGAAGGTTAGGTTACGGAAGCAGCCACCTCGACGGATAAGGCCAGAGTTAATAAACCAGATTTGCAAAGAAGTCGACAAGCTAGTAGACATCAACTTTGTAGCAGAAAATCAATATACCACATGCTTAGCAAACATTGTGCCTGTCAAGAAGAAGAATGGCCAGATCCGGATATGTATGGACTTTCAGGACATGAACAAAGCGTGCCTGAAAGATAACTTCCCAGTGCCGATCACTGAAGTCATGATCGATGCTACAACTAGCCACGAGGCACTACCATTTATGGACAGCTCATCTGGATACAACAAGATATAGATCGCCAAGCATGAAAGAGTTCATACGGCTTTTTGATCACCCAAGGGAATATTTCATTACAAGAGAATGCCCTTTGGCATCAAAAATGTTGGTGCCACTTATCAAAGGGTGATGACGAAGATATTCGATGAGTTGCTCTATAATATAGTTGAATGTTATATTGATGACTTGGTCATCAAGACCAAGAGAAGAGAAGACCACCTGAGTGATCTTAGGATCATATTCGAAAGGATGCAGCAGTTCGAGCTAATGAAGAACCTGATGAAATGCGTCTTTGGCGTCTCAAGTGGGAAACTCCTCTACTTTGTTGTTAGATATCGAGAAAATGAAATAGGCCCCTCCAAGATAAAAGCTATCCAGGAGCTACCCTCCTCGAAGAATTTGATAGAGTTGTAGTCATTACAGGGCTAATTAGCTTACATCCGTAGATTTATTTCTAATCTGTCCAGATGATGTCAGCCCTTCCATAAGCTGATGGTGAAAGATACGCCATTCTGTTAGAGCCAAGAGTGCCAAAATGTCATGCCCTATTGCGGAATTTCGAGGTGTGACGAGTCGTAACACTCATGTCGATCAAAGCATGTATATAAAGGGGAACCAATTACAAAGGAGATAACGGCAAAGGGACACTATTATTTCATCGAAGTAAAGTATACAACATCATTAAGCCTTAAGAGGCATAGTACAACTTCAAAATACACTTAATTCTTATAAGAGAAACTAATTTAAAACCTAGGTATCTAAGATAATCTTGGTCCCTCTTTTCACTCTTGCGCGTCGCCATTTATTTGGGGTTCATCATCGGAACTACCTAAAATGTTAACCAAAAATATAGGGTGAGTGAAACGCTCAGTAGGATTTATATCTCTATACCAAGCAACTTCAAGTGAATAACAAATTAGATAAAGTTACTATGCTATGTTGAGAATGTAACTAAAACATGGAACATGAATAAGATAGAGAGTAAAAGAATGCAAGTAATTGGAGTCACAAGCAAACAAGATATCAAGAGTAAAATTCAAGCAGGGAACGAACATATAACAAGTAATATCATGGATTTGGCCATTAGCCTGCCTGCCCTTCAAAGTTTTGACCCCCCCCTCCCCCCAAACGACTACTTCGTACCGTTGGACTTGTTGCTGCTACAAGCACTGGATTTCCGTGGCAGTCTGTCATTCATGAGTCAAAAGAACTCGCGTGTTTTTGAGCCCTTGTTGTATGTTGCTTACCCACTCTTCTTTCCACCCCCTTTGAAAAATAGGGCACCATTTGGATTGCACTACAGAGAAGCAAGTCCTCAATTAAAAACATAATTATGTTCTACCTTATGTTAACCAGGATGGGAACGACGGATACCCATCAGATCGGACAGTGACTGCATCCTTAATTACCCTCGTCCACGTATTCGAGTACTCACTACGTTGTCGAGCACTTTCATTTCCTCTTCAAATTCTCGCTCTTTTCTCTCTTTAATTTTTTTAATATTAATTTCTGACTTAAGTATCGTAGAGTTATTTCTTAAGATCACTAACTCTTAATCCTATACTCTTTCTCATCAAATAAATCGTGCAAGTGTAGTCGAACACTGAGGTAGTATTTTTTAACCTCCACAACAGGTATTCTTTTAATTTTACGTCCAACTTAAGCTTCAATACACATTGCATGCGTTTTTATTGTCTTGATCTACCCAACGTTAAAGCAAACAAATTGACACTAGCTAACGGTGGATGTACCAACAATGGAATACAAATCCTGGTGGAAGTGTAAATTACGTACATCAAAGAAAAGAAAAAAAAACAAGAAACATATATGGATTCTAGAATACCAGCATGACATCAAGGACATGAGTAAAAGGATACATGGTCCCAGAGGTTTTGGAATACCAGCATGAAAGAAAGATCTGGCAGTACTAAAAGGACACATTGGAGGGGGGGGTTAAGGGACTCCTGAGTTCCGACAATCTCTCTCTCATTCTCCTTTGGCTGCTACGTCCGTCCATCCCATTATTTAAAAATGGAGAGAAGCACCGATCATCTTGGATGTAATTGGACAAAAAAACGTCACACCAAACCATAAACTGCATGAGGGCTTACTTGAGGTCCTCTCTCTCACCGGCAGAGAGAGGGGCGGACCGGTCTAAACGCGTCAGATCAGGTCTCTCTGTGTGTGTGTGTGTGTGGAAAGCTTTGACCCTGATGGTTGGGATCTCTCTCTCTGTGGAAAGCTTTGACTCTGAAGGCTGGATGACAAACCCCAATCTCTCTCTCTCTCTCTCTCTCTCTCTCTGTGGAAAGCTTTGACCCTGATGGTTGGGATCTCTCTCTCTGTGGAAAGCTTTGACTCTGAAGGTTGGGATGACAAACCTCTCTCTCTCTCTCTCTCTCTCTCTCTCTCTCTCTCTCTCTCTCTCTCTCTCTCTCTGTCTCTCTGTCGCCTCCTCATCCCCGGACGATCCAGTACCTGTCCCATCCCCGACAGGGCCCGGAGGTGCCCGTGGCGTCCTCTTTATCAGCTTGCTGTCCCTGCACAACTGTCCCCAGCGAATTCGGTTTCCACATTTCCCCACCCCCTCGCCTGGCCGGCTGACCGCCCCTCCATGCGAGGAGGTAGTGTTTGACTATAAAAATTGTTCCGAACCCCTTGTTCAACCCAACTGCGAGAGGTGTAGTTGTGTATGTTTTAAATTTTCAGGTCAAGGCGACACCGACGCAGCGTGCGGGTGCGTACCCACGCTTCCCCGCTCGGCCTCGTCTCCGGCCGAGATCGGTGTCTTCACACCGATCAGGTGAGCGTCTGGTTACCCCTCCCTACTAGTTCACTTTGCTGGTATAGTATCGCTCTAGTGCTGTCGGACGGTGAGGAGAGCACCCGATCTCAAATTCCATCAAATTCAGTGTCCACCGCAGAGAGAGTTCGAGAGATACCCCCATAACCCACGCCATCGGCGTGCTGACCACCCACGGAATTGGGTATCCCAGCCCTTAGGGGTTCAACCCGAGCAAAGCCAAACCCCCAGAACGGCGAGGTCCCACCTCGGACCCTCTCCACTATCGCCGACTCGCCTACGGGCAATAGTGAGCGCTACACGAGTGAGCTCGCCTGAGTGAGTCCGGTCCTCGTTCTTTGCTTGCTTGCGAGAATAGGTCCTAGGATCATCGTGTCACCCCCGTGGCATCCTTGCCAGTGCCACATCAAATAGGGTTCTCGCATGGGATCGGGGTGGGTTTTAAATGGAATCTACGCTTGTCCCTCCAGGTCGAATCCGCATTAGTGGGTTGCGGTCACCCGGTAAGCGCCCGTCTCAGCCTCCTAGATTGCCTAAGCAGACCGCCTGGGTTGCTTTTTCAGTAGGAAACAAGGCGGGATGGCGCCTTGAACTTCCAAAAGCGCCTGGGCACCTAGGCGGCGCCTAGGCGCCCACCTTGACAACTATGAGGGCAGCATAGACCAATGGCAATAGTTTCATTGGCAGCAGCTGGGAACTATGATCACAGCCAGAGCTATGTCACAGAAGACAAACACTATGATGACAATGCGAGGCCAATGACAAGGAAACAGGCTGCAACAACAAAGGTCAGCCACTAAAATCAACAAAGAAGCCTGATGCAGTGGAGGTCGATGGTAATGCAGACTAGGGCTGTCAATGGTAACTGATAACCTGTTATCAGACCGTTTTGTTGATTTAACAAACAGTAAATGCTTTGCTTTTTCCTCCCAATAAACTAACAATGCAGATATAGATTAAACCCGGTTTCATATGAAATATGAAACCGGATAGAACTGTCTCAACATGCATCAATATATGCATGATGATGGAAAAGAATGGGTAATTATATTAAGTGCATAGTTGTCAAGGCGACAAGGCGATCAAGGCGAGCTTGGGGTCCTCGAGTGCCTAAGCACTTAGGCGCCTGCCTAAGCGGCGTTTAGGCGTTAAGTGTTAGAGTGTGGAGCTCGAACTCGCATCGTGCACCCTCGCACGTGGATCGACCTATGCGGTCAGGTCACGGGGTTTGAGTTCTGAATCACACTTTAGATCCTCTCCGTTAAATCTGTGGCAACTGAGTATTTGTTGTTGTCATAGCATGCATTTACGAAAGCAGCATAGGTTATATAGTCCAGATTGTTGTCCTTATCTAGTAATTTATGAAAAAAGAAGGTTGCTTGTTCTAATTTTGCTTCTGAAGATAGATTTCTCACTAAGATATTGGTAGTCCAAATCTGCAGTTTGTTATCAAGTCTGTCCAACAGAACCATAGCATGGGAGGGTCATTTTTTGTCTCCGCTATTTGGCCTCTCAGTATAGGAGCGTGTTGGCCTTTACAAACTTTTTTTGTTTAACCTAATAAAAAAATGAGCACAGTTACTTCATTTACCTATGAAGTAGGGGACCTTGGTGGGGCTGCTACCGGAGGCGTGGAAGGAGCACCTGCTACCAGCTATGACAGGGAAGATGCAGCTACTACCAGAGGCGAGGAAGCAGGTGGCTGCTACTTGCATTGATTAGTATGTGAATATATATAATCATGACATCAATCTCTTCTCACACACAACATCAGGCTCGATTAGTAAAGTACCCACTAGTCGATCAAACACACACACACTATATTGTATAACGGGGTGAGAGGATCTCTCATCTCTTCTACTTTCTATAAAAAAAACACAGAGGATATACTTTGGGATGGCCAAAAGTAGCAGACAGTGTGAGTAGAAAAAGGGCAAGAAAGAAAGCAACTTCTCTCGGAGACCTTTCCCAAACGAAGGTGGGGATCGAACCCCTTTAACAGTGACAGTTAGCAGGGAAGTTAGCACCTCGACGCATGTAGATGGGGCGAGCTGTGCATGGCTGGGCGTGGTTGCTGGCGAGCAGGGAAGAGGCACCAACGGCGGTGATGTCGCGACGGGGAAGGCAGCGCGCAACTTGATCCGGTAGAACACCAGCGGCGGTGAGAGAAGGTTTGAAAGGGTTTCACGGTGGGAAAGAGGGGAGGGCGAGAGAGAGAGAGAGAGATACATCGAGGAGTTGAGGAGATGTAGGAAAAGAAAGTGGTCGAGGGAGGGAAACCTAAAATGTTTCTAAAATTGAATAAAAGGCATAATTATAATAGTGCCTTTAATTTATTAAATTTTATAAGGCATAATTTAATATTCTACCTTAATAGTATAAAATTTTTGGGACATTACACCCTCCCCCACTTAAGAGAATTTGGTTCCCAAATTTAACACATGGATTGTATGGAGAGTGTACTTACAGTTAAATAACTCTGGGAATCTTTTACGCATGGCTTCTTCGGTCTCCCATGTTGCTTCATAGGGCCATGATTTCTTCCATTGAATCTTGACCATCAGAATAGTTTTATTCCGAAGTTGACGTACCTCACGTTCAATAATCTTGATTGGTGTTTGCTCGTATGTCATATCCTTCTGAATCTCCAGATTATCATAAGTGATAACAATGTAATGATCGTACACATATCTCTTTAACATAGAGACATGAAATACGTCATGGACTCCAGCTAGTTGTGGAGGTAATGCTATACGATATGCTACTTCACCAACCCTTTCCAGAATTTCAAAAGGGCCAATGAATCTTGGAGTAAGCTTGCCTTTAATATCAAATCTTTGGATATCTCAACCTGGAGAAACCTTAGGGTACACATGATCCTCTACTTGGAATTTCAAGTCGTGTCTTCTATTATCAGCATATGATTTTTGCCTGTCTTGTGCCATATGGAGCCTTTCTCGAATAAGTTTTATCTTCTCGGTAGTATCCCTGATGTTATCGGGACCAAGAAATTACCTTTCTCCCACTTCATTCCAGCATATTGGTGATCGACAGCTTCTCCCATATAATGCCTCGAAGGGTGTCATTTGTATGTTAGCTTGGTAGCTATTGTTATATGCAAATTCTACTAGAGGCAAGTGATCATGCCAACTTCTTCCAAAGTCAATACCACAAGCCCTGAGCATATCTTTCACCACCTGGTTTGTCCTTTCAGTTTGACCATCAGTTTGTGGATGGAATGCGGTGCTAAAGTTAAGTTGGGTCCCTAATGAGTGTTGCAGACCCTTCCAAAACTGCGATGTGAATCGAGGATCTCTGTCAGATATAATAGTGACATGGACACCATGTAATTTGACAATTTCCCTCATGTATAATGCTGCTAGTACATCCACAGACCATCGACTTTTAATTGTTAGAAAATGAGCAGACTTAGTCAACCGGTCTATGATTACCCACATGCTATCGTGTCCACCTATTGTCTTAGGTAAACCCATGATGAAATCCATCCCTATACTTTTCCATTTTCACTTGGGAATATTTAAGGGGTGTAATTTACCTGTGGATTTTAAATGTTCTACTTTTACTTGCTGACAAGTGAGATAGCGGGACACAAAACTTGCTACTTCTCTTTTCATGTTGGGCCACAAGAAGCTTCTTTTTAAATCTTGAAACATCTTGGTAGCACCAGGATGAACAACATACCTTGACTTATGTGCTTCTTCCATGATTAACTTCTTAGTGTGGTTTTATTTCAGGTTAATCCCTTTGATTTTAAACAGGTCAACTTCCAAATCTTGTAAATTGACTGAACTGGGATGACCCAGTTTGATGCGGGATGACATGAGACTCGACATAATCTCGATGCGAACCTTGGACTCTATGAGACAATGTGACTAAAATGATGACGCGACCAGTGACAACATGAACGACTCGACACCTAACGGGATTCCTGAAGAGGTGAACGTGCCCCAAACAAGAAGTACTCACTCACGATCATCCCCAGTGAGAGAAATGTGTGGATCTGCGTAGTTGAGAAACGTGCACAGAGTCTCAGGTGGTCAACTCACTCTCGTGTTTGGATCGAGTCACGGGATGGGTCACGCACTCACTCTCACAGTGGTGACTAAAATTAACAAGCTAGGAATCTAACGCGCACATGCAGCAGTTTAAGAATAAATACAGAACAAGCAAGCAAGACGAGTAGCGTGGCGTGTGTACCTCCACTCTCGGGGCGTGGGGAAGACATCTTGGCCAAGACCCATAACTCTTGGTACAATAATAAAAATTAATTACAGTAACGAATTTATGGCCCACTCCATGCAGGGAGATAATAGACTACACAACGGATCCGGGAGCACTGATCTTGGTTTGATGGGCAGCACGTCAGTGGGGTTCCGGGACAGACGTGGGTTGCGGCTCCGGATCTGAAATATGCCGGCCGACAAGACAGCAAGCAGAGGCATCCAAAGGGACGGCAACCTCTGAGGACCTTCTGAAGGCGGCGGCTGACCGGGAGGACGACGGAGTGTCCCTGGTCGACCCCCGGGAGTGGCAATCGCTGGTTCTGCACTAGCGTATTTCTTGAGTATTTAATTGGTGACCTCCTTTTGCTAGCCTGTCTTGGGACAAAACTGCGCGCTCTGGGGAAAACACTTTCTATGCTCAGATCCGGAGACAGATCGGAGCAAAACCAATGCCATTGCAAAGTAGACTTAAAGAGCTACAACATATGTGAACTTCACATCCATCCAACGGTCGGATTTGAAATGAAAAACCTGCAACATTGTATCTCGATCTGGTAGGGATGCTGGGCACACTGTGATCTGCCTTTAGAAGGGGTTTAAGCGAAGGGGAAATGATGGATATGGGTGATGAGATTAATTTTGGTGAAAGAGGGGGAAAGGAGGATCACGCACATGGAATTTGGTGGTGATATAAGGTGGTTTGGGGGGTGGGAAAAATCGATCTTCAGGTTACTGTCTTACAGATCTACACACAAATAGATTGTGAGGGGTGGAAAGATGAAGGTGGACAAAAGGGCAAACGGTGGCGGATCGGCGTGAAAATTGATCTGGGGATGGGGGAGGTTGTGGGGAAGAGGTCCTCAATTATTATCATCTTGATTGTGTGAAAACGGAGAGGTTGATAGAAATAGTTTGATAATTTCATCCGTTCATATCTTGTGTTGATAGTTAATTTTATTCCGTTGTATTAATTTTAAAAACTACCATTGCACTTTGAGGGGACAATTCAACCCCCCTTCTTGTCTAATTGTGCATCTAGAGACAACAATCTGGTATCAGAGCGGGTCTTTGATTTTTAGGACGACCTCACAGTTGTAGAGCAAAGATCCTTTGCTATGGCTAACAAGGGAATGATTCCCGAGGGACATTCGATACATCGACCACTCTTCTTTGATGGGACTAACTATCCCTATTGGAAAAATTGAATGACTGTGTTCATACGAGCACAAGACTATGATACCTGGAGGGTTATAAACAACGGTCCTTATGTTTTAATTGCGAATGAAGATGATCGGGAGATGAACATTAAGAAATCATGCGTGAACTTTAGAGCTATGAATATTATTTAGTGCGCTATATGTTGGATGGTTAAGAGAGGATCTAGAGGGGGGGTGAATAGATCCGGGTTTACACAATGAGCGCTTTTAACGATGATCAAGATGAACAATGATGAACTAGAAACAAAGTACAAATCTGAACTAAAATCATTGAGTTAATCAGCGAAATGGAAGGAGCTAAGAGCTAGGAGTGCCGGTGAATGGGGGTAGGAGAAATGGATAGAATGCAGCACACCATAACACAAAGTTTTTTAGGTGGTTCAGCTATCCCAGGACAAGCCTACGTCCACCCCCCTACCAATAAGGAGAGGCTTCCACTCTTTGGCCAAAAGATGGATAACCACACACACATGCTGTCGCTACAGCTACACAAGGGGGCAAGCCCCACATGAGGAGAAAACTCCTCACGAGGATGATGTCCTCACCACACACGGGGCAAGCCCCACACAACAAGTTTACTTGAAAAAGAGCAACAAAGAAAAAGAACGAAACTGCTATAGGACCAATGACTTTAGATGAAAACGGCAACATGAATCACAGGGCAAGTGTCAATAGTGCGAAGGAACCAGGGCTGACTGAACTGGCTGCTGACCTTCTTCCTTCTCTTCCCCCTTTTCTTTCATACAGGCTTAGCAGGCACTCATCTTTCTTTTCTTTTCTTTCTCCCTCTCTTTCTTTTGCACTCTAATTCTTCCTGAAGGTCCCAGCTTCAACTATTACAGCAGTGCTCCTTCTTGCATGGGGTCCTTCCTATTTATAAGTGTAATCAACCCTCCCAAAAAAAGGTTCCAGGCTGAATGTGATTGGCTCTACATAAATAATTATTTATCTTCAAAGACCTTATGTCTTGGCAGCCTCTGATTGGCTAGGGAGGTAGTAAAAAAATTTCTACCATGCTAGTTGCTTTGGTTTACCAGAAAAAATATGACAATGGATGCTTCCAAAGTAAGATTTGTAGCATCCTTTTCTTCTACTGGCAGGACTGTCCAGGGAGTCCTTTTGTCCTGTGGGATCTCAGTGACAGAGCATCTGATTGGTGGGAGGGAGAAAGGTGGGTACCAAGACAGGAGACTATACCCAGATAAGGTAACCTGCTTTTCTATTGACTAAAAGGACCGATATAGTAAGCCAATGATGACAGGGAAGGTTGTATGAGCAAAGATACCTTTCCAGACCTCAGAAGATGTGATTTTTGGCATTTGCGGTTCCTATTTTTGTTCTCTGGATCCATTTCTGAGGAAGCTATAGATTTGCTAAAAATGACCCTGGGAGCCAAGATGCATCGATGCACATGTGAAGATTTTCTTCATTGAGGTCGGTGCACATAAGGTGCTTGGCCTTTGGTGGGGTCGGTGCACATTGGAACTTCTTCAGTAGAGGTCGGTGCACATTTGGTGCTTGGCCTTTGGCAGGGTCGGTGCACATTGGAACTTCTTCAGCCGAGGTTAGTGCACATTTGGATTTGCTTCAGTTGACATCGATGCACATAGAAATTTCTTCACTAAAGGTCGATGCACATTTGTCGCTTCTTCAGTCGAGGTCGGTGCACATTTGGAATTGCTTTAGTTAAGGTTAGTGCACATAGGAATTTCTTTAGTAAAGGTCGGTCCACATTGAGAAACAAGGTCAGTGCACATGTGACATTTCTTTAGTAAGGTCAGTGCACATTAAGAAACAAGGTCAGTGCACATGTGATAGGTCAGTACACATTGAAAAATAAGGCCGGTGCACAAGTGATAGGTCGGTACACATTGAAAAATGGGGTCGGTGCACATTTCTTCAGTTAGGTCGATGCACATTTTCATTTAACATAACCACGTCTATGCACATTAGCATACCAAGTTTGTGCACATTTGCATATAGCATGACCAAGTTTGTGCACATTAGCATACCAAGTATGTGCATATAGAGGTCGATGCACATTTCATATTTGATCATATGCAGGTCGATGTACATTCCTGTCTGAAGCATTGAGGTCGATGTACATTTCATACTAGAGCATATGAAGGTCGACGCACATTCCTATTCCATCACATACAGGACGATGCACATTCCTGTTTGAAGCAAACAAAGGTCGACGCACATTTCTGTTCCATCACATCTATGTCGATGCATATTCCTATTTGAAGCAACCAAAGGTCGATGCACATCTCTGTCTAAAGCATGGAGGTCGGTGCACATTTCATACTGAAGCATATAAAGGTCGACACACATCTTTGTCTGAAGCATGGAGGTCAGTGCACATCTCTATCTAAAGCATATAGGTCGGTGCACATTTGGAGTTGACGTCGATGCACATTTGCAGAAGGTCGATGCACATGAACCATTTGGCAGGATATCTTCACACTTGGACACATCAAAAGATGGCATGAATTTCTGAGCCAATTGGCTAATGACTCATGGTGTGATATCATCAAAACATCATGTACTTAACACCAATGTCAGGTGCTGACTTAGTTGGAACTCAAGGTTGAAGGCCCTAGCAAAATGCTGTGGTGGTGGCCAAACCTTGGGGCACATGGCCCGCATTGGAGATCAGCTGGTGCTGGACCCGGGGGCTAACACTTGCCCAGGCAATATATGATTTGGGACCCCCATGGAGGCCGACAGTGGGAGCCCTGAGCCTGACGCTCGGACAGGCCGCCAATGCTGGAGACAGGTGTGGCGTGTTGACCACATGAACAGGTGCAGGTGTTGGGAGTAGCTACGGAGCAGCCACAGGGACCACACCCAAGAGTAAGGTGATCCGACGATGGGGGCGAAGCTATCGAAAGTGATCGACGTCGCCAAATAGCCCACCCGCGCATGGGTGCCAATGACAATGGGGCCATAAATGATTATCGCCATGGTTGCTGGAACACTGGTTGCTAGGGAGGCGACGGTCGCTAACGGTCGCTAGGCACGGTCCTGCGGTCGGAACGTGAACTGGGAGCTATGGGGAAATGCTCCTGTGTACCCCCCCTCTACCTCTCCTGCAAGGACAGGAAAAAGGGTACCATGGCTTTAGGGCTCCCATAGACTTCTCTTCAGCAGAACCCTTTAGGTTTGCATTTGCATACGTGTGAGGGAGTTAACCTTAGTCAAACCTAGAGTTTGCACCTTATTCCCTATAGGTTTCCTATCTTGAGGGAATTATTGCTAATTCAAATCATTAAAAGGTCTATTAAAACTTCTAAAATATTTCCCATCATATCAACTTGTTTGACTTGGGTGAAATGGTGGTCTTGCGATTCTCCTGAAGGACTTTAATCTCCTCCCCTAGCTCTGGGGGAATCACCTCCAGCTTCGAAGGAATCACCAGATGAAAGTTGGGCATCTCGGGGAACCCCTGACCCAGAAAAATCAAGTCTTCCATACCTTATGCGAAGAATCCTGAGGGGAAAGCACCACACACACCCTCCCCATTCTCGCCTGAAGAAAAAAGAAGTCTTTCCTCGCATGGGTGTGCTCCTTCAGTTCGAAGAAAGTGTGGAAGAGGTCTAGAGAGGGATCGATGCCGCACTGGCGATAAAGGAAAATGAAGGAGAAGATGAAGGTGAAAGAGCTGGAGACCAACTGAATAGGTGCCAGCTCGTAAAATTGCAGCAGTTGTGTGGCAAAGAGATGGAGAGGAAGGCAAAAGTCGCACTTCCAAGCCAGAAGGAAAATACAGAAGAGGCCCGAACAAGTATCTAGGCATGATTCGTGAGGCTTGGCTGGAGAAAAGAAGTATCGCCATGGCATCTTGTAAAGAACCTCAATCTCCTTCACTTTGGCCTCACCTAGATCACTCCCCCGCACCTTGTTCGAGCCCCTGGGTCTCAACCGCAGGATCGAGCTCCGCCATGGAAGGTCGTGAAGGACGAAAAGAGGAAGAAGGGACCACAGAACCAGAAGAGGTTAGGGGAGGCAGAAGCGGACAGACCACTGCCACCGTGATCTCCGTCGAACTCCCCGAACGCTTCTACTATTCTACGCTCGCTCAGATCACCCTCACGGTGCATGGATTGTCTCAACACCGACACGACAGAGGGAAAAAGCCCTAGCAGAGAAAACGTAAGACACGAGCATATGGGAGCATTTGCATATATATCCCAATTTCCTTGGCGGGATGCATCGCGATGTTTCAAGCTCCCAGAAAGGTTCCCCTGTGTCGGCTCGAGGAGAAGAATTATCATCATACATATGCCCCCAGGACAGCCGCACTAAATGGCCCCTGCAGGCAACCACACCCCCACCTGAGCCACCAACGCTACCCCAGAGCATCCTACTCTCCGAGCCCAGATTTTGGCTCGGGAGTAGGGGGACAAGTGGAGAAGGGAAAATCAGCACCCCATCTATACGTGCGGATCAGGGCGGCCAAACCAGGTCCAGACTGGCCCAATTAGGCCCAATGTGACCCAACCAGGCCAAAGCCCCCGAAGGCGATAGCCCCACATAAGGGCTTGCCCATCTCAAAGCCCAAACACCCTCAGAACAGATCTTCCTAGGTGGCAGTTGGGCCTAGAAGTCTGAGCATCAGTGGTTCAGAAAAGCCTAAATAGCGCCCGAGCGTAACCGATACAGTGCCACCCTCGACTCGGGAGAAGCACAAACGCCTCTCATTTGTTAAAGAATTTCAATGAAAGAGATGACATTGAAAAAAGATGTCAAAATTTTAATTACATAATATGTTCGTGTATGAAGAAAATTTAAAAGAATATGTCAAGCTTTCAGATAGAGTTGAGATCAAATAGATAGGGCCAATCATGTACAAAAATTCTACGAAAATTAGAGCATAGTTGATGCGGGACGAGACGGGCAGACTTGACTCCAATTGGAAATACACACCTAGGACTCTAGCAAACTCGTGTCTGTCCCTTAACGAGGGAAGCGCCGGACTTGCACGGTTGAGAAACTGACAACGAGTCAAAGGTGGTCAAACTCACTCTCATGCCCGGGTCGGGTCACAGGACGGGTCTCGCTCTCTCTCTCGCAGTGGTGATTGATTTGATTGACAAGCTAAGATCCTAACACATGCTCTCTAGCAGCGACAGTAAGAACTTATACTAAGAAAGCACGCAACTATGACTACAAGGGGGTGACGATTGTACCTCCACGCTCGGGGCGTGGGGAAGGCGTCCCGGCCAAGACGGTAAGTCCCGGTACAATAGTAATAATTAATTATATTAGTGAAAATAATGGCCCACTCCACGTAGGGAGGTAACAGGGTACACACGACTCCGGGAGCACCGAGCTTGGGTTGGGGGGCTGCACTTTGATGGGTCCCGGGGGGCTACAGGCGGCGGCTCCGGCTCGGTAACATGCTGGTCGGTAGGACAGCACTCACGGGTGTACAAAGGAGCCACATCCTCCGGAAGGCTTCTGGAGGTGGAGGACCACCGGGACGACGGCAACAGGTCCCGAGACGACCTCCTGGAGTGGCGGGGGCTGAATCAACCCTGGCATATTTTTGGAAGAATTAACGGTGGTTCTCTTTTCTGTTGTCCCGTTTCAGAAATGACCTGCACAGTCCGGCGAGAACGGCCGCTGCGATCAACCCTGATGTCAGATCGATGTGAGGTCAGTGGAGTTGGAAAGCTATCACGAAGAGCTTCAACTCAGGCTGGCGCAAAATTTTAGAACGCCTCTGAAGCGACCTTTGTGGAATTTCCAATGTGCTGGCTCCCTGAACCAGATCCGACAGGACAGAAATTGGATTTGCCTGAGAACATGAGTTGACCAACGGGAGGATGATAGATATGCAAGTTGGGATTTTTATGGAAGGTAGTGGGGGAAGCAAGGAGAACGTGGGTAATTTTTATGTGACTTGTGGTGGAGGTTTTGATTTTTTGTGGGTTTTATAGTGGGCGGGGGTCGGATCTAGAGGGCTGTGGACAGAACTAAAATGGGAGATTGAAAGAATTTTAAGGGAGGGTAAATAATTTTTAGAATTCGTGAGAAAATTATGGGATATGGGTCTTCATACGAAGAGGTGTCACTGTTGGGTGAATTTGCATATGATTAATGAGAAATTTATAACTTCATCTGTGATTAATGAAATGGCATCAAACAAAGGCCATAGTTTATAATTGGATGTTAGCCACATCTTATATGTTGAGGTTGATGCCAAATTCTGCCTAGATACTAGAGTCATACTCAAATTACCTCGGACTACCGAAAGGTCGTGACTAGAACAGGGGAAAATGAATGTTAATCTTACGAAAATCATAACTCATGCTAGGATTAATGAAACTCGGTAAAATCATGACCAAAAGTTATATTAAGAAGTTCTCTTGATTTCATATGAAGATGTCCCAACCTAATTCCCAACAGAAGAGCGCGCCCACCAGCACTTATGACCGATGGTCGAATGGTCACCTCTGTTCAAATCGAGGAGGTGCATGACATTAACTCCTCTTTAGCCAGTGACCTTGGGGGCTGGACTGAGCCTTGTAGGACATGGGAAAAGCTCTTCAGAGGCTAGAAATCTATATAAGAAGGTAGCTTTCATGGGTAGTAAGTCTTTAGCAGCACCTATTTTCAATCATCTACCATCTACAGTTCCTCTTGAGTAAGAAAGGGAGGTGAGGGACCTTGGCCCTACGTAGGAGGGCAAACCTGCAGTTCCTAAGATGATAGGCGAAGTCTTAGGAGGATCTGGGGTGTGGATTGTTCAGTCCGATAGGTACAACCGGATCTAGAAGGGGGGGTTGAATAGATCTTGCTAAAGGATAATTAATGACCAATTAAAAGCTTCAGCTAATTTAGAACATAAGCGGCAACCAGAGTGCACATGAGGCACTTAGACATAAAGCATAGAGGAATGAGTAGATGGCTCAAATGAAAATGGCAAAGCACGATCCTACGAACTTGAGTGTGCGATGGAGATAACTAAGATTGTATACGTCGAAACACGCACACCAGCCTGAGAATGGGAATAGAGAAGATGGAGCAATCACACAAGGAACAACCCATTGCACAATGCGTTTATAAGGTGGTTCAGTCTGCAAACCCGTAGACCTACGTCCACCCCTCACCAAACCGGTGAGGCTTCTCCACACAATGCGAATGCAGCAACACACGGGGACGACGCCCCAACCACAGACCACAGAATACTCTTTGTCTGTCTACCTGCACACAAATTGGCAGGGACAGTTTACCACACGAGGATGAACTCCTCTCCACACACACACAGGACAAGTCCCACACACACATACAAAAACAAACAAACACAAAGCTGTAAGTGTAGCAACCACACTTGGGACAAAACCCAAGTTCATACAAGGCTGAACACAACCAAGGACTCACTTCTAATCTCTAAACAGAGTATCAGACACACACTAGAAATATCTTTGGTGGGGTGGTCGGCCATGAATAGAGTGCTTGACGTTCTACCCGAGATATGCAACTCTAACTCGTGGATAGCATCAGGCTCATCAGGTGTAGGGAGAAATAGAAGGAGGTCGCTAGTGTAGCAACTCACAGTGTAAACCACAATGATGGACCCAACGCATAAATGTAGGAGGTCAAAGTTCCTAGGTTGGTTGGCCATTGTCGCCAACATGCCAGTCAACTCTATTTGCCATTCTAGGCCCTAAAGGAGGTCATCCCAACACTCTACCTCGTACGAGCCATTCTCATCATTAGGGATAGGAATCATGCATGTAGGAGTAACCTTATGTGCGTAGTGACAATAAAACATTCAATACGACGTGTACAATGCATGAAATCACATGAAACAAGAGGGCTTTTATTCCTAACTTGTTGTTTTAGCCATCCACGAGATAACCTATCTCTGTGACAAGCTTTAGACTTCAAATTTCTAGCTGAAAGATGACCCTAACTTTTGTATGTCCCGTGTCAAATCAGTAACTTCTCACCCCTCTATCTTATGATCCTCTTGACCTAAGTTCATGAAAACTAGAGGGTAGGTAGAAGATATAAAGTGGAACAAAAAGTTCTAAAGACATGATGTAAACTAACTTCGTTTAGGGCTTCTAATCTCCTGATCTTCACTAGACGGATGCACTGTTCCCTGTGCGGCCTACAACAAGACAACGACTTGTAGATGCTCTAACTCTTCAAAGGTTGGGTGTTCTAGCACGAAATTTGGTGGAGAGTTCGATAAAACTAAGGAGATCATAAAGTTCTAAAGAACCAACTTGCAATAATGTCTCCTTACCGTCGAACAACGTGAGCCAAAATAAGGGTTCGCGCAAGTCGAATCTGGGTTCTATTTATAGGGTTAGTTAGGGTTTGGAGGATTAGAACGACTTTGGAGTCCAATTTAGAAGTATGATTGATCCCCTATAGAGTCCTAGACATGCTTATGTGTCCACACACTTCGATACATGGGGATTGGGATGCCAAAGATCCAAGTTTTTCACGTTTCTCTTGAGTTCGTTCACAGAAGCTAATAGCTGTCATCTGAGGACCGTTAGACGACGTTTGCGGTCGTGTGATAGATCGCCAATTGGTGGTCTATCCAAATTTTTTGTATACTTTTATTTATCCCTGTTTATCCCCTATTAATCCTATTTATCCCTTTTTTAAATCTGAAATTAGTCCCAATTACGTGTCTTTAATTGGGCTTGGGCCTAAAAGGTTAGGTTTTGAGTCTTGTGGGCCTATTTGAGTGGGCCTAAGCCTACTTTAATATCTAGGCTTTTAGTTAATTTATTAAATAGATAAATAGCCCATTAAGTCTATTTATGACTAGGAATTGGATGCTGGGACTGGAACTAGTATTTGGATATTGGAAGTTAGGACTGGAGACCTGCCCCGATGAGGCGTGTTGGCTTGTTACCGGGAACTGGGGCTAGAGGTTAGAGACTAGATCCTGGGAGCTAGATACTGGCAGTTTGATATGGGAACTAGATGCTGGAATTTGGACATTGGAACTGGAAGCTGGAACTGGAGGTTGGAAGCGGGGTACTGGAGCTGGATATTGGAAACTGGAGTACTTGAACTGGATGTTGGGTACTAGAACTAGGTACTGGAAACTGGATACTGGAAGCTAGATATTGGAGCTGGATATTGGAAATTGGATACTGGAAGCTGGAAGCTGGATATTGAAGGCTGGGTGCTGGAGGCCTACCTGAATGAGGCGTGTTGATGTGAATGGCTGGAGACTAGAAGTAGGAGGACAACCCGTGAGGGTGTTTTGGTGTACATTGATGGGGCTTGGAAGCTGGAGGCTGGAGGACGACCCATGAGGGTGTGTTGGCCTATGTTGTTGAAATTGCTGGAGGCTGGAAGCTGGCCCGTGAGGGTATGTTGGCCTATCCTACTGGGGACTAGAAGCTAGAGGCCAACCCGTAAGGGTCTGCTAGCCTGTGTTACTAGAGTGGCTGGTTGATCTTGAGGTATGCCAGTTGAAGACCGGTCACTGGCCGACTGGTCACGATTGACCACTACGGATGTTGTACTTGGAGGACTGGAACTGGAGCTGACTGACTGACCGCTGGGGTGTTGTAGCCATGAGACTGGGACTAGAGCTGGTCGGCTAACCACTAAGGTGTTGTAGCCGAAGATTGGGACTGGAGCTGGAACTGGAGCTGGCTGGCTAACCACACAGGCGTTGTTATCGAAGACTGGGACTGGAGCTGGCTGGCAAACTGCTGAGGCATTGTAGCCGGAGACTGGGACTCTCCAGCTGATTGTTGAGGTGTATAGCCGAATGCTAGAGCTGGAGACTGGAACTGGAGCTGGCCGGCTGACTACTGATGCGTAGTAGCCAGAAGACTAAGACTGGTCAGCTGACCACTAAGATGCGTAGCCAAATATTGGAGCTGGCCGACTAACTGCTAATTCGTAGTAGCTGGAATGCTGGGACTAGTCAGCTAACCACTAAGTTGTGTAGCCAAATACTGGAACCAATGATTGGAACTGGAGCTGGCCGACGGACTACTAATGTGTAGTAGTCGGAAGGCTGGAACTGGTAGACTGACCGTTGCGATGTGTGTTGGGGTAGTGGCGCTAGCAGATATGCACACGGCTGAGATCCTGAGGGGGGTTGAATGGATCCTAGTTAAAACATTTACAGAATTCAAATTCTAAATACACACAATGATCTAAAGCATTAACATAAAACACTTAGGAATAGCAAATATGATCTGGTAGTTGTCCGCATTGCTTGACGACCTTGTGATGATCCCGTCAACTACGTGTGCACATATAGACCATCTACTCTAGGTCGGGTCCTCTAGATGATTTTCCCCCTAGTCAGACTCAAGTTGCAAAGGCAAGGGGCCCTACGGAAACTAGCCTAAAAACTATCTCTCATCTGGTCATGCTCTCCACGTGCGCAAGAAAGTTACGACTAGTGGACAAGTCACTAGAGGTGAGACTCGACTAACGAGAATCACCAGGCGAAAGGAAACAGAGCGACGGTCCTCTCAGGATTGCCCCTCAGCCTAGCGGTCCTCTCTGGACCGCAAGGTGAGCCTAGCGGTCTCCCTTGATACTGCAAGGGTCAGCCAAACGGTTAAACCATGACCGCAGGGAATTGAGCCACAATTGAGCCTAGCGGTCTATCGCCAGACCGCTAGCCCAGCCAAACGGTCCTCACTAGATTGCAAGACAACAAGAAATGGTCATGCCCTGATCGCTACCCAGCATGTGGCTCCCAACGGTCGGAAACACGCACCCCGAGGGCACAGTGCTCAAATGGGAGAAAAAGTCATGAGCTGACCGCCAATCCAAGGGTGGCGGTCTATCGCGTGACCGCCACACCGAGCCTAGTGGTCCTGGGTAGACCGCTAAGGCCTACTGACCCTACAGGGTTGAGAAGCGGTCTCCTGAGGACCGCCAAGGGAGCCTAGCAGCCTCTGGAAGGGCCACAAGGCTCACACGAGCACGAAACCAGCGAAAAACACCAAAAACCCGATCCACGTCCCGATCATCACCCGATGATGGGGAAACAAAGGGGATCCATCCCCAACCCTCCTAGCATGATTCTATACCCTTAGATCAGTTAAAAACCCCACAAAATGAGAGATCCGGCACTCAACCCCAAATCATGGAATTTAACCCTCCAGGCTCAAAAATACCCCTCTCGACCTCCCCTCGGCCTACAAATCACGAGGAAAGCGGTAAAGAGTGTAGGGATCCATCCCCCTACCTCAATGGAGCTCGAAAGTCATCGGATCACCGCCGATCTTGAAATTACGCTTTTAAACCAACGATATTCACGCCCCACACCGCGAGAATGCCACCGCCACGATCACCACGTCGTCGTCATCGATCTATCATCTGCAACAAGAGGAAGAAGGGGGCATCGTGAGCCACGCACGAGGGAGAAAGCCACAGTTGGGGAGGGGGTTCTCCAATGGGAAGAAGAAGGACGAAGAAGATGAGAAAAGAAGAAGAAAAGAAAAATGAAAAAGGAGGGGGTATTTATAGAAAATCTAAAAAATTAGAAAAATATGAAAACTTAGGAAAAACGATACCGGTGTCACACAACTATTGATATCTATTGAAGACCTGGAGAGATTTGGCCTTGGCGGGCAGGGAGAGGCCGGCGTAGACTCCGAGGGTGCCATTGAAGGCAGGGTCCGTCATTTCTACAACGGGCCCTTCTGCTTTTATATTGAATTTGCACAGGACCAGACTCCGTAGGAGTACTCAGAGATAGAGCCACGGCTTAGGACTTACTCACACTATAATTATGCGTCGAGAGAGGGGTGGAATCCCCATGAACTGCCAAATGTCACCTACTTGGCCGCATACTTGGCATACCGGTTGGCAACCTTCATGGTTCCTCACAGCGAGGACGACCTTCTGAGAGTGGAGCTGCTGTGGCCCACGTGTCTCTTGGCAGAGGGACGGAGGTTGGCATTGGCCCCAGCAGCCTTGGCCAACATCTACCACGGACTGGGGGCCTTGTTCAGTACACCTTGCTCCGCGGGAGAGGAGTGTCATTCTATCGACTCACTACCTTAGCGTGTCGGCCGGTCTACTCTTTCCTGGGTTCGTGACGAGGGCAGCAGTGGCCAACCCGACAGCTCCTTTACTTTTTGGCTTTACCGATTAGCTAGATGGAGGCGCTGCAGATCAGCTGGAGAGGGCTAGGAGAGCTTTGTCCTATTTGCCGGGCAGAGGCGAGGACGGGCTCCCGTTTGACTGTGGGTCGAGGGGCTTCCAACCCGTGTTAGTACCGACAAGCGACGGGGTGGCCTATGCCCTACTGCACCAGTGTGAGCCAGACGTGCCGGTGTATACTGAGTGGGTGATCAGCACCCGATCGACGGTATTAGAGCTGCACCGATCTAGCGCTAGTGTCCTGGAGCTCTACTACCCACACCAGTTTGCTAGGAACATTGGGTACGACTAGGCAATTCCGCGGAACCAGGAGTTTCCCCTAGCAGGCCGGTTGTACAAGGGCAGGGACAGTCACATATTGGCAGCAGCTTGGTGGGACTTCAACTGCAGAGGAGAGCTGGAGAAGCTGCCGACGCCGGGGTTAGATCGCCGAGGGAGGTTCGACGTTCACTACGCCTGGTGGTGGTTCGAGCACAGCCATGTATTGCCAGAAGTCTTTGGCGATCAAGAAGGCTGAGGAGGGCCGGCTTCTACGGGAGGACTAGCCTCCTATCTCACTGGACTCAGAGTTCTTGAGCTCCCGCTTTTCTCGGATCCGTCGGGAAGTAGAGTGGCTCGAGCAGTAGTGGCCCCGGGACAGCCAGGCCTCCTCGTCGTCGAGGCGGGGTTATAGTGGGGCGATTAAGCCCCTGAGGCCGGCACAGGCGGGGCCTGCAGCTACCGCTGGAGTTGGGATGGCAAGGTTGAGGACGTCGGGGACCTGATGGCTAGCAGAGTATTTCCAAGGCCACGGAGATATCCTCGCACGGCCTGAGTAATGTCATCTTGCCCATTGGCAGGGCAGACCATAGGAGATGGCACCCTAACCCGTGCCAGTGGCTTGTAGGCGAGGCGTCGCCACTCGGACCTCCCACCGCCTCTTCCATCATTCAAATAAATATTAGCCTGCCGGCCATAAGCCTGGAAGACCGGCCTCCGAGAAATTGGGGCTGGCACTTTGGGTTCTGCTTCTCCTTCACTTCTTCTTCTTCTTTCAAACCTTACCATCATGACGGGTTTTGGCTAGACTGGGGCTGGGGCCCGCTGCTTGGGCACCCACACTTTCTTGAATCTGGTTGGCCTTGGGGGTGGCCCCTCCTTTGGTGTGGACCTGGTGTGGACCTAGTGTGGTCCGCTCGGCCCCGGGCCAATGCCTGAAACTGGTTGTGGACCGAGATGGTTGGTATCACCCTATCGGGCGCGATCGAGGCCTGGTGGCCGTTGAGATACACTTGGACTCCTCTGATCATTACGGATTTGCCCAAACTAGAGAACCGACTCTAAACTGTCCCTGCGGTCTTCTTAGCTACCCTCTTGGCAGCCAGGGTACGCTTCCTTCTTGTATCAACATAGTGGACGAAGTAGCCCACCACCTTTACTCCCTTCTCGATCGCTACTCTTGCAGTGATGGCAGGTTCGGCCTCCTAGACTTCCAAGAGGTTGGCAAACATGACCCCCAAGAACTTGGGGAACCCGACCACAGGGGGGAAGCCTCCGAACTTGATTGGCACGGTGAGGTAGCCGTGCTTGACATGGCTCGCCACAGTGAGTAGTCCGAACATGATTGCCATTGAAGGTGCTAGGAGTTTGTCCCTGTAATTTGAAATTGGGAATGTCAGAATCTTAGAAAGAGGCCACAAAGTCCCAAATCCCGGAGAAGAGATGAAAGGCGGTCTAGTCCCACTGGGCGTGCCAACTTGTTGGACGCACTAAAATTTCTTATTTATTTATCTTGGTTTATCTCATATCAGGTGTTGGTTTATTTAGCGCGAGGACGTGCCAGTCACCGAAGTGACAATACTTTCACGCTTCGAGACTGGAGTTGTCCGAAGCATAGGGGTGTGCTCCGTCTGACTATCCAGATGATTATGGATATCGGGTCGGGACTAGAGACCCGCCGTACCGTAAAGGTTATGACGTTAATTACATCCCCTTGGAGAGGGGAAAATCTTTGATTAATCACCAAGATTTGGGGCCTCATGACCTAAACATCAACTTTTATGAAAGAAAAACATAGCATGTTGAAAAGTGTTAAAAGCCCCCACATTAGGGTGCAAAGGGATAGTTAGAGTCATGTCGGTCACGCATCGACCGGGAGGGCTGATCATGGTTCTCACATCCTTTGGATTGTGGATGAAATCCCCTAGAATGAGTGATGGGTCTCTGGGCTCAACCGTATGACACACTAAGTCTTCATCCCCCACTTTGGTCTTAGGAAGGACTAGGTAGGTCTCTACATCCTCTAATAGGACAGTGGCTTCCAAGGTTGGGAATAAGAAAGTGTGTGTTTGAGGATGCCATAGCTCTATGAGGGCTGAAATGCTTGACCAATCTAAGGATATTTTCTGAAAATTCTTTCCTAGAACCACTAAAGGGTGAAGGTGTCATCCCCTTAAGATAAAGGGGACCTCTAAAAGAAGTTCCTTAATCATGAGAGCCACCCACTTTAGGTTGGAGTAGCATCTTGGGCTAGGAAGAAGCTAAGAGAAGAAAAAGGAAAAGAGAAGAGGAATAAGAGAGAGATGTTATAAGAAGGAAATTAAGGACAATTGATGAATTTGAATCAAAATTTTCAACTTACCTCTCTTGAAGAACTTGAGCGCAAGTTTTTGGGGATGGAAGTCAGCCGCTGCAGCTCCCCATGTTCTTTCCTAGCCGCCTTTGGCCCGGTATAGATCACCTCCCCTGTAGTACTAGCTTCAAAACTCCTCTTCATGATAAACTTGGGTATTTTTGCTGAAATTTTAAGGCTTATAGTAGAGAATTCCTTAAAGCTACGAATTCAGGGCTTGTTCCCACTTATAGGGCTTTGTTTTAGTGTTGTTGCATTAGGATTGGGGTTGGGTATCCCTAATTTAAGTTAGGATGGGTTCTAATGCAGGTTAGAGGCCATTACCCTCAGGGTAGGACTCCCACGGAAGAGTCCCGCTCAGACTCAACAGTTTTGCTGCACTAGCGGTCTATCATAGGACCGCTAGGCTTCCACAAACGGTCCACCATGAGATCGCTTTATCCCTTCGTCTACCGCCTTCCCCTTTTGTTCCCTTAACAGTCCTCGTTTAGGCCATTTTTCTCCATCTGGCGATCTTAGGTTAAACCGTTTGTCAGTTTCTGCTAGATTTTGGCTAATTTTTTCTTTTAACCGTCAGTTCTATTTCTCTCTCTCTCTCTGTCTCCCTCTCCCTCTCTCTCCCTCTCTCTGTCTCTCTGTCAGTCCTAGGGTAGTAATCAGTAAGTCAGCATTCATATCCATTCATTCGTAATTTAATAAAAAGACAAAAAAGATTCCATTCCATTAACAAAAGTCATGTACAAGTGTGTCAAAAGGAAAAAAAGAAAAAGAGTACAAATCACTCCGTCGGTCCCTCTCCTGGGCCGCTACTATCGCCTGAACCCTCATGCCGCTTCGCTGGCGGCTCCATGGCACTGCTCTCCTCCTCTCAGTGACATCGTCACTCTTCCTCCTCGTTCCTCCGGTTGCTAGAGGAGCTGGTGAACTAGCCTCAGAACCCACTGCTCGGCGCAACACTCTGGCTCCTACTGGCATCCGACCTCTTCCCTAGAATTCAGAGGGCATCCTTCAGCGTCGCTATCGCTCCTCTCATCTCAAAAACCTGCACTGGCGACTGATCTTGCTCACTCCACAGCCGCATAACATCTACTCTCAGTCGCTCTGTCTCCTCTCCTGCACCATGGTGAGCCGCTCTTGAGCTCAATCGCGTCACCTCTGCGCGAAGGTGGGTCACCTTCGCCGCCTCTGCCCGGAGATGCTCTACCTCCACTCTGGCACGCTCTGCCTCTGCTCTAGCGTGCTCTGCCTCTTCTCTAGCACTCTCCACCTCGGCCAGTGCTGTGGTCAGCTCTCTCGCCTGCATGAGTATTAAGCATAGTTAGGCATCATCATTATAAGGCATTTAAGTCTAAGGAACTCAGTTTGGTTTTTGCTTACCCTCTCCATGAGAGTAGCCTCAGCCTCCTCAGCCCGAGCAACCGCTTGAGCAAAGTCTGCATCTTGCTCAGCTCTGCCCCCCGCAGGTTGTGACGAGGAGGATGTTGCATCAGGTGCCTGTCGCTGCCCCCCCTCGGCTCGCTACATTTAGAAAGTCAAGGTTAGTTTCATAGCATAAGCATAAATTAAGTCTAAGGTTCAGGAAAACTCACCAGACGGTCCAACGTGCGCTAGAGGTCATCCCTCTACTGCATGGTAGCATGGATGAGGCCCTGGAGCTCCGCAATGTGTCCCTGAGGATCTAGCTGTATATTGCAAATCATGATGTCAGTGCATTTAGGAATAATTAAGTAATTTAATTGAAAGAGCATGAGTTTAGAAGTTCATACCGGCTGTCGGACGTCGCGAAACACCTGATCACCGTACCTCTGGGCATAGGCCTTCAAGTAGGCCTCATCACTAGTCGCTCAGGCCTTCACCACCTGACCCCTCCATGTCCAATCGCATACCTGGTCAGGCACCCGAGTGGTCCAGTCGATGTCGCCACTGAGTCCCTTCGAGGACCGCCCATAGCGCTCGTCGTCTCGAGCTGGGAACTCCACGTCTGGCTGATGAACTCCCCTCGTCCTCATGATCAGTCGATGATGCAGAGGCTCGATGATGTTCAAGAAGTGTAGCCAGATCTCCTGTCCGGTGTACGCCTGGGCCACCTCTACCCAGTGCTGCCCCTCGCGACCCTCGTCACGATAAGGCGTCCAGTGCACCAAAAAGGGCAATCGAGTCAATGTCAGCATTTAGATAAGCATTTGAAGAAGCATTTAGAGCATATAAAGGGTTTTTGAGTTTAAAGCTTACTGAGCCGTAGGGGAATGTGTCTATATCATCCTGGATCGCCCGCGCTAGGCACCGGATCGGTCCCATGTCCTGAGATACCACCCACCGTCTCGCGATGGGGATTCACTCCAGGTGTACCTCCTTCCCTCGCCCAAGGCCAGGGAGGTATAGGTAGCTCCAGACCTGCATAAGTCAAGCATCAGCATATAGCAATCATAATCATAAAGCATTTAGATAAGCATTTAGAGTTTAGAGTGTTTACCTGTAGGAATGGCAAGAAGCTGCCCAGCATCGTCTACCAGTCGGTGGTGCTCAGTGAGTCGAAGAGGAATGCCAGGATGGCTGCTCCCCAAACATATCCTCCAACCCCGTCCAGGTCCCTCAACAGTGGGAGGAGCCTGCAGCTCACTCTATCTGCCCTGATCGTGAAGAGTAGCTTCCCGAACATCAACATCAGGAAGCGTCGCAGGGTGATGTCCCCCTCTGGCCCTAGCTCTGCCGCCACTCTCCCTCAAACCTGATCTGTCACTCTCCCGATATGCTCCTCTGGCAGCTCCCCTACGGAGATCGCCACTCCCCTCAGCCCCAGGCTCTCCTGGAGCGTCGCTCATCCCAGCATCGATGAATGGTGGCCCGGTCTCATCAAGTCTAATCCCAGCAGCTCCTGGGCCTTCTCCCGATAATCATTGTAAGTCCATCCTATCACCTGCACTCCGTGGATCTGCAATCCGGTGATCCTCGCTATGTCTTCCAACGTGGGGATCATGTGGCCCCACGGGAAGATGAAAACTTTGCTGACCGGGTCCCATCTCTCGTGCAATGCATAGGGCAGTGTTGTGTCAATCTGCCTCACCTCGATGCTGAGCAGTTCCCCAAACCCCATTGCCGCTAATCTATCTTGCTGATAATCTGGTAAGGCCTAGTACATGGCTTGGACTTGCAGCCAAGAGATCCGGGTCCATCTCTTCCCCTGCACATTTAAAACATGTGGTCAGTCATCTACAACAACTAATAAAGTCTAATCCGACGAAAGATAAGTACAGTCCAACAGAAAAGGGAACGTACCCTCAAGTCGGGGGAAGACTAACACTGGCAAAGCTGGCCGCTAAGAACCACGAACAGCACCTCCAGACTATGAGGAAGAAGAGCAACCACGCCTAAAAAGTCAGGGGTGAGTCTCATATCACTGGCTCAGTAGGGGTCCCACAGATCCCCACTAAGAAACCAAAGTGATAATAGCAGTAACAACAACAAGAGCAACAACAGTAAGAACAACCGGAGTAACAACAAAAGAAGTATACAGGTAATGTCAAACAAATCACCGTAGCCGATAAGACCTCAACCTTCTAAACTACTGCTAATCGGGAAAGGCACAACTTCCCACACACCTGGTAGGGAGTTGCCAGACTAAACTCAAGAAAACTCGATCACATTGCCAGCACACGTCATTCTACAACAGACGTGTAGGCTCCACATAACACTAACCAAAACACTGGCTCACACACGACCTCACCGTCGTGTCTACTACATAAGCCACGGTAAAGCCAGACAAAGGCTACCCGAAGCGCTATGGCAACACTGATGGAGAATCGGTCACAAAATCTCAAGTCACGTGTCATGTGACAGAATCACCTCCTCACTAGAAGCAAAGTTAGATGCGTCCACTGACATCTTACACTGCGCCTCAAGCATCTTACACTCCCCTCGAACATGGTGACTGGGACACTGTACCAAGTGCAAGGAACAACAGTAACAAGTGACTAGTCAGGGTCACGCCCGTCGGCGCTCGTCCAAATGCCCCTGACCACATGTGTACACACAAGCCCAATGCCTTAAGTCAGGTCTCTAGCTAGTTTTCTCCCCCAGTAGGACACTACTGCAAAGCAAGGGAGCCCACGAAAACTAACCTAAAAATCATATCTTGGGAACTCGCCACGCCACCACTCCCAGGTGGGCTGACACCAAGTGTCGTCAAGCTACGACTAGTGGAGGCTCACTAGACATAGAGACTCCCCAAAAGAAATATCAAAGTACAGACTGGGTAAGCACTAACTTGTCGCAAGTATAATGAAACACAAGGCACAAGGCAGTACACAGAACTGTCTCCAGACTCAGGATAGACAACTAGACCTACACACAATGATCCTTGAGTCACGCGACTCAGGTTAAGATCGTCGCACAGCATGACAACATACCATTAATCCACCTAGTCCCAAAGCCAAATATTATAAAACACAATAAATCACAAGTCCTCAGCACCTAGGCTACACATAGGACTCTCGACTCCGCATAACATAAATCACGAAACATGAGGGAACATCAAAGCCGTCAGACCAATAGGCACATAAATCGAGGTAAGATGATGACCAGATAAATTTTGCTCCTTTCTTGGTCAGCTTGGTCATAGGGGCTGCAATGGTGGAGAAACCTTCGATGAACCAACGGTAGTATCCAGCCAGCCCAAGGAAGCTTCTAATCTCCATTACTGTCTTCGGTGCTTCCCACTTTGACACTGCTTCTACCTTGCTAGGGTCCACTGATATACAGTTCTCGGATATGACATGCCCAAGAAACATAATCTGATCTAGCCAAAATTCACACTTGCTGAATTTGGCGAAGAATTTGTTCTCCCCGAGGGTCTGCAAAACCACTCTCAAGTGCTGCCAATGTTCCTCCCGACTAGTAGAATATATCAGGATGTCGTCTATAAAGATCACGACAAACTAATCTAGATAAGGGCAGAAGATCTGATTCATCTACTCCATGAACACAGCTGGAGCATTGGTCAACATGAATGGTACTACTAGGAATTCGTAGTGACCATACTGAGTCCTAAAGGCTGACTTCGACACATCTTCGGGCTTGATTCTGATCTGGTGATAACCTGTCCTCAGATCAATCTTGGATAAGACCTTGGCAGATGATAGTTGGTCAAATAACTCTTCAATCCTTGGTAGAGGGTACTTGTTCTTTATGGTGGCTTGGTTAAGCTTGCGGTAATCAATGCACAGCTGCATGGTCCCATCATTCTTCTACACGAATAAGACTGGTGCTCCCCACAGAGACACACTGGGCCTGATGAAGCCTTTGTCTGGCAATTCTTACAGATGCTTCCTGAGTTCGGCAAGTTCTGCCGGAGCCATTCGGTATGGTGGAATAGAAATGGGTGCAGTGCCCTGCACTAGCTCAATAGAGAAATTTGTCTCTCGAGCAGGTGGTAGTCCTGGTAGATCTTCGGGAAATACATTGAGAAATTCTTAGACTACGTCCAAGTCTTCCAAATTCTTGACCGAGCCTTCTTCGAGCACCACACTAGCCAAGAAAAGTCACATCCTCTTCTAATCAGCTTGGAGGCCTGGATGGCTGATACTATCATTCTCCCAGACTTGTCCTTAGGGCATTGAAAAAAGAATGTCTCCCTCCCCAGCTCCTGAAAAATCACTCTCTTCTGACGGCAGTCCAAGAGGGTGTAGTGTTTGGCTAACCAGTCCATTCCTAGGATGAGATCAAAATTGGCCATGTCTAGGATGTATGCTTCCCCCAGAAATCTCCTCCCACAGATTTTGACCTTAATAGTAGGGATCACAAGCTTGGTGTGGACTTGTTTCCCACTTGATGTACTAACTATCATTTCTCCGAAGAATGTGACTTGGGGTCGGTTCTTTAGTTGATTAGCAAAACTAGTGGATATGAAAGTGTGTGTAGCCCCTGGGTCAAACAAGACCTTTGAATCAGATTTCAAAAATATTGAGAAATATTTCTTATTTTCTTTTTTAAACCCTTAACCCCCTCTCTCCACTCTCCACCATTCTCTCACTCTCCCCCCCTCTGTTATCTATCCTCTTCTTCCCTCTCCCCTGGGCGGTCGACCGTGGTGGAGGTAGATGAGGCGGGATCACTTTGGAGGTGTCGTGGAGCGTAAAGGTGGGAGGAATGGAGCGTGGCATTGGCGCGATCCCATTGATGGATTCAAAGTGTCACGGCGTGGGTTTGTGTGATGGTTTTCGGTGAGGATTGGCTGTTTCGGCTCGCCAGATCTTAGGTGGAGGTAGGGGGATAGATGTCCTACTCTTTTCCTAAGTTTCCTCACGATTTGGAGCCAAACGGTGTGAGTTTGAGTGGGTTTTCTTTCATTGGGGTGAAAAGCATGTTTTAGGGTATTGTGTTGAAATCACCATTCCAGGCGATGGTTTTTGGTTCAAATGGTAGAAACTGAACCCCCAACTTGTCGGGATTCATTTCCCGCTAGTTTTATTGTGTTTGGTCGTGATTTGGGGCCGGTAGGAGTCTGGTTGCCCTTGTGAGTCGTTTTGGGTGAATTCACGAGAATCGCTCATTTCTGAGTCATTTTGTGGATTGTTGACCCATTCCGGCTTGTGGAAGGTTGCTATTGTAATTTCAGATGTTTCCCCGTTGTTCTGGAGATGATTGGGGCATGGAACGGTGTTTTCCACAGATTTTAGTGTTTTTTGGGTTCGATATTTTAATGCTAAACTCTCAGGGGGCACGTTCTCAGGAGAGACACGTTGTGTCGTGTGGTCGCATTCATCGAGGGAGATGAACATTTGGGCGGTTGGGAACGCATCCCATGTGATGGGCGTGATCCTTTGTTAACGCGACCCAGCTAAGTGCCGCGTCAGTGTTATCGCGACCTAGCTTATGACCGCGATCTTGTATTATCGTGCTCGAGCGTCTGGCCGCATCTATTATCGCGATCAAGGCATGCACCGCGTTAATGCGTTGACGTGCTATTGCTGTTGGATGCGTTCTGGTGACATCGTGACCCTCTGTGTGGATGCGTTAACCATCGTGACGTAGGCAATGAGCGCGTTAATGTTTTCTATTTTCGGAGTATTATTTGTGTTGTCTTGAGCTCCGTTAAACCCAAGATTCAGTGCCTTGTTGGCCTTCGACTCGGTGGATGCCTTGGGTGTTCCGTGAGAGTCATATATATGTGTCAAGGGATCCCAGAAGAGTGACTTCATCCCGAGGTATGTGTAGTGTTTCTTCCATGTTCGTTGGCTTGGCTTCGACCCCTTGGTTAGCCCATTGTACGTGGATGTCGTGGACGTCCTATGAGGGCTGTGACCGTGTGATAGACCGCTAAAGCCCATAAACGGTCCTTCCGAGACCGCTTTAATTTTTTGAGTTCTGTATTATTGTTAATCCGAAACATAATGCAGAACAACTCTATTTATTATATGATAAGTCTAGATAATTAGGTCTTATTCCTGTTAAAGAACTGTATTCATAAACTTAGTTATATTGTGCACTATCCTAGATAGATTGCATGCCTTAACATGTTTTGAACCTATTTTAAACTTATGTTATTTTCATGACAAAATCTATAATTTGTATTAATGACTATGTTTTTTATGCTTCATGGATTGGCTTATGATGTTTTGATCGCTGTTTTGCCACGATCTTTTCTTGTCTAGAGTCTTTTCTTAAGTACGTAGCATGTATTCTGGTCCGATGCTATTAGTTACACTTGCATATGATAAGCACACAATCTTGTACTTGTGATCATCTCTGTTGGATATTCCTTCCACCGGACTAGGTGATCTTGTTTCAAGACCTCCGTAAGTCTCCGTCAGCCTGGGATTCCCACTAGGACACCGAGTTAGTTGTACCCTCAAAACCCAATGGTCTAGAAAGTACTTTATCGGTGTTTTTATGAGTTCTGGATCCTAGCGGCCCTCTGGAGACCGTAAGAGTCTAGTAGCGGCCATGTACTTGACCGCCAATGACACCTAGCGGCCCTGCCATGACCGTATGGTTTCGGTTCATTCGTTTCATCAACTTTGTCAATAAACGGTCTAGTCTTGACCGCCTATGACAATAATTGGTCTAGTAAACGACTGCTTGTTTTCAGTTCCTGTCTAACCCAGGGTTTGACCCAAGGGCTGATTTTCTAAAGTTCCTAGATGGTTTATTGATTATCTGTAACCTAACACCTTATTCAAAAGTTATCTAATAAATTATGGAAGTTAAAGAATATGCCGTTATGTTGTCGAATTCTTTCCGTGGCATGACCTTGTTCAAGTCTTTCTTTGAACTCTCATGATCTTACTTTGGTGCGTTCTTTACCTTGGTTACATTATCATGACACTATTGTTGAATTGAAGATTATTGGCCGAAACGATATTATTTCTCATGGAAGTAGCTTGATCTGTAACTTGAAGATGCAAGAGCGGGCACAGACAGTGTTCAAGTGCTCCACACTATCCCCCTTGGCAGATAGCCGAAAACGTACTGAAAACCATGGGGTACGATTAATACTGGCGTCGCATTGCGCCGGGAGTACTATTTTTATAGACGGGTGAAAACTATGAGACAAACTTGTGATAATTACATACTCGCTAGTACATTCTTGTTCATGACTTTTAGTCATATCCCACTGGTAAGAATCCTAACTCCAGCCTTGATAGAAACAAAATTACTAAAAATGTTACATGTGAGGTCATGTCCTTGCAGGAGCAGCTTCCCAGCGCAGTGGCTTGTGCCGAAGAGGCCGAGCATGAACTTGTGGCTCAGGTAAGCGTGATTTGGTTTGAAATTCGATTACACACTTCACCCACTTTTTCTAACCTTGTGAGATGATTGGATGTGGAAAGTAGCGGAGATCCAGGGCATGCTAGCCTGTACAGTCTGAGCAGAGAAGGAGTGTGTCGCTTGGTAAGAGCGCGATGCCCAGACAATGGAGCTGGAGGAGGAGTGGCAACAACACATCACTGAGGAGTTACCCCGAGATGTCTTGGAGCTAAGGGTTTCTCTTCTGGTGGCGAGGAGGGATGCATGCAGAGAGGAAGAGAGAGGAGTGAAAGAGAGAGAGAGGCAAAGGGAGTGGGACGAGAGGAGGGCTCTAGCGGACCAAGTGATGGAGCAGAGGACCAGCCTTGGAGTTGCATAGCAAAGGCAGAAGGATAGCGAGGAGCGCCACCAGATGGGACAAGAGCGCGCGACGCGCCTTTGTTACTATGGCTCCTTCTCTGTTGGTGGCCTTCTAGTCTCGTCGGGAGAGGAGCATCGTCGGGCCACCGAGGCTGGTCAGGCGCCGCAGGGTGAGGCAAGCACTACCTCGTAGAGCTCTAGGAGGCCTCCTAGTGACTCCCGCCTTAGGAGGGAGGAGAAATGACCAGGAGGGCGATAGTGAGAGTTAATGACCCCTTTACTTGTGATGTACATGACAGTTTATATAGATATGTGAATGGAATGATTTATTTCTTGTCACTTGTTTTGTTTCTTTGTGTGTTCCTTCCCTTCTACGTCTCCTTTCTTGTACATTGTTTCCACGTGACATATTCGACGAGAGTAATGGGGAATTGTGTCTCACCGTGGCCACTATTTTCAAAGGGAATCCACCACTGATTTCAACAACGCCGGCCCCCAGTCTCCCACATGATGTGTTTGTCAAAACTTGCCCTGAAATGGTGGATCGTATCTCCCATGTGTCCTTGTTGCCATTCTTTTCAAGGAAGATTGATCATCGAATTCAATGATGACAACCACTCATTCTCTTTTCCAGCGTGAATGTCTCTCATGCTCAAAATTATTCACAACATGACCATATGCACGGGGACTTTTTAGACCATATATGGGCGGGGAGTCAACAAATCACGCCTCTGAATCTTTTACTCCACGAGGTGAAGTGACACACGAGAGTGAAGGGAGGGTGCCTCGTCACGAGGACCATTACTAGAGATAGCAGTGATAGTTCTGAATCTGAATCAGACCTCTCCTCCTCCTATAAATACTTCCCCTTTCGCTCGACTTTTAAGCATTGAAGTAGCAAGAACGGATTTGAAGAGTGAAAGTTTGTAGGAGCCTCCTATCACTAGCTCAGCAGGGGTCCCGTGGAACCCCAACCGAAAACAACGACGGTATGGAAAGCAGTAACAGAAAGAACAATAGCAACAGCAGGAGTGGCTACAACAACAATGACAGAAAGCACGACCGTACACGAACTCCCCAAACACGACAGCCGATAAAACCATGGCTCTACAACTACTCCTACCAGAAAGGAAACCAACACCCCGATCCTACAGTCGGGGGACCACCAGACTACGAACTTCCCTAGCCACGCTACTCGAAAAACGCCACGACACCCTTGTCGTGGAGGCCTGTGCTCACACACGAAGGCCAACACTGAAACCACACGCAAAATCTCATCTCACAGATGAGAAACAAGACCTCAAGTCACGACAAAGTCACGTCACGTGATGGGAGTACCTGCCCACCAGAAGTAAAGCCAGATACGTCCACTGACGACTTAGTCCGCAGCCTCAGTTGTCAGTCTACGACACCCCAAGCGGAGGCTGAGACCCCGTACCAGTAACCACAGAACAAGGACTAGGTGGGGTCGCACTCGTCAGCGCGGGTCCAACACGCCTAGCCACGTGTGCACACACAGACCATGCGCCCTAGGTCAGACCCTTTAGCTGGTTCTTCCCCCAAAGTCGGACTCAGGCTACGCGTGGGGGCACTAGGTAACCAGCCTAGCAACCATCTCACTCGGGTCACGCTCTCCACCACTCCCAAGTGGGTCCACACACGCGTGCGCAGAAAAGTTACGACTAGTGGGGGCTCACTAAATGTGAACACTGAAAATCGCGCACGCACCCATCGCAAGTAACGCGAAAAATAGGTGGCTTGGAGCCATTCGACTTGAGACAAGCCACTAAACCTACTAAACCCAACGGTCCTTGAGTCACAAGACTCCAGTCAAGACCGTCGTACGTGATGACACAGTACCGTCAACCTGGCCTAATCTCTAGGTCTGAAACCTCGGTAACACGATTCCTGAGAAAGTTCACAAGCTGTCGAGATAATCCCTCATCCAAGGGGCACAAGGAAAACTTCCAGTCCCAGACTGATTAACTGGACTTACAGTCCAAGGCCATACACGTGGCCCATTCAAAAACCCCTTTCTGGAGAAACCCACATCGTGCGGGGAAGGCCCTCTGCACTCAGACCGACTTACAGGGACTCACTCAAGCGTAACACGGAAACCCATAACACACACATAGGGTCACCCGGACCCTTCAAACACATGGGTGTGTAAATCGAGGTAACTCGGTGCCTCCGGAATCACGAAGAATCACTTGGACACCTCTCCCACGAGTCCTTATCGCATACGGACACCTCGGGACAAAGGAATGCGAAACATGGCGGCCCGGGAGCTGATTGTTATTCTGAGCCTGATCCTTTCCTTGTTTTACGATTGCTTAGCTTTGGACTCCGTTATGGTGTTAAGAGCTGTTGCAATATCGTGTTCGTCGTGCTGTGTCCAACGGCCGATGTGTTGTGAAGGCTCATTTATTATTTTAGGACGTTAAGATAAGCTAAGATTTGTATTTTTCCTTGGGCTTTGTGCTGAAGTTGGTACTCATCTCTATTGCACTTAGGCTTCTTGTGACCGATTGTTCACTAGATCGGTACTCGTGATGTGTTACATTGCGATTTTCTTGAATTGCGATGACGCCGAGCGTGTGCTGAGATGCGGTTACGGAGATATCTTCTGTTGCCTGTGTGCGTTGTATGAGTACGTAGCGGAAGCGTGTGAGTTGGTTACCCACTGGTCGAGGACCTTTTCATGAGGTTCTAGCCAGTTGAGAGAATTGCTTCTTCTCGATGTGGCTTCATCTTGGCTTCCTGTGCCTTGATGTTGTCTGTTGCCGTGCTATTGCTGGTAATTCTTCTAGTGTTGGCATCGACGTTTGCGAGTGTTGAGGAATTGGTCGACATTCCTGCTAATTGAGTACCCTTTGCTCTGCATTTTATCCCTTGGGTGTTGTACTCTCGAGGCGTGCCGATAGTCCTTGAGATGCGGCCCTTGAGATTGTGGGTCTTCCTATCGTTTCTTATTGTTGTGGGTCTTTCTTGGCGAGCTGTCTGATGCATGACCTGTTCCTTGTGGTCATGTGATCAGCTACTTTTGTGCCTTGATGTGACCTTGCTTGCAGTTGTGTTTCGTGGTTCTGTGTGCCGTACGGAGCCAGAATCCTGCAGGTGCTGCCGTGTTGTTGTTTCGAATGTTGTTTCTGTATGATTTTGTGTTTCTGTCTCAGACCATTGTCTTGTCAGGTAGCCTTGCTATACTCCTTTTTCCCTAGTAGAGTTAGTTTGCGACTCGATCAGAAGTAATATCTGAGTGAGGACTGACTTGATTGTGCTTGTGGTCCAGTGTTATTGTCGTTGGCGTCCTGTGTACTAGGTGTTCCATGTTACCTTTGGCACTGGAGCCGATGACGTCATCGAGCGGTCAGCTGTGAGGACTATGTTTTCTTGTTTAAACTAAAGCTTGTTGTGTTGTCATTTCATTTTTTGTGATCTGTCATCGTGGCAGTCGTGTCTCTTTTCCTGTGAGACGTAAGTGATGTTGCCTTGTTTCGGAGGTGTCGAACTTGTGTTCACTTGTGTCGTGCTCTGTCCTGAGCGTATGCTCGTGATTATGGTCTGACGGTGTTTCACTGAGCTATGTTTCTCGTGATTCGTGTCACTTTGTAGTTGTGTTATCAGGTTGTTCTTCCCGGCTTTTCCTTTATTAGTTCTATCTAAGGGGTCAAATTATAACTTTTTGCATGTTAACAAACTTCACCAAAGTTGTATTTAGTGAACAGTGGACAGGGGGCTCGCGTGATCGCCAGAGGAAAAGAAGAAGGCTCTGCGACGGTGTGCTGGAGGCCAAAGGGAGGAGAAGAAAGTGAAGATGGTGGCTGGGCTGGGATACCTACTGACCAATGAGAAGAGAAGAGGATGTCGGCGTGGCAAACGGACGCAGTTTCAGGGTCGTATGTGTGCCGAGGTGGCCTTGGGACAGCGGCAGCCTCGTGTGCAAGGCTCATGTTTGCCGGAAAAGAAGGCAGAGAGAGAACAAGCAACAGGCTTCGCATGGAATAGGGCATCGTTCGGGGGCCTACAGTCAGTTGGGAGGAGAAGTAGGAGAACACAGCTGAGTATGTACGTGGATGGGCCTCTTCGTGTTGGGGCGTGAATGGCAAAGTCGTCCTAGTCAGAGGAAGAGGATGGCTGGCTGAGAGGAGAAGATGGCAGCTTGTCTGGCAGTGGCAACCTGCAAAGCCCCATAATGTTGCATTACTTTGCTGGGCGTTCGCGTGCATTGATTGTAATGACGTTTGCATGCGCGAACGACAGATGCGACAGTCTTGTAGGAAGGCTGGCGTGGGTGGATGTTCGTAGCAGACAATGGGCTCCGGTATGTGGCCAGCCGGCGAAGAGAAGAGGTAGGTCCATGGCTTGTTGTCCGCACGTGCTGAGTGAGGGAGCCTGTTGTCGGAGTTGGAAGAGAGGAAGCAGCCTGTCGCGAGGGAGCTCGGTGACCAGTGAAGGATGTGACCGGCCGCGGTGAGAACAAAAAGAGAGAAAGGGAGCCCGCGATGTGCTGGCCAGTGCAGAGGAATAGAGGAAGAAGAAGGCCAGCCAAAGGGGCAGTGGCTTGCGGCATTCGTGTGGGCCAGAGGTGGCTCACATGCATTCGTGTGCTTACAACGGCCAAAGAGAGAGTCGAAGAGGAGGGCACCGCCAGCCTTGTGCTAACATCCTGTTCTTGTGGTGTCCCATGCTGATGCAAACCGTGTGAATGAGGCAACAAGAGAACAGTAGCAATAGGACACAACAATCGTTCATGGCTTCACAGCGTCAATGGCAGGCGCATGCTCCATGCTGGCAGAACAGCGGCGAGGCGGTTGACATTCACGGCAGTATCAAATGCGATTGAATGTGAGCAGCATGGGGTTGGCATCGAAAGGAAGAAAGAAGATGGCCAGTGTAATGCCCTGGATCCTTAATGGGTCTTCTTGGATCTTTATTAGATCTTTCGGATCATTTTTGGAGAGTTTCAGATTACTTTTGTGGCTCCCGAGTTGAGTTTTACGATCCGTGTGGGTTTTTCTCTCGCATGCTAAAGTTCAACATGTGAAATCAAATACCATTCAATGTGAGAGTTTCAATCAACACATTTCAGCCACCATTTGCATGAGGAAATCAAACTATACAGCTTGCATTAAAGCCCTATGAAATATATGCATAGAATGCATTCAAGACACTTAAGAACTCATGAGCAATCTAGTGAACACAATCAAACCAAATCACAAGTTCAAGCACATAGGAACCCAATCTTTCTCAAACAAAAATAACTTCATAAGTCATGCATTTACACACCATGAAAAACTCATTCAAGCTCATTCGGAGTAGGCTTTGAAACCTCTTGGAGAACCTAAGTTTTCTTCAACCAAAAATCAACTCCAAATAGTCATGCAATCAAACATGTATGAGCCACAAAATCCATTTACCATTTCAACCAAATTAGAACATTAAGAACGCAATGGCTCAATGTAATACATGCAAGCATAGCATAGCAATGATCATGAGTGCACACTATTATTAAAAACATATGCAAGCATACATAGAGTTCTTCCACACACACACACACAATATTTTGTTATCATCAAAATCAAGAGGGAGTACAACGAATCCAACATCCCCCAACCCAAACACTGATGGTGAAACCAACCCTAGATCACTCCGCTCATATCCCCATAGTGCCTCTCCTTTCAGCCCCACCAACCCGAACTCCCTCCAAAACCTCCCCCGTGGGAAACACAAGCATGGAAGCTGAAATTTCGAAGAGTGAGGATGTTTGCATAGATCTTATCCTTCCCCCAAAGGACACCCGCACTCAAACCATGGAGGGAGACTGGCATCTAGCCTCTAGTTTTCAAACCAACCTCAAGCTCCACCTAGAACCATTTATCCCATCCGATGGAAAGGTAGTCATAGGAGAGGCCCTAGCTATGTGGCTAAAGAAAGGCCCAATCCTAGGTAGCTCGAGCCCATACTACCCACTCATGGAGCACCAATCCCAAATAGTGCCCATCCACCATCCCCATGTCACTTATCAATCCTTCTACTTTGTTTGGAACTTGGGAGACTTGGTTAAATGTTTGAGTTGGCAAGTCAACTTGACTGGTATGCTAGCCATGAAGCCATGGGAGCTTAGAACTATTAGCTTCACTTGTCCCTCCATTGGATCCATTACCTCTGTGTGCACTATAGGTCGATGCACCTATGAGCGCCTATTATTTCTACCAATCTCTAAAGAACTTGAACCAAACCAATCTCAGGATGCTAGTGATGCGAGCGGATGCTTGTTGTTAAAAACACCACACACACAATCTCAAAATTCTGCACTAACACACAATAAATTTAAAATTTGAGCATAGTGGTGAATACGAGTCAATCTCATGAGGAGGTTAGAATTCCTTAAAGATGAAATTGACGGGGATGGCTACTATTCTCTAGGATACTCATACTGGTACCTAATGAAGGCGTATCGAGAGTTATATCAGTCGGCCCATGGTGAAAGGTAGCCTCACCGTGGGGATAGAAAGAGGGTCAGGATGACCCTGTGGCTATAATATTTCTATGATGGGTCGAAGCAGTATGAGGACTTCCCATGCGTCAGCACCGTCGTTGCCCGCAAGAAGCATGTAAAGCCCAAGACGGATGCGAAGATCCCCTCCAGGGGGCGCCAGAGCGGGCCCAACCTGATGGCGATCGATCTGCTGACACACTGTGCGGCATACTTAATGTACTGGCTGTGTTCATTTGCAATGTCGTACGGAGACAAAATGGTGATCCAGCCAGATGCGATCTACCCGGCATGCCAGATGGCATGGGGGATCAAGCTGTCTCTATGTCCATCTACCCTTTGCCTAATATACAAGGCACTAGGGGATATCAGCACCCACCAGTTCCCGCGGCAGGCCCGGTATGTGTGCCCGTTGCATTTCTTCAATGCGTGGGTCTGTTCTTTATTTTCGGAGTTTAGCCCGCATGCTATCCAGGACTGGGGGCTCGTGTCGCAGATGCTTAAATTTGCCAGTGCTGAGCCAGCCCCTACTTCTTTGCGGCTATATGATATCCCGAGCCGATTGACAATAGTTCCTCAAGACGCCGCCAGGACTATTCATTTTTGGGCACTGGCTGCGCACTCCAGCCCCCAAGTGAACAGCAGAAGAGAGTGCAAGGATGACCAGGTGTAGAAGTACGTCCACCCAATTAGCCAAGCAAATGTGGTTCATCCGCTACTAGAACCCGAGCTAAGGGACTGGGCGTTGTCCATCCATCCCAGCGTGCTGGCATTCAGAAAGGGGGAGATGTTACTATTGGAGCCGTATTACCCCTTTCGCTATGGTCAGAATTTTAGCTACGACAAGTATATTCCCGTGCCCAGTGCCTAGCTTAGCCTGGTGACGCGGACTCTTCGGGGAGGCTTGGTCACGGAGAACGCCAGAATCTAGTGGGACTTCTTCCACCGAGCAGACGTCGCCACGTTCAGAGTGCCAGCCCCTGGTCACGTCCCTCGGCTGACACCCGACTATGTAAAATGGTGGAACACCCGCACGGCCTTATATCGGTCACATAAGACTGACTACTGGGATGCGGCGGAGAGAAGGTTCCTGAACCGGCAACCCATCCTTGTCCTGGACATTGATCCGGAGCACCTCCTATGCTTGTGGCGCGGTAAGAGCAAGGATTTGGCCGACTACATGGTCACCCGCAAGGCAGCCCGGGAGAGAAAATCGGTGCCACAGGCCAAGCTACCTCTAGTGGCGAAAGATGACTTTAAGAAGACCCTACGGGACCTCTGCCACATCGGAGCTGACCGCCTGGAGTTGATTAATTATTCATTGTCGACAGAAGAAGAGGGCACCCCCGCAACTAGTTGGCAGGCTGAGAAGGATCAGATCTACCCCTACCACACATTCGTGAGGAGGGAGGAGCAGAAGCCACAGAACTACAAAGACACCACCTGGTTCTATGTCCTTCTGCGGGTGCATGGGCTGACAATTGAAGCTCGACCTGTGGCCATCCTGGGCCAGCGTCTGCACGTCGCCTACCATTCTACTGAAGGATGGGGGATGGATCATTTCAACTTATTCTGCCATCTGTCTACCAGAAAGCATGCAGACTTAGCTGCCCTTGCCGATCGATGCCAGACGATTGGGGTTGTGTGCTGACTGGTCCGAGAGGCCGCTCACCCCGACAAGGAGCCGTCGCTCAGTTATTGGCCGATATCACTGCGGCTCTACACCGGCCCACACGGTATTTGACATTTCTTTTCCTTTGCGTTCATGGCTGCCTCTTTCAGAGTGCTGGATGCTAATCAATTCTTTACTTTTTCTATCCTTCCTCTTCACAAATCATCCGGACAGCACGCAGATGGCGACTTATCGCAACCTCCTCTGGCAGGCAGAAAAGCTGGTAGATTTCGAGGCGGCGCCACCGGCTCCGACTACAACTCCCTTGCCTCCACCCGCAAAGAGGTCTCGGGCATGATCGCCTGTGAAGAAGTCCCTGGATGAGGCAAAGGCTGTAGGGCGGCGGGAGGCTAAGCGTCGGAAGATGGCGACCACCAAGGCTACAGAGACCGTTCCCCTACCACCTCCGATCCCATCCTTCGAGGAATTCGAGGCCAGTTGGATTGAACCGAGCCAACCCACGGGTGAGACTCCTCTGTCAAGAGCGTCTTCCAGGTGGAGCTTTATTTCAGTGTCAGAACGGGTTGCTTACACCCAGATGCCTTTGCTTTTTATCCATCAGCTAGGGAGGAACCGATGCCCTCGTCGACCCCCGACGTAGGTGAGGCCTGGGTTGGGTCGCAGCCGCCGTCCACTCCTACTCCCTCACCCAAGGCCACCGAAGGATCTCCAAAGGGGTCGCCCGTAGAGAGGGCGTTGGCCGCCGCTAAAATAGCTGGATGGAAGGAGGTTAAATGAAGAAGGGTGGAAGCTATTCGGATCGCTTCAGCTTCCCCTCTGCCTTCAGTCCCTTCTTTTGCGCAATTTACTGCGGCCCGAACTAAAACAAGTTGTCCCACAGGTGAGGTTCTGAGGACACCGATATTTTTCAGGACTTAGTCACTTCCCAGGATAAGATCTCCATGCATGCATAACACACACATTTCTTCCTTTCAGTCGGTGCGGAGGAGACCACGATTCCTGAGGCCGCAGCTCTTGCTGAGGAGGCCAGCCACGAGCCGCCTCCTGCCATTGACATCGGGGAGGGTAACCATCTCTGCCACCCTAGATACCTTCCTTGATCTTTCGGGGACTCTCCGGCTCCAACTCGGTCTGAATCTTGTTTTGTTTGGCAGGCCCTGCCATAGCTACGGAACTGAAGGTGCGCTTGGGAATTTACCCAGGAGGGCACATCTACGTGAGGAGGAGGATAAGGTCCAGGACCTCCCCATTGCCAAGCCCACGTAAGGAAGCGTCGGCTCTCGACCCCGCAAGGGAGATTCCCATGCAGGTGAGGGAGGTGCCTGCTTGGACCGCATCCTCATCAGGTGAGAAGGTGGATTATGATTATTCCTTCGACGAGGTGATTTCCAGGGAAGGCGTGCTCGAGGAGTCCAGACCTCCTGAGCCGCCCCCTGCAAGTGTGAGTCCATTCGCTTAGTACTTCCCTGCATGACCATCAACTGATCTTGTGTCTGCTGCTTGTTGACTTTCAGGAGCCGCCCCCTGCGGAGGTTGTAGAGGTCACCGCAGCTGTAGCAACTTTTGGTACCCCTGGGTCGATGGACGAGCCTCTAGAGGAGGGGGAGATTGCGCCCGAGGGTAGTATAGTCCCGGTGGCCATGGTGATCATAGGAACCTTTCAGCTCTCCCTTCGCCTTATTACGACTTCTGGGCGATATGCCTCATGCAATGGGTGACTAACCCTATCTTGTATATTCAGGAGGAGGCAGAGCCCTCTGAAGCGCGCGCCGCCGGAGCTCATAGGGCCATCCCCAAGCGGAGGGAGCTTCTCAGTCCTGCAAGAGTGGATAGGCTGAGATCGCTCTGGGGGTCGGAGGTGGAGCCACTGTCACGCCCCGAGCGCAGAAGAATACCCAGAGAACGTGATGAGTTTATATCATTCATGTCAATCAGAGAGTAGTGCATGGAGATTCCTCTACAGTTTTTAAATTTAAGTTGTACACCCTATATGCTCTGGTCATTTCAGAATATCCAAGAAAAATTTCTTGATCACTTTTAGGTTCAAACTTATCAAGGTCTTGTTTATCATTAACATGAATGGAACATTTACATCCGAAAATCTTGAAATGAGCAATTGAAGGTGATTTCATAAGGGACTTTTTGAGTGAACGGGCCTTACCATGACCCTATTGATTACATGGCATGCAGTGTTGACTGCTGGAGAGGGGGATTTCTGTAGCCCAATTAAGAGCAGCCGAATGAGGTCCAATAAGATCAAATGAGGCCCAACTCATCTAAGTGACAGCCCACAGGGCCCACTTATTATGAAAGCCCAATAAGTTCACTTCGAATAAAACACCTCCTAGGTGGCCACTAGGCTCAGAGGTCTGAGCATCGGTCCGGTCGGAGAAAGATTCACGCACGAGCTACGCCCCATATCGGGATAAGGGCTATCACCCCGCGCCCACTCCGATCGAATTGCACCCTAGCTATGCCTATCGCTCGGATAGGAGCTAGCATCCTCCATGCTTGGGTCGACCGACGGGTGATTATCCATGTTTCCATTGAGAGCCCTTTATGAGCAGGAGTTTACAAGGATAAGAGAGGTCAAGAGTCCTCAAGGTTATAAAGAGTCCACATCAAGGATGTAACGAGCCCACGTCGAGGACATAACCCCCGCCCGAACTCCTCCGCTTACGGGACTCATGAAGCTGGAGCACTATTTAAACCTGGGACTCCCTCTGGTGGAAGGTAAGGCATAACATGCTTAAAATCCCTGAGCAGGAACTTCCTTACCATCTTGGTGGAGAGGAATCTCGTGCAACCTCTTCCTCCTCCCCTCACAACTTCCACCGCTGCTCTACTAACTTAGGCATTGGAGGGTTTTTCCCAAGGAACCATCCCTGGGCCCCCTGATCCGTTTCCCTTCCTTACAAGTCTCAACGCGGTGATCACTTGCTCCAGCTTAGGACCAGCGCAAGATCGACCCTCTTCATCTGGCGTCGTCTGTGGGAAACGATCAAAGAGCCAGTATGGTGCGAAAGAGTATGGGGAGGAGGTCTGTCGGTGATAAGGGCAAATCCGTAGGGGTGGCGGGAGAGGCCCTCTGTTAGGCCACACAAAATCCCCCCTCCAATGCCAGCACCCCAGTCGACGAGCCACCTCTGCCCGCAGCCGTGGGGCTACCACCCACCAGGAATGCCAACACTTTCCAAACCCTCAATGCCAAACTAGACATCCTCGTGGAGCTCCTGAGGACTTAGGTGGCCAGGGAGGAGAGATCACGCGGCCCCCGGGGCGGCCCCCCCCTCGCGGGCGGGCCGCCTGGCGCGGATACAGGGCTCCCCCAGGTCAGCATGAATGAAAGAAACTTCGACTAGATCTTACACTGGCCTGACAAAAAAGAGGATTCATTCGCATGATCATTCACCACTTAAAACAAAAAAAAAGAAGAACAAAAATTTTATTTTCCATCCATTTATCTCATCCACTAAAATAATCATGATAAAAATGCTGAATAAACATCAGGTGTACCGCCTCATGAAAAATTCATTCACAGCCGGCCTAAAACCCCGCAGATAGTCAACATAATGCTTTAACTCATCTTTGTCCTCTTCCACATCAATTCGAGCCTTCACGGTGGTGGCATGACGTCTCCACGTCTTCCCGACCCTCTGAAGCTATTGTCTATCCACATCGGTTCCCAGAAGGCGCTTTGTGATCAATGCCCCCTTTGAAGCAGCCCATGGGACCCGTCTGGGCAGTCCCACTTGGCGTTGGCAATGGTATGCCTGGTATAGCACTAAGTCCTCGGCCCCCACAAGCCACAACTCCTGCTCTGGCGATCCTCTCACCCTAAATTCTTCGTGTCGATACATCATCGGCATGAACACAAACTCATCCTCAGGTAGGAAGTTTAAATAGTCACATCAATCATCTCTGGTCTTTAGCAGTGCTGTCTTGCACACCACCTGATCCTCAGGACCAAAGAGAGCCCTCGCTGGGTAGATTGCGCTCTTCTAGAAGATCCAAGAAGTAGTAGTCGCCTCATCATCAAAGTCAAAGATCAAGTGGATCTCCATCCACATCTACAAAAGATAGAGACTCCCCATGGCGCTGCCGCCTAGGCTCATCTGAGTGAGCCCACAATACAAATGAGCTAACATCGCCCAGGAGAGAGAATGCCCCGTCCATAGGAGAGTAAGTGGTCCCACATACTCTCACCTCAGCACGTCACCTGACGTAGGGAAGAGCAACGCCCCGCCCAAGCACAATGTCACACCATGCATTAGCCGATCTGCCTCCATTAATTTATCTTTCACATGGCCCAGGAGCCAACCTGTTAGGCGGTTGACTAAGATCCCTCACTGGTCTGTCATCCGGTGAACTTCACGCTTATCTCTTACAATCTCTGGATCAGCTCGCCCACCTCCAAATCACCCCACTGGAAGATGAAACCAAGCTCTTCTACCAGCTCTGAGGCCTCGAACTCGAGAAAAATAAAAGTGTGGATATCTGGATGCCACAGCTCGATCAAAGCCCCTAAGGATTCCCAGTTCCACCTTATGCTACTGAAGCACTTCGCCATGATGACCAGATGGATTAGATGCCACTGATGCATGAATACCCTCATGGCGGGCGTGATCGCCGCCATTAAGTCATGAAGCCAGCCGTGGCGGCGGGCATGTCTTGCCCCTTTTCTTCATTTTTTTGGTATTATTTTTTTGTTACCCACTTTTTCATTAATTTTTTTTTGTTGGGCCCCTTAACGCAGACTCATCTATGATGTGGGATATTTTATCCAGTGGGACTATTGATGAAGTTGACTGTTCATTATTCCGGTGGGGCTAGGGGATAGTATCCCCAAAGTCCTAGCCATAATGGGATGCCTCAAGTTGGAAAGAAGGGGGTTGGTAGGTCCAGTTCTGCGTGGCTAGGGACAGTTTTCGAGCTTGGCGAGGGCGGAGTGTCTCAAGCCAAGAAAAAATCTTTATGAACCCAGCTCAGTGGGGCAAAGGGTAGTTTGGGGGCTTGGCGAGGGCAGAGCACCTCAGGCAGAAGGAAAAAGGGTTTTATGAACCCTGCCTAGTGGGACAAAGACTATTTTCGAGCTCGGCGAGGGCAGAGCACCTCAGGCCAAGGAGAATATTTTGTGGACCCAGCCCAATGGGACAGAGGATGATTTTCAAGTTCGACTAGGGCGGAGTGCCTCTGGCCAACGGAAAGCTTTATGGATATAGCCCGGCGGGACTGATGGTCAAAGCGTTGAGCTCAGCAAGGGCGGAGTGCCTTATGCTAAGGAAAGGGGGATTTTATTGGGCCAACATTGGGCAAGGAATCTGAACCGGTGGTGATAGGAGAGTCCCGTGGGACAAACATGGCATTGTTGCGGCTAAATGTCGAAATGCCATGAGAGTGCATTAGCTGGGAGCATAGGTCCCAGATCAAGGGTGGAGGGTTAGTCCCAGCGGGACGAGTGGGGAGTACACCCGTGGGATGGGGAGATGACATGGCACCATGGATTCTGGTGGGACTAGGAGTGCTGAGATCGGCCACTAGAAACTGAAAGGCGCTTATTTGTTGGCTTGATGAGGAGGAAGGAGCTGAGGGTGCAGACAACTCGACAGGACTTGTTCTCTCCATTTCCCAACAGGGTTTGGACCCATATTTAAAATGGGATGCCTGGCGGCTAATGAAGGCTCTTTAGCGTCGGTGGGACTGTTGATTTCATGGTCCCCCCGAGGATATCTAGTGATAGCTATGCATCAGATCAATAGCTATCTTCTTTTGTCATTGATTTCTTCAGGAGACGTGCCGAATAGCTTCGGCTCGGGCTTCTGGTAGTTACGCCAAGTGTGCTCTTCTTGACGCTTATTCTTAGAAGTTGCAGTTGCAGGGTCTTCCTACATCCACAGATGATGTAGTCATTTTATCATTCCTTGGACATTCGCCATGCATTTTTTTAACAGCCCAAGGCGGGTGCATAGGAGAGCGCTCACCCCCTCAGAAAGGGGATGAGTGGTTCGCTCTACCATACCAACCCCACAATGGTAATTTTTGTCCTCCTTGAAGAATTAGAGCTACCGGGCGTAGAAATCGAGCTCGTGACCGTTGTGGAGGTATCACCTGGTGACTAGTGGACCCCGTATCTTGGCTCTGGGACTCCCAAGAACCTATCGACCCTCAGGAAGCTCGAAGACTTAACTATCACGCTCGACGTTTCATCCTCTTAGACGAGACCCTATACCAAAGGTCCTTTGTCAATCCCCTCCTCAAATGTCTCGATGCTCTAGAAGCTCGCCAAGCGATTAAAGAAGTTGACAAAGGCATTTGCGGTGTGCACCAAGGGGGACAGTCGATTGCAAGGATCCTATTACGACAAGGCTACTGGTGGCCCACTCTCCAGTGTAACTGCTCGACTTAGGCTCAGAGATGCGATCGATGCCAGCAGTTCGACCACCTAGTCCACTAGCCAGCCTCAGAACTCGTAACCCTAACCGAGTCTTATCCCTTCGCTCGGTGGGGAATCAACATCCTAGGCCCATTTCCCGTGGTACAGGCTCAAAAGAAGTTCATCATTGTTGCCATCGACTATTTTTCCAAATTGATCAAGGCTGAAGCCACTGCCAAAATTACAGAAGCAATAATCTAGAGTTTTGTTTGGAGGTCGATCATTTGTCATTTTGGCATCCCCCGGGTGATCGTGAGCGATAACGATCGGCAATTTGACTCCACTTATTTTAAGAATAAGGGCGCCGACCTATACATTCGCAACCACTTCACTTCGGTAGCCCACCCCCAGGCTAATGGACTGGTCAAAAATACCAACAAAACTATATTAAAAGGCATTAAGGCCAGGCTCAGTAAGGCCAAGGGAAGTTGGTTCGAGGAATTACCAAGTGTACTATGGTCGCATCGAACTACTCCGAGAATTGCCACCGGTGAGACTCCTTTCCAGTTTGTGCATGGCACAGAAGTCGTGATTCCTTTGGAAGTCGGCTGCCCATCTCTCCGAGTCATCAACTTCTCACCTGAGGCGAATGAGTAGAAACTGCTAGAGAACCTCGATATGGCAAGCTAGACACGAGAGATCGCAAGCATCTGAGCCACAGAATATCAGTGACGCATCACTCGATATTACAACGCCAAAGTTTGAGATAGACACTTCCATATAGGAGACTTCGTCCTAAGAAAAGCTTAAGCCTCTCGACCACTGGAGGCGGTGGGAAAGATGGCCCCTAATTGGGAAGGCCCCTACCGAGTGGTCGAGATGCTCGAGAAGGGGGCGTACCCACTGGCCACCATGGAAGGAATGCCCATCCCTCGGACATGGAACGCGGCAACACTGCGTAAATTTTATTTTTGAGCCTCTCTTAAATATGCACATGTAAGCAGTGCAGGGCAGAAATAATTCCTCTTCTTCTTCGGTGCCGTATAATATCATGCCGACAAAATATAAGTACGGTCAGTGTAATCAGATCGATAAATCTTGATCGTGAGTTGACCATATCATCAAGAGAGATAAGTTTTGAAAATATTTTTTTGACTAATAGTTGTTTATTCAAATAAAACCCTTTATAGATGTAAGATAGTTATTTAACAATCGAAGTTCTTAGAGGAGTTCAATCAAATTTTCCTTTATCCGATAGCTTGTCCGCGCATCCGTTCCAGCTGGTGGAAGTGGAAGGAGGGAGGAGACATGGCGGCAAACGCCATAGCGTCTTGGGCACCACCCCAACCTTCTCTCACAAGAATAGGCGCGAAGCGCAGCAGTTCAGTCGCCTCTCCTCCTCCTCCTCCCGCTCCCCCACGGTCTCTTCTTTGCAGAAACCCTTCTCTCCCGTTCCCTCCTTGCTCTCAGTTCTCGGCTCAACCTGTAAAACTCCGGCATCCCAAGCGATGGAACGGCTTCGCTGGGGCAGTGGCCTGCCTACCCCCTGCTGCTCCCAGGAGATCCCCTGCCGCCTCCGCGAAGCTATATGTGAGTGGTATGAGTCGCGCTCCTCTTGTTCCCCCTTAAGCATTGTGTTTCCACTGAGAAATGCGTAAATCATGCCTTCTTGTAGTAGAAAAAAAGAAATGAAGTTCGCAAGGTGTTGCTCATTTTGTTGATGCTTCTAGGAGACGATTATGCTAACCATGGAAACAAACAAATGAAGTGTCAACAAAAGCCTATGTTTTGTATGCTGCCTGTGTGTGGTTGAATCCAGTGAAACTTTATGTGCTGGTGATTACGGGGAATTGATGCCACTTTATGCCAGGATATAAGAAATTGATGTTTATAGCTGTGAAGGTGTTGCTAAATTATCTTCATGCGGGCACCAATGGGACTACATTGTTTTTGGTCTACATGTTGGGTTTTCAGATTTCTTTGCGGAAAATGTAGGAACATCTTTTCTGGTAAATGGCGTGTGCAGATCTTTTCTGTAGTAGTGCAGCTTGTCCGCCAGCAGGTAGCATCATTGTAGTTGGGCATAATAATTATATTGCAAGAATGTTTAGTTGACCGCTCAAATTCGTGCAAAGAGAGCCATTATGTTAATTTCCTTTTTTTAGAAAAATGTTTTGAGTTGAGGATGTTAGACTCTTTCAGAAGAGTCCATGTTGAGTTGGGATTGGACATTTAGGAGGAACACACGTAGGAGGCAACGTGTGAGGATCAGCTGTTGTATAGGTTTTACTTTTAAGGCTGGAAAGGTTGCCGAATAGATGCTGCTAACTCGGAAGTCTCTGTATGATAATTTTGACTTTCTCTTACTTCTTTCTATCTCTATTGCTCTCCCTTATTCTGGTGGAAGTTGACGAATTACCACCGTCGCGATCTCTACTACCTCTGTGAAGCCTTCTGCAATTCTCTGCTCCTCCTGCCCCCCTCGCGGCGTATGAGCTTCTCAAAATGTAAAAGCAATGGAGAGATAGAACCCTAAACAAAGGAGGCACGGAATATAAACCCGCATGACGTTTATACTCCCAGTGATTTGGCGGAAGGCGGTGCGACGTTGCACACTCCAAGAAGGGACTCCTCACATCGACTCAAGAGAGTAATCATCATGAGTGTATTCCCAGGACAGCCGCATTAAATGGCCCCTGTCAGAGAGAAACTCCGACCCCATTCGAGCCACCAACGTCACCCCCACAAATGTTACTCGTGCTAGCCCAACCCTGGCACGAGAGTAAGGGGGGGACAAGTGGAGAGGGGAAAAACCTACCACCAAAGAGCATGGCCCAACCAGATCCAATATGACCAAACCAGGCCCAGCTTCCCAAAGTGACAGCACCATTCTTCCCCCACTTACTCTAAGCCCAAAGCCCACTCGGACCAGCACTTCTTAGGCGACCCCCGGGTCCAGAAGTCTGAGCAACAAGTCGATCGGGAAGGCCCCTACGGGGGCCTAGAACACCTTGTCTGAGCTACATGCCCACCGCTCGGGAAGAACCCCAGCTGGCATCCCAAGCTCAGATCGACCGTCGAAAGCTCACCCGAGCGTCCATTACGCAGCTTTAAGGAGCAGGGAACTCCAAAGGATACGGGAGAGCAAAAGTCCTCATGCTATAATGAGCCTGTAATAAGGATGTAACCACCCTGGAATCCCCTCTACTCCCCGGACTCCTTGGATTCTTATGTTAAACGGATTGCTATATAAACCCTAGAAGACCCTCCGGTGAGGTAGGCAATAGTCCTGAGTAAGAACCACCACACTTCTTGGTGGAGAGCGATCTCGTGCCCCTCTTTCCTCTTGCCATCTCCCCCTGCATCTGTGCTCTACCTTAATCGCTGACTTAAGCATCGGAGGGTTTTTCCTAGGGATCCATCCCGGGGCACCCCTGATCCATTTCCTACCTTGCAGTTCATGCAGACGTGGTGATCGTGATCAAGATCCTCCCAAGATCACACGACTTAGGATCGACGCGAGATAAAGCCTCTTCAAGGGTTAATACAAACTTCTTCAAAATGTGCAGTTACTACACTCTAACTTTCATTACTCTTAAACTAGATTTTCTATCACGAATGCATTCTCTGCACTCTTATACAAAAAGACTCTGAGCTTTGTATGCTTGACTAATGAACAATAACACAGTTTGTCAGTCAGATCCTCTTTCCTATACTTTTCCTCCCTTAAATCCATCCTCTTTGGTGTCTTCCTGATTTGTTCCACCTCCTTCACTTGGCTCGCCTCTTGCAGTGCTTGTAGACGGCATTGCTTCTTAATCGGGAGCTTCTCTTCCTTAGTGGTTGGTTCGTTCAACAGTGGGCAATTAGGAATCTGGTGCTTTAGGCTCCCACAATGGAGACATTCTCCCAATCTTCTCCAGCACTCCTCAACCTAATGGCTGGCCTTGTCACAATGTTTACACACCTCCTTAGAAGGTGTGTTAATAGAGAAAGGCTTGTCGTTCTTCTTGAATTTCTTTTCTTTGAAGGATTCCCCTCCATTGTTGGATCACTTCTTGCTGCATGATGGTTTGAAATTCTCGGGGCTTGTGACATGTTCCTTCTTGTCCCTTCCTCAAATCTTGTCGGATAATTCTGTGGCGTCTTCTAATAGTTGAGCTCGCCATACCATCTCTGAGTAGACTTGGATGTCTATCAGTGCTAGTTGGGTGATGTATTGGGGTCGAAGCCCATTAAGGAATCTTCTAGCCTTCATTTTCTCAGTACACACCAAATGGGGCGCATATCTTGATAGTCTCGAGAATTGGGCCTCATATTCGGCAACTGATGAGGTCCGTTGCTTGAGTGCGACAAACTCCACAGCCTTCTTCTCTTGTATACGGTCTGAAAAGTACTTGTTATTGAAATGCTCCACAGATTTGGCCCATGTGATATGATCATCCGACAATGTGGCCTCTATGGACTCCCACCAGAAGCGAGCATCCCGTTCCAATTGGAAAGTTGCCAGTAGTACTTTTTCATCATCCGCATATTGCATTACACGAAAAATTCTTTCTATTTCCTTCATCCAATTTTCAGCATCGTCGAGATCGGATGAGCTGGTGAACTTCGGCAGGTTCATGTTACGATAGCTACGGTGGAGATCACCCGCTCCACGATTGGCTCCACCCTGCGCCACTTATTGTAGCGCCTGTGTAAGGCCTTGAACGATCCGTTGCATCTCACGCCACTGAGCTCTCTCGGCGGCCATGGTCCTACAAGAGAAATTAGGTCTAATTAGTTTCGTGACTTTAGTCATAAGGTTGGACGCCCTATATTAACTTAACCCATGGCTCTACCCATTCTCACCGGGTAAAAGGAGTAATCTATCCTCAGACTTGGGTTTCCTAGGAATTTGAAATCCTAGGCTCTGATACCATAAAAACTGTCACGCCTTGAGTGCGAAAGGAACCCAGTGTGCGTGACGAGTTTATATCGATCATGTCAATCAGAGCATAAGAAATTCGACACATAGACAGAGTCTGCAATAGCAAGATAAAATAAAAACCAGAATTTAATTTCTATAATGATACCAAAAATTCCTTAATAACAATATCCCAAAATAACCATCACATAACTCTTCCAAGGAAAATGTAGTTCAGTCGACCGAACTAGTAGGTAGGTCGACTTGGGGCTGGGCAAGTCGACTTGCCTCATGCCAATTGGCTGATTTCTGTTGTTTCTGTCTAAAAGAAGAAGGCATAAAATAGAATATTATGAATCAATGCACGGTTTATTCATTAAGGATCCTATGGCCTTGGAAAATGTAGAAATATGGTTCTATAGATCCTTATGCACGACATGCAAGGGTTCACAAATCGATGTGTGCATGAAGTTTCATCTACATTCTCAATGCATATGTGAATCAATGCATGTATAACGGTGCAAGCAGCATGCTTAGTTCTGAAAGATGAGTAGGAGGGCAGATATGCCTATGTTCATGAAATTTCAATGGAGATCTGGCACAGATCTGCCATGCCTATGCGGTTCTTCTTAATTATGTTAATGAAATCTCAATGGGGCTCTTGTATAAATCCATCATGCATATGCAATGCTTGATTTTTTTTCTTATTATCAAAGGAGAAGCTGCCTTGGATAGTAGTCCGGCCCCAAGGGGGTCGACTCCCTAGGTCAACACTTGTGTAGATTTTACACAGGACGCTTAAATAGAAACAACACGTTAAGGGGTCGACCCCTATGGTCGATCCACACAGCAACATGCTTCCAGCTTGCTCTAAGAGAGCTTTATACTAATCAAACATATGGATACATATACATGCGCATGCAATTTGGCCATTTAGTGGTTTTCCTGGTTTGATTTGAGAACTCTTTTTATCTTTCTTTTCTCTCTTCTGTATCATCTTCTTCTTTGATAGTCCTTTGATCATCACCATTGTATGATTTTTGCTGACCCTAAAGCACGTATGGACAAGAAGGGGGGTTGAATTGTCCCTGCCAAATGCAGTGGTAGTTTTTAAAATTAATGCAGTGGAATAAAATAAACTACCAACTCAAGAAATGAACGGATGAAATTATCAATGTAGTTCTCTCAACCTCTCCGTTCCCACACGATTAAGACAAGAATGATTAACAAGCAAACCACAATCACACAGATGCGAGATAGATTTTTTAGGTGGTTCGAGACCACAAAGGGCTCCCTACGTCCACCCCTCACCAAAACGATGAGAATCCACTCGCTTCGAAATGAAGTGCACGGAGCTTTCGCTCCAAAGACACGGAGATGCCGTCTCTTACACAATCCACCACGGATCAAAGAAGAAACACGAGCTACAACACTACAGCACAAAGAACCACAATCGTTCACAGATGGTTCGACACACTCACAAAGTCAGAGTTCAGAAAATGAAAGATATATTCAATACATGCTTGACAATAGAATGGAAAGCATTGAAATAGATGAGAAAGAGTGGAAGAAATTGATCCTCAAGAGGAAATGCAATTATCCCAACATCACATATGCTTCATGCATTCTGTACATGAATTTCATGTTCCTAATTACCCATGTTATGAATATAGTGCCTGCTTGCGTATGGTAAGACCTTTCGGTATATCGAATGGCACTTTGTAGAGGGTCGGGTTCTGCCCGGTCAAAAGTCTCTGCCATGCATGATGGTGGTCTTCGGGCCTAAGTTCTCCGCCTTGTACTGAGGGTTGAGCATAACAAAACTAGTGCATGTATTATTACTTTAATGCATGTATGACCAAACTTCGGTATATAGGATGGCGCTCAATAGAAGGCCGGGTCACGCCCGACTGGAAGTTGTCGCTATGCGTGATGGTGGTCTTTGGACCTAAGTTCTCCACCCTGTATCGAGGTTCGGATATAATGAAAATCTCACTTATTACTACATGAATAAACCAAAATAACAAACTCATCACATGGCATTATCATTCAGGTTTAGTCTGTTTTCTTATCGCATTCACATAACCCCCTAAGACATTCTATCTTGGCAGTTAATCAAGGGTTTTCCTTCTTCTCGAAGGATGTAATTAACGTCATAGCCTTTATAGTATGACGGACTTCTAGTCCCAACACGACTCTCATAATCGACTGATTAGTCAGATCGAGCGCACCATAAATTTGTCACATATGTGACTGGCATGCTTATGCAGATATAATAATAAAGAAATAATCATCATGAAAGAAAATAAATCATTCCACTAAGTTGGCACGCCCGGTGGGACCGAGTCTCCCTTCATCTCTTTGCCAAGAGTGGACGCCTCCCGGGACTCCCCCCAAGAATGCTGACTATTTGCCTATTTATTTCAGGAAGCCATGACGTCATCAGGACTTACTGCTCTCACCTTTGGCCCTGCGGTCGTTGCTGGCCATGCTGCACATGGGTACCTGGTGGTACCCACCGTGTTTGGTTCCTTCCCACCTACTGTTGGCTTCCCTAACTTTTTGGGGCTGGCCTTTGCGGACATGCTACAAGTGGAGTCCCCAAAGCCCGACGGAGAGAAGACTATGAAGGAGGTCGAAGCTTTGGACGCTCGGCACTGTGCAAGCCCATTGAGGGGCCTGGTTCTGACCGCCAGTTGCATGGTGCACCATATTACTCACGGGGCTCACCCCATCCACACCAAGAACCCCGGAGGACATCAGTAGAGGAGCTTCTGGAAGAATGCTGCCACTGCTATTACCGGGCATCTTTCCGCGTCTGGCAAATTGGTCTTGATCGGGGGTGTCCGTATCCTCATAGACGGACATGATGCTCAAGCAATCCTAGATCGGTTGGTCCTTGCGGTGCCAACCCACAACTCCTTCCAGGCCCTTTCCAGGAGGAGAGCTGAGAAAGAAGAAGAAGGTCACCGAGGTCGGAAGGAGCTAGCCCCAAGGCCGAAGAAGTTTAAACAAGTCTGGGTCCCTAGAAGGATCCAACCTATTCGCCGAGAGGCACCTGTTCACTACCAGTCTAAGCCCGTCGAGGCGGGGAAGAAGAATGAGAGGGGGCTGACCTCAAGAAGGGAAGAGATTGTCACAGATCCTCCATGTCGCGCAAGTTTTAGGGGATGCGCTCGACAAGCTAATGTCCCCATAGTGGGGAGAAGATTTGAGCATCCAGCCAGAAGATCCCGAATCGCTTACATCCCTCTGGTAGGAGGTCGACAACTCTCCCCAGTTTTGCACCAGGGACTAGGGCGAGAAGAGATGACCAGCATGGTCAGAAATTATTTTAGGGGTATAGGCAACCCCTCACCAGGCCAACAACGGCTGTTGCAAGCTGCCATGGCAAAAGAAGGCGATTGTCCATTGACGGTTGTCGAAGAAGAAGAAGAAAGAGGAATGACGTCATTGGTCGACGACAATGGATACGAAGACAGCTTGGGATTTGAAGCTGATGAAGCTATTCCCTGACAAAGGGAGATGAGAAGAGTTTTTGTGTTCAAGGGACTAACCGTCCCTGGTCATCCAAAAAGGAAGGTTCATAGACAGAGAAAATGCATACGGGTTTTCACCTGTAACATGGCCGGAGTGGCCGATAAATACGGACATTTGCCTGATGACCCCCGGGAGTTGGCTCGATTAGCTGAAAGGCCAGGGCCGAACATCAGAAGGGCCAAAGCCGCAAAGGAGATGCTGAGAACAGCGAAGGGAAAGCAAATATTGCTTGAAAAAGTCACTACCCTCACTACGAACATGGTGACGACTGAAGAAGAGGAGGTGTTGCTGAACATCTCGTCTGAAGGAGCTTCAGGGGAGATGACAGAAGCCATCCCCAACATGGTGACAGCAGATCCGTCAGTGCTGATGCTACTCCAGAGGTACCAGCAGGAGATAGACCTCCTGAAGAAGTAGCTAATAGAAAGGACAGAGTAAGCTTCGGCCTCTAAACAGCTGGAGATGCAAGCTGAGTCGTCGCGGGGAGGCGCCAACCCAAGCGACTTCCCACCGCTGTATACCTTGCCCCAGCCAGCAGAGCCCAACATGGCAACCACCCACCAGCGTCTACCTCAGACATTGATGCCACCAATTCTGCTACAAGTGCACTAGCCACCTCCATTGGTGTGGCCTCCTCTGCAGGCCACTACTCTGGTCACTCCTTACCTACAATCGACATACTTCTACCTGAAATCGGCTGATCTGACTATTGTCAACAAGATGATGGTAGAAAGAATGATTGAGCTGAAGCTCACCGAGTACAGTGAAGGTGACTATGTTGCATTTGACGCCTACCGGGTGCCATACCCGCCACACCATGCAGCCAAGCGGCTCCGTCTAGGGATCAGTAAGCCGCCCAAGTTCGACAAGTTCAATGGGAAGGGATCCCCGAAGGAACATGTTGCATACTATATGACCATCATGGGTGACCTAGCTGCAGATGAGTCATACTTGTTGAAGTTTTTCGGGTCCTCGTTGATGGGACTCGCTTTCAAATGGTACTCCAGCCTTCCGACCGGGTCGATCAGTGACTGGCCAGATATACAGAAGAAATTTAGAGAAAGGTTCCATGTCACCGAGAGGGAGGTCACAGTGGCTGAGCTCTACTCGACAAGATAGAGGGCAGATGAAACATCCCTCGAATATATTAATAGGTGGAGGAACCTCAGGATGAGATGCAAACGGCCCCTGCACCAGGAGGATGCTGCATAGATTTGTAAACAGAACCTTAGGAGGGAGGTGCTAGAAAAGATGATTGGTATGAAAATCCAGTCATTTGACCGCTTGAACAATATTGTGGTCGAGGTAGAAGCTTTCCTAGCAAGGCCTACCCCTACATCGACCGCTGCCCCTACACAGAAGGCAAAGGCAGCAGAGCGGCATTCAATACCTAAAGAAGCAAACACTCTTGACATCAAGGCATTTGAACAGTAGAAAGATAAAGGCAAGAAGGCAGTTGCCCCCCAATCTGCTAAAGTCGGAGACAATAAAGAGGGCCCCTCACTCTGGGACAAAATGAAGAAGGCCTACTCTTTTCCCAAGGAGAAGACTAGGGTCCTATTTGACTGGGTTACCCAATATAGCAAGGTTACCCTGCCTGAGCCAAAGAGGCCAGAGGACCTGAAAAGGAGAGACAGCCCAAGGTTCTGCCCTTACCACTAGATGCTAGGGCACCCAATTGAAGACTACTATGTGTTCAAGGATATCATTGAAGGCATGGTGAAGAAAGAAGAAATACTTCGCCTTCCACATATCCCTTCACGAATCAACCCTCCACAAGTCAGCCTTCCACATCTACCACCTACTCACACTCCCCCTCATATCAACCTTTTGCATATACCCCTCACCCACCTTCCACTAGTCAGCCATGCACTTTCGCATATCAACCCTCCCTAGGTCAGCCTTCCACTTCCACGTACCCGCCTGCGTCTCCACCCCCAGTTGAGGGAACATCACCACACTCTGAACATGTGGATGTCATCCACTACATACCTCCCCATCCCACTCCACATATGCCTTCGCCAAAGCCTTCCACTAGTTGCTATGCGCCATTGCCTACACAACCCTCACTTCCACCTCCGCAACCTTCCACTCCACCTCATACCCCTCAGCATCCATCTTGCCCGAAGCGGGCTCCTCATCCTCCATTGCCAGAGTGTTTTATCGATATTTTTAGGGCTTCGATGGCCACCCATGCGGTCCCAGTCCCTCCGGTTGTGCCCTGTCGACCCCCAGTTGGGAATATGCTCCAATTCTGTGATTTTCATCGCCAGCAGGGGCATTTGATTGAGGATTGCCCCAAGTTCCAGGATTTTATTTATGGCTTGGAAGATCAGAAGAGGATTGATTGGGCCGCCATGCATAAAGTTAGTTTAGATCTTCGCAGCAAGCAGTAGCAAGAAGCGCCGCCCAAATAGCCATCTCCATCACTGCAAGACCAGGGGCACCCCTGTGATTCCTCTTCATCTAGTGTTGTACCCGATCCATCATCCACTCCGTCGCCTAGTCCATCACCCGTTGCATCACCTATGTCTCCACCTACCCCATCGCCATCTCCTACCCCAGCTCCATCGTCACCACCTACCCAAGCCTCTACTCAGGCGGGTACCTCTACACCTTCCTTCATTCTCGTTGCCACCCTTGCTTTCACTCCTAACATCGCCCGACGTGTCATCTCGGCATGCCAACGGTGGGCACCGCGTGCCTCCTCACCTTCATCATCACCGTCTTCTTTGCCGACATAATCTCCATCACCTCCCTCTTCATCATCCTCATTGCCCGCTTCGCCTCTATCTCTGCTACCTTTGTCCACTCCATCTCCATTGCCGTCACCATCTCCACCCTCTCCTCTGTCACCTTCGCCCGAGCTTGAGCAAGCTACACCTTTACCCTCACCTTCGCCTTTACCTTTACCTCCGTCTAGGCCCGAGTCTATCATTGCCGCTATCTCTTTTCCACATCCTCCTGTATCTTCCAAGTCTGCCACTTCTCCACCTACTTCCACCCCATGGAGCGGGTGTGATGTGAGACGAACATCCAAGCTTGATAGTTTCTTTTCTTTTCATTTTTTTTCTCATTTTTTTATCCACATTTTTTTCAAAAAATCATGGTAGCTTTTGAGCTTCCAAGAAGCGAGCACCCCTGCCCCTTTGGAAATGATGATAGCATTTGTGCTCCCAAAGGGCGAACCCTCATACTCCCCCAGAAACAAAGAGCAACAGCTTCCTTGCCAAAGGGAAACGTACAAAGTTGACCACCTGCGACGCATACGTATCAGAAGCCAAATGCATCATGAGTCCACGCCAGAATACAAGGAAGCGTACAGGACATGGGCCGATTGTTCAGACGTACCCTAACAAAATGAAAAGATCAGCACATAGGAAGCTGAAGGTAAAAGAAGAGATGGCGAGCACTTGCTCGAGAGCTCACCCCGACAGCAGCAACGTCGTCTAGCCCGCGATCTTGGACCCCTAGCACGCCGAAGTTCCTCCTCGCCGTCACCACCCTCTGGCTCAAACGGCGCCAGTGGGGGAACGAGGGACGGCACTGGGACACCCCGGTCAGTTGCTACAACGTGAAGAGCAGTCGCCCAGCCCTCCTGAAAGCCACGATCCAGGGCCAGGCCGTAAAACCTCAACGGCCACTACGTTCAGCTCATCCCAGTAAGCCGAAGATGAGCGATGGCGGTCCATTGCCTCTAGGCCAGCGACAAGCAGCAACGCACGCAGGTCTTCGACCCGCGACTCCACCTCCCGAGCCCGGAGCTCTGGAGCGTCAGCCAGGGCCCCCAACTAAGCCGACCAAGCCTCAGTCGCTTCAGCCCATTTGGTCGCCACCCGGAGAGTCTCCTCCACTACTCAGACCTGAATGCGAAAGGCGTCCCGATCGCGCTCAACCTCGGCGAGGATTGTCTCCTTAGCTTAAGCCACTCCCAGAGCTCGATGCACTCAGCCTCTTGCGCCACCTGACGAGCTCAGAGCTCGGCACCCTGGGTCTTCAGCCTCTTCTGCGTAGTCTCGTTGCCCTCTAGCTGTCGTGCAACCCTAGCGAAATGATAGCCCCACAAGTCGAAGGCTCTGGCGACCGATAGATAACAGAGGCACCGCCTGCCAGAGATGCCGTGCGCACCAAGCACATGGCCGGGGTCACCGATCCAAGCCACACAAGGAGACCACCCTCGGAACTACCCTTTGATGCACCCTCTTTAACTTGACTCTCAAATACTGAGAAAGTGCTCAGCACTTGAGAGTAGGGGGGCTAGTGAGGAGGGTAAGATCGGCCCGGCCCATATGAGGCCCATTACGACAAGCTCGCTTCGGTTGAGGCCTCTACAACATGCATAACAGGCCTCTGATGATGTCGGTCCGCAACGAGCAGCCCAGGATGGATCGACCTTGGATTCGCTAGCGCATATGGGGCTTCGACCCTGGCACAACGGCCACCGGATGGCCCTCCAGTGACTGAATGGTCGGAGTCAACAAACCTTGCTTAGACGGTCTGTCCAGAACAAGGGCGAAAATAAACACCGTTGTTCTCTTGACACTATGTCGAAACCAACTAACTTGGGAGAGATGTAGGGTCTAGGCCAGGGTAGAATATGGTTGTTGACTTGACAGATAATTGAAGTCAACCAACTTGGCTAAGACGTGGGGCCTAAGCCAAGGGAGGAATATAAGATATGTATTGACCCGACGTCATGTCGAAGCCAACGAACTTGTCAAAGACGTGAGGTCTAAGCCAAGGAAAGAATATAGGATTTGTGTTGACCTGACATCATGTTAAGGTCACCGAACTTGGCAGAGGCGTGAGGCCTAAGCCAAGGGCGAAACATGGGATAAGTGTTGACTCGAGGTCATGTCAGAGCAAACGAACTTGACAAAGACATGAGACTTGAGCCAAGGGCAGAATATGGGATAAGTGTTGACTCGACGTCATGTCGGAGCCAACGAACTTGGCAAAGGCATGAGGCCTAAGCCAAGGAAAGAATATAGGATATGTGCTAACCTGACATCATGTCAAGGTCAACGAACTTGGCAGAGGCGTGAGGCCTAAGCCAAGGGTGAAATATGGGATAAGTGTTGACTCGACGTCATGTCGGAGCCAATGAACTTGGCAAATGCATGAGGCCTGAGCCAAGGAAAGAATATAGGATATGTGTTGACCTGACATCATGTCAAGGTCAACGAACTTGGTAGAGACGTGAGGCCTAAGTCAATGATGAAATATGAGATAAGTGTTGACTCGATGTCATGTCAGAGTCAACGAACTTGACAAAGACATGAGGCCTGAGCCAAGGAAAGAATATAGGATATGTGTTGACTCGACGTTATGTTGAACTTAATAAACTTGGTGAAGGCGTGAGACCCAAGCCAAGGGAAGCACATAAGATAGGTGTCGACTTGATAGAATATCGAAGTCAACGGGCCCTGCCCCGATAGAAGGTTTGGGGTGAGGGTTGACTAGAATGTAGATGTATGAGGGGCCCAAAACCCAGGGCTAAATATCAATGTCAACCCGACGAAGTGTCAGAGTCAACCAACCTCGATCAGACGAAAGGTCTGAAACAGGGTGGCATGTGTAGATGAAGATGCCAACCCGACGTCATGTCGAAGTTGGCCAACTTGGCAAAGACGTGATGTCTAAGCCAGGATAGAATATGGATGTTGACCTATGGAGATGTCGGGATCAACAAACCTTGCTCAGAGAGAAGGTCTAAGACAAAGTGAAGAAATCTTTTTGTTGGTTTATTTGTTCAAGTTTATTAGGTTTATTGAGTTTGTTAAGCTGTTTGTTTATTCATTTATTTTTTATTAGGTCTATTGGGTTTGTTGAGATTCACCGACTTGTATGATTGTCTTAATAAGCAATTAAGCTATCTCTAATGGTTAATACACATAAGATAATTCTGTTAACAAACACTTGGCATAGTGCCTGTGGGCCCGCCTTGAATTGGGACAAAATTGTGCTTGAGTATGAACCTCGCACAAGATTGAGTCAATCAACTTCTGCCATGATAAATTAGATGATCAAAAGTTTGAATGAATCATAGAGTTCTAATAAAAGATGGTCATCACTTGAATTAAGCCTTAAACAAGACTAATAAAAACTTTAAAAAGAACCCTTCTCCTAAATCGGCGTGGGCTAATCTGACGCCCAAACTGGCGCGCCAGATTTTTCCCTCTCTCATATATCAATAATTTTCTAGACGCCTGAAGCGGTGTGGGGCTAATCTAGTGCGCCTTCTGCGGTGCTAGATTACCCTCCCTCTCTTTATTCCCCGTGTCGGATTAAACTTCATACATACCCCCACGGCGGGTTAACCTCCACTCACATTTCTATCAGCCCTTTCATTATTTTTCACGCACATCGTCGACTCCTTATTTAAAGAGTCGACTCCGTGCTCTTACCTACCCCTTCTTGGCCTTGCACTTAGGTGTTAAATGCTATCCCCAGTCATCCTGTCACTCCAGTAGATCAATTGCCTCCTTCTGGCTAACGGTTTGTCCCTTTCGTCATGCCTAACTCATGGTCATTCCGCAAATGAGTAGTAAGAATGGTGATGATTGTAATGATAAATCCCTTTTGGGTTTTCTCTCTTTATGCTTACTCATGCATCTATATATACATACACATATGCATGTTGATCATAATTGCGTGTTTGTCATCATCCCGACCTCTCGGTATATCAAATGGTGACTTGCGGAAGGTCAGATTGGGTCTGGCTGAAAGCTCTCACTATGTGTAATGGTGGTCTTCAGACCTATGCTCTCTGTCATGTACCAGGGTCGCATTAATAAATGTGATTGCACTGCATGCTTGGACGTATGTTCAGATCATACATTGCATAATATCGTCTTCTAATTCACATATGCTTATATACCTACTCAGCCTCGGTGGTTCTTTATCTTGGCAATTAATTAAGGATTTTCCTCCTTCTCGGAAGATGTAATTAACGTCTTAACTTTTATAGTATGATGGACTTCCGGTCCCCACATGGATTCCACTTTCGTCTGACCGAGTCGGATCGAGCACACAATAAATTTGTCACTTACTGACTGGCACGCCCTACACTAAGAAAACAAAATAAGTAAATTGAATAAACAAAACATCAATAGATCTCCCACAAGCAATGGGCCATTCAAAACCTATGTTTCTCACTCCTTTAGCACCCCATTTGTTACCCATTTGCCCCTAGTTCAGAATAGCCAATGACTAGGACTCAAATCGGCATGCGGCGGATATAATCTTGAATCTTGAAATGCATAGCCGGCACAAAATCATCTTGAATCGGCTCATCATCTTCCTGGGGGCCGGACCCGAGGGGCACCATCAGTAATGCACACCCGCTATGTGAGGTGGAAGTAGGTGGAGAAGTGAAGGGAATAGGAATAGGTTTAGATGGTGTGAAGGTTTCAATGGGTATGGCATTTTCAAGTGGTGGTGGAGGAGTAGAGGCAATGGCAACTTCTAGTGCGGGCAAAGGCGAAGGTGACGGTGGAGGTATGGCTTGCTCAGGCTCGGGCGGTGACGAGAATGGGGAGGAAGGTAGAGAAGGTAAAGGCGGTGGAGGCGATGGTGGAGAGTGTGGTGGTGGAGACAGAGACAGTTGTATTGAAGGTAGAGATGGAGAGGGCGAAGGCGGAGATCATGGTGCCCACCGTCGATGTATCGACACAACGCGTTGAGCGGCATTGGGGATAGAAGTTGTGGAAGTGGTGGCGGGAGAAGAAGGGAAGGCACTGGCTTGAGTAGAGGCTTGGGTTTATGGAGGCTACGAAGATGGGGTAAGAGATGATGAAGGTAGTGGAGTAGATGAAGGCTTAGGTAAGGGAACAGGTGATGGAGTGGGTGATGGAGCGGGTGCTATATTAGGTAAAAGATCACGGGGGTGCCCTGGGTCTTGTAGTGATGGAGATGGCTGCCTGGGCGGCGCTTCTTGCTGCTGTTGATTTTAATTGGTTCCTTTTAATGGTGAAGGTGAGATATGATCAAGAGAATATAGATGATGTGAAATAAATCATGAACAAGCATAACACCAACTCAAGCAATCATCATGAAAATATGAACATACGGGCATGTCATCTCAGCAAGAATAAGCAAAGGAAAATAAAAATACACACTGGGGCGTGGAGCAAAGGAATAAAAATAAAACACACACTGTAGGTATGGAGCAACTAAAGTAAAGCCAAGAAATAGGGATATGAGGAAGAAAAGAGGACAATTGCCCAAACTAAAGGAGTGTGATCGCCGCCAAGGTAATTAAAATAGCAAAGCTATGATAAATACCTTGGAAAGAGGAGGATGAAACCCCCACCCACGGGAGATGAAATCTGGAAACTGTACGCACAAACAGTCCAATAATCAGCCGCTAACCAACCACAAATGGTCTCACGATCAACCGCCAGAGACTTAGAAATGGTTCAATGTTTGACCGCCAAAGCACGCAGAGAAATAACTTGGGACTTGGATCTCCACCTCTCCTGGTCGGCCAGAAGAGTTGGGCCTCGTGCTAGGAACCCTGTAGACCTGCAAAAGAGTGTAGAAGCAAAGAAAAATAACCCAGCCACCTTCTAGGCATTCACATGGATGATCACACCTTACGGAGGGCACCCCTTATTCTTGGATGTCAAATTGGCCAGTTCCCTGTTACATATTTGGGGCTACCTTTGGCGGACGCTGCCATTTGGTGCAGAGATTGGCAGCCAAATATTAAAAAACTCGAGACTAGATTGGTCGGGTGGAAGGGAGGATTACTTTCCTATGGGGGAAGGGCAGTGCTGTGCAGGTTGGTGCTGGAGAGTCCTCTAATCTACTTCCTCTCCATGTTTCGGACCCTGTTCAGTGACTGCAAAACTTCAGAGCATTCAAAATAGACTCTTTTGGCAGGGTGGTACAGAAAGGGTGAGAGGTTGGCATGAGGTAAATTGGGGCAATGCATGTCAAGGTAAGAGGAGTGGTGGTATAGGGCTCAAAGCCATCAGACTGTTTAACCTATCTCTTCTTGGAATGTGGCTATGGAAGATTGGGACGGCTGAAGATGGATCATCACTTTGACTCATAAAGATAAGTCTTACACTAAAAGCCAAACCTGGAGCCTAATCCCCTCTCAGGCCTACTTGCTATTTTCAGTCTGGAAAGGTATCTTGCATGCTATAGATCTTATCCAGACCTCTATGCCAATTAGAGTTGGGAATGGACTGGTGGGACTTTTTTGGTTGGACAGTTGGTGCGAAGATGATCCCCTAGCACACAGGTTTCCCAAGCTCTACAACATTGCTACTGAAAAATGGATGCTGGTTAGACGGGCATATGGCATCAGAGAAAGATGGTGCCTGACTTCAGGAGAGGACTGAAGGAGGATGAGATTTCGCAGGCGACTCAGCTATGGTCCCTACTACAAGGTTACAAGTTGGATGCTACCTCCAGGGATCAATAGGTGTGGAGGTGGACTCCCTCGGGAGAGTTTTCTCTTCACTCAGCTTACTCCTTTATTGCTGATGGGGGTGTGAGACATCCTCTGTTCCACCAAGTTTAGGAGCCATTTAGCCCTCTTAAGGTGAAAGTGCTTATGTGAAGGATATCCCTTGCCTAACTACCTATATGGGACAATGTGTGCAACATGTGTGGGAAGGCAAATGAGTCACTGGACCACCTTTTTTTAGAGTGTGTATATGCCTCAGAAATGTGGCATCTTATTCTCACTATGTTTAGGTGCAACAAACCTGTTAAAGGCTCTGTGGAAGAATTCATCAGAAAATGGGAAGGGCAATGGATAGCAAAGATTTACTGTCAATTGTGGTGGCTGATTCTGCATGGAACGTTTTGAATCATTTGGAGGGAGAGGAATGGCAGAATTCTCAAAAAGTGAAGCACATGACCGAGCTAATAGGGTGTTTGGTTATTATTTTTTCTCTCTTTTTTCTCTCATCTTCTTATGCTGAAGGCAAAGCATGCACAGACCTTGGTTCGGAGTATGCTCAGACCCTGTTAGTTGGCTTCCACATCTATTGAGCATGTTGATGCACTGACCTTGTAACTTGAAACCAAACGTGCAAAGACCTCAGAGTTCACATGTGTACAGACCTTGTAGATTTGTGGGTTGAACATGCACAGACCTTGGTATGGTGAAAGGCGAACGTTGCTCAGACCTTCTACAACGTGCTCAGACTTTGTCTTCATATGTGCACAGACCTTCTAGAGTTGAGGTTAGAACATGCACAGACCTTGGTGATGTGGGACGAACAGTGAACCTGGGACTCTAGGCAAGCTCGCGGACCTCCCTTAGCGAGGGAAGCATTTGGACGTGTGCGGTTGTGAAACTGGCAGTGAGCTAGGGTGGTTGGCTCTCTCTCGTGCTCGGATCGGGTCACGGGACGGGTCTCACTCTCTCGCTCGCAGGGGTGAATAAAACATTTGGCGAGCTAATTATCCTATCACTAGCGGTGGCATATAAAAATGTATACGAGTAAAGCAAATGCCTATGAGGAGGGTGGCGTGTGTACCTCCACACTCCGAGCGTGGGGAAGATGACCCTGGCCAAGTACGGTAACTCCCGGTAAAAATATTACAATAATTACAGAAATAAATTTACTGCCCACTCCACGCAGGGAGGTAAAGGGCTACAAGTGGGGCCCAGGAGGACCGATCTTGGATTGACGGGCAGCAAACCAGAAGGGCTATCGGGCCGGAGACGGGCTGCTGATCCAACTCGGCACTGTTTAAACTCGCCTGACTTGGTTCTGCTTGCTGGACAACAAACAATGGCCTCCAAAAGGATGTCATCCTCCTGAGATCTTCTAAAGGTGGCACTTGGCTGGGACGATGGCGGGACGTCCCTGGTCGACTACCTGAAGTGGTGGTCCCTGAAACTGAGCAGAGGTAATTCATTGGGAATTATTTTGCTGCTGCCTCTGCTGGTCTGTTCACAGAACAGATTTGCGCGCCTCGATGACAGGAATTTCTGTGCTCAGATCTGGAAGTGGATCAAGGCGAGGTTGGTGCCGTTGGAAAGAGGACTCAAAGGGATACAACATATATTGTTTATAGAGCTATCAAATAAGAGGATTGGCAATGAGAAGCTCTGCAAACTACATGTTTTTCTGTGGATCTGGTTACAGGCTATCAGGACAGAAAATGATCTGCCTAAAAATGAATTTTGACAGAGGGTAAGATGGTAGATATGGGATCTAGGAAAATTATGGATGGAAGAGGGGGATGTTGAGGAGCACTTAGAAATTTTTTGGGATTTTCTGGAGATGGTTAAGGGGATGGGAAAAATACCAAAACAGGACATAAGATCCACCAATTCTTCCCAAGAGACTTTGGTTCAAGGCACTACTAGCAGAGCAATGGTTGAGGAATGCTGAGTAACTAGGTGCACTCCACCTGAGACGTGAGGTGGCTTGCGAAGAAAGGTGCTCTCTTGACTAACTCTACTTTGGTTTTTTCAAAATCAACTCCAAAACACAAAAAGGGGGAAAACAACACAAAAATATCAAAAAAAATAACACAGAGCAATAGCCTAGTCCCACTGAGAAACTACGCCACTTCACCAAAGAAGTGCTAGAGGGTCAGGCATGATGTGGCAGGCCAACTCTGGTTCCCCTACGACACGATAGAAAACTGCACTAAGTAACTAGGGCAGTTGCACTGAAACAAATGTGACTCTTCATGTTAAACGGTGCCAGTTCAACTTGACTGTCAATTAATCTCAAACTTACTTGCCAGAAGTGCCTACTGTCATGGTCTCTTCATTTTATCTTGGCTGACCTCAGAAAAACATCAATGTGGAGGGAATGTTATCTTGACTTCCCTAGTATTTTGAGCTACACTAAACCCAGAACATTATGCTTCTTGTTTCCTCAAGGTATATCAGCCTTTGTAGACTCTGTGAGCATACCCTAGCTCGTTCCTTGGTTTCAACCGTGCTTGCATGTGTTTTTGATGTTAATATCTTAGTTCACTCTAAGTCCTACAATGCTAGCTTGCTGGAAAACTCTTCACCTTGATGGTCCAGGATCTCTGATATGCGTCTTAGTTCTGAACCTCTCTTCTGAACCTTCTCCTTGTCACATCCTTATTCTCAGTCCTCCATTTTTTATGGTGTCAAAGGGGGAGAGAGTGTTGCATTCAGGGTAGCTTGCATTAAGGGGGAGAGAGTGTTGCATTCAGGGTAGCTTGCATTAAGGGGGAGAGAGAGTTGCACTAAGGGGGAGTTTGCCTTCATTGCATATTGTACTCATAACATATCCCTGTTACATATTTTCTTTTGGATAAGCACATGACTCATTATTGCCATCATCAAAAATGGGGAGAATGTTGAGTACATATAGTTTTGATGACGTCACCATGAGTCACTAGCCAATTGGCATAGAAATTTATGCCATCTTTTGATGTGTCCAGGTTTGAAGACACTCAGCCAAACTGTTCATGTGCATCGATCTTCATGCAGAATGTGCATCGACCTTCTAATGCAAAAATAAAAGGTGCATCGACCTTACAGAAGAAAGTTCTCCATGTTCGTTGACCTCTCTGATTCAGACAGAGAACGTGCATCGACCTTCATATGTCTCAGAGAGATGTGCACCGACCCTTATAGGCAATCAACCAAGATGTGCATCGACCTTCATGAGCTTTAGAAAATGTGCATCGACCTTCCCCTGTGTAGAAATTCTCCAGTACTCGATATATAAAATTGTGGAATTTGCATGATTGAGCTCCTCTGTAAGATGGCGTAATTTAATAAAATAGTGGCACCTTCATGGGTGCCATATTTCTGACTCACAGTTTTCTACCAAGTTTTCTCCTGACCCATACCGAGGGTATTTCGGCACAATATCTTAATCTGTAGATGTAGTCCCACGTTTTCACGATGATTCACGCTTACCCACTCAATTCTCAGTGATGATTGAGCCCTCCGTGGGATATTCCTTCCTTCGGACTGGTGATTTCATCATAGAGACCTCCGTAAGTCTACGCGAAGTCTTAGATTCCCTCAAGGCCGTCGAGCAGGTTGTACCTTAAAAACCCATGACACTGTGTTTTGTCACGTCACTCTGAAGAAACGTGATGCCCTAGCTCTCTTAGAGTGTTGTTATTGGCCTCTTTGTGCAGTCTGTTAATTATCATTAATTGGCGACAATGACCTGGGTGCTAGAAGGAATTGACGACTAGTCTAATGTCGTTATTTCCCTGATATAGCGACCTGATCATAGGCGTTATTTTATCCAGCCTATACTGTTCACAGGAATAGGCGACCATAGGTTTGGGCACTATTTCTAAAATCACGGCGACTGAATGGGCGCCATTTACCTAGTTTTACAACATGTCCTAGTTTTCGTATTGATTAATGGGGGAGTCATACTTGTTCACAGTTCTATCCTTGAATTTCCTTCATTCATGAAGTCTACCTTATCATCCTCCAATGGTTATTTCTTGGAAGTCTATATTGGCTATAAATACAGTGGATGTCTAAAAATGACTCAATGCTTGTGCACATAGGGCCCGATCTGATTCTGGGAGGAACACCCGAAAGTACTTCTACCCATGAGAGCTATATTGATCACGGTGTGACATTACACTGAAGTGCATGACTTACTAGATTGATATTCCACAACTCGTACTTTACTTGTACTTGACTTGACATGACTTGAGCGGCCCGGAATGGGTATTTACTTGCTTGATATTATGATAGCCAATTCACGTGACATGACTTGATATAATTACATGCTGACCCTTCTTGATGTATTCTACATGAGGATCTTGAAACCTTGCTAGTTCATCTATTGCAATACTCTCTCTCTTGTCGTTTTCATGCGTAGTTAGACTTGCATACATGCAACTTGTAATTACTTAAACTTGCTTGTACTTGAGATATAATTCCTACTGAGCGTTCGCTCATCTAGTGTTTTCCCTTATTTTTCAGGTAATTCTGATGACGAAGCTCATTCAGATGGGGACGAACATGAGTGAAGAGTGTAGAGCCGTTCCAATTATCAGTGTCACTATCTAGTCGAGTCTTTTGATGAGCACTCGTTTGTAAGATCCCCACGGCTCCTCGACCTTCTACTACTACTTCATTCCTTCTCTCTCATTCGCTCTCCTCTACCTTTCATTAATACGGTGTTGACTTAAGCATCAGAGGGTTGTCCCCTGGGGTAACACCCGGGACTCCTTCTAACTCCCTTGCCTCCTAGTGTTTACAGGCCTCCATGGGCACGAGATGATTTCCCCAACAAATAAATAGAGAAGGGGGTACGTGGCATAGGAACCATTTTCAGCCTCTACACTTCTTGGCGCCGTCTGTGGGAACGTCATGCAAAAAGTTATGGCGCCCCATGGAAGCCTCCGCAATGCCAACATCTGAGGCCGTAGGTCCGACCAAGGGCCCAACTCCCGTCAGGGATCGCAGGAAGCTTCTTCCGCTCATCCCCAATAGGAGGTCACCCCAGGTGACCTAGATGAACTTCGTCAGTAGATCTGAGCCCTGATAGAACTCTACTAGGAGCTTCAGGACCACCGAGTCGAACCCCAGCGCGCCTTGCTCGAGCAATAGGAGGACGAGAGGGGCTAGACTGGGGAGAACCTCTGCCAAGTACGAGAGGCATCCCATGCCTCAGTTGCGAGGACCCGACTATCCTATAGCATGCCCACACCGAGGGTGCGTAGCGCACTCCATTCCAGCCCAGAGATGGATTGCCCACTCCAGCGTTTCGAGGAGATAGAAGACAAAGTCCGATACCTGGATGATGTCCTCTTGGCCGCCAAGAATCGTGGCCTGATCGACGACGACCTGGACCTCCATGCTCCCTTCTCTAGGGAAATCATGGAAGTCCCCATCCCGCTAAAGCTCCAATGGTTGTCATTCACCTCCTACGACGGCACCATTGACCCGGCTGACCACATGCACAGCTTCGAGTCCCACCTAGTGTTCCACCGGGTCTCAGACACTGTGAAGTGCCTGGCGTTCGTGACGACCCTCCAGGAGAACGCCCGGGCTTGGTTTGAGTCCTTGTTGGCCAGGACTATTTCCTCCTTCTAGCAGCTCAAGAAGCTGTTCAAGGAGAACTTCATCCGCTGCCAAAAGGTGGCCAGATCTGCAGTGACCCTACTCACCCTCGGGCAGGGAAAAGAAGAGACGTTGTGGGATTACATCTCCCGCTTTCGTGCGGAAGCGCTCTAGATCCCACATCTTGACGTCGGCATCGCCGCTACAGCCCTCACTCAGGGGAGGCAGGACCACATCCTCTGACGTGCCCTCTGGGTCGAGGCCCCAACGACCCTTCCTGACCTCCTCGCCTTGGTATAGAAGCACACGTACTGCGAGGAGAATACAACGGCCCTGGGCCACGTGGTTAGAGCCGATCGGTCTGACCGCAAGAGATCCACTAACCCACCACGAGAGGGTCAGAGTAAGTGGGAGTGACACGATAGAGATTGCCGTGATCGCTCCAAAAAGGAAAGGGGCAATTATCACCATTACACGCCCCTGACGGCTCCGCCTGACTAGATCCTGATGGAGATCCACGAGGAACCATTCCTCAAGTGGCCTCCCCAGATGAAGTCAGATCTGAGTACGAGGAGCAAGAAGAAATACTGCCATTACCATTACGACCATGGCCACAACACCGCTGACTGCATCAACTTGAGGGATGCCATAAAGGACCTCATTCGTAGAGGGCTCCTCGACAAGTTCCTCACCAAAGCTGTAGAATGGCCACAGCAGACACCCCCACCGATCGACAACCGGCCCCAACAGAAAGGAGATCATGATGATCTCTGGGGGGCGGCCGCAGGGGGAGATAGTGCGAGTAGGAGGCAATGATATGCATCGGTAGTCCACACGGTGGACCAAGGCGATGGCACCCGATGGGGAGTCTCCACCCCGGGTCATCTAGGAGACCCCATTGTTTTCTCTGAGAATGACCTGGACGGTATGACCACACCCCACTCTAATGCTCTAGTGGTCTCGGCCACCATCAACCAGTGTATTGTGCATCGCATATTAGTAGATAATGGAAGTGGACCTAATGTGATTGTGTATGACTGCCTTCTACTTATGGGTGTGGATATGTCTCGACTCGCACTGTTACACACACCACTATACGGATTCTCGGGAACTACCGTCCGCCCGGAAGGGTGCATCTCACTCTTGATCACATTTGGGACCATGCCAAAAGAGGTAACCTTCCTCGCCAACTTTATCGTAGTTCGCACCATGATAGGATACAACGCCATCTTCGATCATGGGATCCTCGGCACGCTTCGAGGTGTCCCTTCCTCTTATCATCAAAAGCTCAAATTCCCTAGCCCCCGGGGGGTAGGGGAGGTCTGAGGTGATCCAAGGGAGTCCAGGAGATCATCTCCACATGTGATCGATGTCCTGAAGAGGTACTACTTGAGAAAAAGGTGAGGACCCAAGATCCGAGCCCGAGCACGAGCTCGTCGATCAAGGACTTATACCTCATCCATGTGGGAGATGATCCGGGCAGAACACTAAGGATTGGCGTGAACCTATCCGAGAACGATAAGCAAGCTTACGTGAGCTTCCTCACGGCCAACAAGGATGTGTTCACTTGGTCCGAGGATGAGCTTCCCAGAATCCCACCAGAGGTTATCATAAACCAACTTAGGTTGGATCCCACTTGTCGCCTAGTACAGTAGCGCCGAAGGCGTTGCAACCCCGAGCGACAGGCTATCATCAGGGAGCAGGTGAGCGAAAAACTGTGCTCAGGGCTACTTAATACCCGGACTGGGTAGCCAACATGGTCCTGGTTCCCAAGAGCAATGGAAAGTGGCAGATGTCCATGGACTGCACCGATCTCAACAAAGCTACACCCGAGGATAGCGTTCCCATGCCACGGATCGACCAACTAGTCGACGTGATGGCCAAGCATGAAATGCTAAGCTTCTTAGATGCCTACTCCGGCTCTCACCAGATTAGCATGCACAAGCCCGACCAGGACCAGACCGCATTCATCACCGATCACAGCCTGTACTGCTACACTCAAATGCCACTCCGTTTGAAGAACACAGGGGCCACCTACCAATGCCTCATCAACCACATGTTCAACTCGCAGATCGATCGCAACATTGAGGTGTACATCGACGACATGCTCATAAAAAGCCTCCAAGCCACCGAGCACTTGGGAGACCTAGGGGAGACCTTCGCCACGCTCAGAAGATACAACATGAAGCTCAACCCAGCTAAATGTGCATTCGGAGTATAGTCAAGGAAGTTTCTGTGCTTCCTCATCACCCATTGGGGGATCGAGGCCAACCTTGACCAAATCTGAGCGGTGCTAGAAATGCGACGACCCGGGCGAGTGAGGGACTTACAATGCCTCATCGGGTGCATCGCCACCTTGGCTTGGTTCCTATCCCGAGCCACCAAACGGTGTCTCCCCTTTTTTCAGTTGATCAAGTAAGCCAATCAGGGTCAGAGAACAAAGGGCAGATCGACTGGGACCAGGAGTGCGAGCAGGTATTCGAAGAATTAAAACACCATCTGGCGACCCCTCCCGTCCTTGCCAAACCACAAAAGGGAGAACAATTACTCTTGTACCTATCTGTGATGCCGAGCACAATGAGTGTCGTGCTCACACGAGAAGAAGCAGGGGTCATGAAGCCCATCGACTACGTCAGTCGAGCACTACAAGGACCAGAGTTCTGGTACTCACGAACTGAAAAGTTTATCCTAGCACTCATTACGGGACACAGTCCGCCATGTGACCTTATCCAAAAAGAGATAAGAACGGCAGGCGAAACGTGCGGGCGTAGGACTCTGGGAAGCATAACGGATGTCACCAGGGGTGTTATCTGGATTGCGTGACGGGATGACGTAGGACCGTTATAGACCTGAAAGCATAAAGGCAAACGAGGTTTGAACGACCAAGACAGATTGTAGAAGACTCGACCTTAGGGCACTATAATAGACCTAGAAGAGCACGCCATGTATTGGACGACGGATGTACATAGTGCCGTTATGGACCTAGGAGAGCATAAAGGCAAAACAAGGTTCGAATGGCCAAGACAGACTGTAGAAGACTCGACCTTAGGGCACTATAACGGACCTAGAAGAGCACGCCATGTATTGGACGACGGGTGGACATAGTGCCGTTATGGACCTAGGATCCCAACTAAGATGCTGCATATAACGGATTCAATAAACGGAATTATGTTATACATAACGGCCATGAACAGATCTGCTAAATGAGTGAGACACTGAATGAGACGCTGGATGAGACGGTGGATGAGATGGTGGATGAGACGGACTTAGGAAGATGCGTTATGATAACATAACGGGCTACTGAGGATGCGTTATGCTTAAGAAGGTGATAAAATAACTCGAAAGTGGTTGCTTAGCGTAAAACAAGGCCGAAACCCCACCAAGGAAGGGAATGACCCAAGAAAGAGACTTCTGACTGATCCAAGGAAGACTCAACAAGGGAAAACAACTCGGAGCATCATTTAAGATGAGTAAGGGGGGCGACCCGACTAATTGGTCATAAAACGGGTGTCAACAGATGCCCCTCCTTAATGTCCTCTTTGTAGGGGAGTGAGCGGAGGTGTAGCGGAAGTAAAATGGAACATGGAGATGAAGCGGAGATGAGGCGGAACGGACTGAAAAGCGAGCGTTAAGGCAATGGCATCCGTTCTTGACCAACAAGCGATAGGAATCTTCCAGAAACTTCGAACTCATCACTTAGAAAATGGTTAACCAAATGACACCAATCTGGAGGAACTAATAGCTAAGGAAAGGAAACACGGCAAGCGGACGGAGCAACGGAAAGGAAAAGAGACAATTAACTAAGCTCCAGACGGGAATCTTCAGCTGACCAAACCGAGCAAACAGACCGACGGAAACTTTTAGACTCAGAGTGGAATGATTCTCCTTACTCGAGATTATGGACGAAGCCGCACATACTTGTTGAGATACCTCGGACCGATGAAGCACAATAATGCTCAAAGATGCATATGATGCATGCTGGGCTAAAGAAAAAAAAGAAAATTTTAAAACAAATGCCAAGAAAGATAAAATAAGAAGATACTCGAGAATAATACTGCTAGACTGAAGATTGACTACATACCATCTGGAGCAGGTGAGAAAGTGGGCTGTAATGCAACCTCCTCTGGCTGAAGACCAACAAGCTTCTCAGATTTGGCCACACATTTCAAAGATCTTGTAGCGTGGTCCCACTTTTAATAAACGAAGCATACTCAAGGGGCCCGACGCGGATAATAGAGCCTATCAGGTGTCTCTCCCACTGCGGCCACAGATCATTTGTAAACCCTCTAGATGAAGCTCAGTGGTCTTAGGAGCATCTTGATGGTCGCCACAATCCGACAGAAAGTGCGCCCACAACGAATACACTCTCTGGACTACTGGGGCTTTACTCTGCTCCAAGGAAGTCTCTGCTAGGCGCCTTAAAGGCTTGATTGCCCCTGCATATGGCAGCCAATCTATAGTGATGGCCCTGTTCTTTGCTTCCCACTTTGCACGGAAATCTCTGACAGTCGTCGCAACTTGTGAAAATTGAGCATAAAGGAAGGAATTCTTAATAGCAAGAGAGGGGAGATCAGTCCTTCCCAAGCGGGCTTCTTCAACATCTTTCAGCTTCTGAGGAAGTTGCCTGAACACGTTGCTATGTTTGAACCACCAATGGGCGTAATACATGTCAATTCAGTCTGCCTGTTTGCCCTCTGGGAGAGTGCATCTCTGGTCTGCCGCGCCCCTGAAAAAGTAGTCCCACCAACTGCCTACAACTAAGTGGGTATCATGACTCCTGCATAATCACCCTTCTGTGGCGAAGTCAGCATCTGGAGGAATTGACTGATCGTAGCCAAAGTTTCGCTAAAAGCGGTGAGGATAGTAAGGCTCCAAAACGGTGGTGCTGCCCTTCCCGAACACAAGGATACTCTATTTCATATAGTATAGCCAGTCCTCATAGAAAGAAAGTCTAGAGGTCTGGTGGTGGGGCAGACTATAAGATAACCCACTTGGGCCCTCAGTAGCAAACGGCCGGAAATCATAAGAGCTATGGGTAAATTTCAGACCTTCCTCCCCATGTGTAGGGACATAGGACAGCAACCTCCGCACCCTCGATAATGCTCGAGCGGGCTCTGATCGGGGCAGTTTCGGAACAGGAAAATTAATAGGGCTGCCAGATTTTCAATAGGCATATTCTGACACATTCTTGGCTGTAGTAAACCAGCCCATGCACTCAAATAATGAGTGACCATAGATACACTCCTGTCCTTAGTGTGGCAGGCTTTTTATAGCCAAATGAAGCCAAGCAAGATAGTGGCCAAGAACCCCCCTTTTGCCCCTTCCCTCTCTCTCAAATTGGAGGACCAGAAGGGGACCCCCTTCGGTGTTCTAGACCGGAGGGGGACCCCCCTCCGGTGGCATGGTGCAAGAGGGGGACTCCCTTCAGTTTCCTAATTGACCCCAAACGTATACTCATCAGGATCAAAACATCCAATTTCAGCAAAATTTAGCCTTCTAGTCTAAAACGCGCCTCCTGATAGGGCGTTAATTACTGAAACAGTGCCTAGTTCAAGGTCGTCAATCGCGATTAATGATATCCTGAAAAATAATTAAAACTCAAATTTGACACCTCTCTGCATGGAGCTATTTAAATGACGCCCCTCCAATTGGCGTTACTATGCTTCAATTCTTAAAAAAATATTTCCTGTATTTTCCATTATTAACGCCTCTCCTTAAGTCATCAATTCAAACTCATCATCACGGGCGTCAACATCAATCACTCTGCCATTTATTACACTCTGACGACGGTTCAAGTCCCCAGACCTTGTTAGAATGATGACTTTGCATGTGTTGTCAAATAGCAAAATGACGCCCTGTGGTAGGGGCGTCAATCAAGAAAATCACGGCTTTCATAAGGGCGCTATCTCATTTCGAAACGGTTGAACAAAACCCTAGCCTTTCCCTCTTCCCTCCATTCAATCCATTCAACCCTTCTTTCTCCTTCGCGTTCTGCAAGCCTCCCAAACTGCAAACCCTAACCACCATCTTTGTCCAATTTTCATCCAATCTTCATGGCCAGACCTCACAAACGGCAACGGGTGACGGGCCCGGAGGTCGTGGACATCGCCGGCAATGAAGGAATCGACGCGGAGGAGCTCCTCGCGATAGCCGAGGAAGAAGTCCCCGCGGTGGCACCCAGCGAGGAAGAACCGGCCATAGGCGGCACCGACAATGGAGAAGAAGAGGGCGGAGAAGGAGAAGAAGAAGATGATGATGAAGAAGGCGAGGAGGAAGAAGGAGGAGATGAGGAAGAAGATGAAGAAGGTGAGGAAGAACCCCTCCCTCGGCAGCCAATGCGAGGGGGGTGCATGGCCCCCGAACGGAGCAAGGTAGGCACCCAAGACCCCTCCCTCTACGCATTTTTTTATTTTTCTAGATTTTTATGATATTTTCCATAGCCCTCGGGTGAAGTTCTGAGAACCAGCCGAATGACGCTCCCAGGAGGGGCGCGATTTAAACAGATGACGACCCCTGGGTGGGCGTCAATTCAAAACGACCCAGAAACTCAAAAACAATGCCCCCCAACGGGGCGTGAATTCAAAATGAGACGGCATGAGGCATGTCGTCAATTAGCCATTCTTTTCAAAATCACCGAACAAAATTCTGAAACAACGCCCCCCAAAGGGGCGTGAATTAAAAATGGGACGGCATGAGGCATGTCATCAATTAATCATTTTCTTCAAAACACTGTCATTACTTAGAGAAACAACACCCTGTGAAGGGGCGTTAATTAATGAAATAACGACCAAGGTCAGGTATGAATTGGGATAGATTTGGTGCGGCCGTGGTGTGATAACGGTGTCGTCTCCTCGAGCCTTTGATTTACGAGTCGTCAGGAACGACCACGTACACTCAACCGGATCGAAACTGCTTCTATTGAACCGTCTTTGGAAAATTTGTAGAAATTGACCGAGAAAGAATTTTGGAAGAAATATTAGAGAGATGGAGGAGATTATGTAAAATAAAATTAAACAAAATTAACACTAGAATGTAACATAAATTAAACCGAATCACATGTGCATACAAATTGTAACAAAATAAATTACAACAAAGTTTAACAAAAATAATGGGAAATACAATGGTAAAACTTAATCCTAACACTAAGGACTAAGAGAGGAGGGTGGAGACAATGAGAGCTACACAACTATGCCTATTGTCTATAAGGGAGAGAAGTGCCTCCCATGCCCTCCTTATATAGCCTTCAAAATATCACTATTTCATGTGAACACACCAAATCCACTTTCTTTAAAAACAACACATTTTATTCTATTTCTCTCTCCTTGGCCGACTATGTGAAGCGTTTGAATGCCCGCCGTGTTGTATGGAGAATGCCGACCTGTCGCTTCCCAGCTTGGACAACCTGGCCGAGTGCTCACGTGGAGCTGGTATGGCCTTTGAACGCCCAGCCGATTTCCTCATGAGCCTTGGGCGGTTGTGGACCCGCCATTTGTCTGAATAACCTACCCGCAGTGAAGCATCATGCCGACATCCTGCCTCTTGGCGTTGAAGCCTCCTCCGCGTGAGAAGCTTGTGTGCATGCAGCCGCAAGAAGTGGAAGACCACCTTGCCCGGCCAGTTCGCGAAGAAGCCCAGCCGACGTCCCGCTTGCATCTTCTCTTTCCCCCGCTGACCACCTCGCGCCCGCCATGGCCTGCATGCTTTCTTTTATTGCCCGCGCCTTCACCGGTCAAGCCCATGCATGCCCGTCGAACCACCTTGGCCACGTCGCCGCAGTCGCGAAGGAGCCTCCCGCCATATTCTGCCAACCTCCCATATGCGAAGGCAGCTGCATGCATTGACCCGCGAAGCCATCCGAAGCTTCCCCGCCGTGATTCGCTCGCCTTGCCATTGCTGCTTTGGCCGCTTGGGAAGGAGCCATCGCGAATGTGAAGCTTGCATTCCCATTTGCTGAAGGAGCCCTCCATGGAGAAGCTTTTGGACGCTGGCAACCGCCCATTTGAAGACCCAGCCACGTGAAGATGCCAAAATCGGACCCAGTTGTCGACATGTGTTAAAGATCTTGCCCTGCCTTGGCCACCAACCGAGCCCTGCATGCATATTTACTTTGAAGCCTTACGTGAATCCTGTTGAGCCCTTATGTGAAGGGCCATATGCATGACTTCCAGAGTAGGGGCGCCAGGGTAAACAGACCTGAAATCTAATATAGACCATGTAACGCACCAGAACAGATGCGCCACATCAGCATAACGCATCAGGACAGGGGTGTTATGGGGACCAAAACTCAAATGAAGGGCATATAATGGACCTCCATAGGCGCGTTACACAAGTTTAACGCACCACAACAGGGGCGTTAAAACCAACAGACCCAAAACACTAACACAGACAAGAGGCATATAACGGACCAAGCTGAGTCCGCCATAGCCACATGGCGCATGGGGGTAGATGCGTTACACCACCCGTCATAGTTAGACAAATGCCTGTCAAGCATGATATAACAGTCTCACACCGGTGCGTTACCTAAACTATAACGTACAGGGATAGGTCCGTTAAATGAACCGACTGACCTAGTCTTCGAGGAAGTATGATCGTCAAGTGTCTGACACAGCAACAGGCCTTGAAAACAACCCGAGCATAACGCGCCTAGACTAGTGCGTTATACGCCTGTAACGGACCAGGTCTGGTCCGTCACACTCCATGACCTCGAAAGACGAAAAAATGATGAACGAGATATAATGGTCTATCGAGGGACCGTTATGCTTGTGACGGTCTCTGGAAGGACCGTTACACAAATCCGCTGACTAAAACTATGGAATGGACGAATCAGCCCGTTCCACGCCCCATTCACGCCGAAGCGCAAGGGAAACAATGCCAAACGATCATACAACATATCTGGAGTCGAAAAACGGCACATGCATCCACTAAAACATGAGATCGGGGAGATTTTGACGAATCGACCCTAAACGAGTCACTGGGATTCCCGGACTCCTACCGGCCCCATATGACAACCGATTGGCACGAAACTAGAAGGGTTGGGATCCTGACATCCCAGTGGTCAATTTGACACTAACTACATCGAGAATGGTTGTCATTTTTAGGCGAACCCTACAAACCCCAAAAATATCGATTTTCACTAAACTGGCCTGATCACCCCCGATCGAGCACCATTCTATGCGAAATTGTCGGGAAAACATAGGGGACGAAGTGGCAATCCATCTCCCTACCTCCACCGACAAAATCGAGCGCCGAGGCGACTAAACCATGCCGAAAACTACCACACGAACCGAACCGTCGGCTTTGAATCCACTGTTCGGGATCGCGCCCAAACCACGCTGATCCTCGCTCCACCACGCGTCTCAGCAACCTCTCGGCGTCGTCACCTTACCCACGATCCCCTCCGTCTGCAGTCGGAGGCAAAGAGGCGAGAGAACGAGAGAGAACGAGAGTGAAAGAGAGAGAGAGAGCGCGAGTGAGAATGAGAGAGGGTGGGGGGTTAGGTTTATATATAAAGAAAATTAGAATATTTTCTAAATATCCCCCTTTTCCCTTTTTCTTTTTCCCTTCTTCTTTCTTCTTCTTCTTCCTTCTTCTTCCCGTTGGAGAGCTCCCTCCCCGACCATTGCTTCTCCCCCGTGTGAGACCCGCTGCGTCCCTTCTTCCTCCGGCTGTAGACGGTGGACCGACGGCGGCGACGTGGTGATCGTGGCGGTGGTGTTCTCGCGGTGTGGGGCGTGGAGATCGTGGGTTTAAAAGTAAGATTATGAAATCGATGGTGACACGGCGACTTTCGAACTTCTTTGAGGTAGGGGGACGGATCCCTACACTCTTTACCACTTTTCCCATGATTTGTAGGCCGTGGAGAGGTCGAGAGGGGTGTTTTTGAGCTAGGAGGGTCAAAATCTATATTTTGGGGTTGAACATCGGATCTCCCGTTTCGTGGGATTTTTGACCGATTCAAGGGTGTAGAATCATGCTAAGAGGGTTGGGGATGGATTCCCATTTGTTTTCCCATCATCGGGCGATGATCGGGGCGTGGATCGGAGTTTTAGGTGTTTCTCGCCGGTTTCGCGCTAGGGGGAGCTTTGTCGTCCTTCCAGGAACCGCTACACTCCTTGGTGGTTTTCGGGAGACCACAAACCAACCATGTAGTGTCGACAGCCTTAGCGGTCTACCCAGGACCGCTAGGCTCAAGATAGCGGCCACACGATAGACTGTTACCCTCAGATCAGTGGTTGCCAGACGATCGTTTCTCCAGTTTGGCCGGAGCACCCTCGGGGTGCACGTTTCCGACCAGTGGGAGCCACGTGCTGGGTAACTGTCGGGGCACGATCATTTCTTGTTGCCTTGCGGTCTGGAGAAGACCGTTTGGCTGGCTTAGCGGCCTGGCGATAGACCGCTAGGCTCTCTTGTGGCTCACCCCCCTTGCAGTCACGGCTTGACCGTTTGGCTCAGCCTGGCAGTCTCAGGGAGACTGCTAGGTCTACCTTGTGGTCCAGAGAGGACCACTAGGCTGAGGGGCAGTCTTGAGTGGACCGCCGCCCCATTTTCTTTCCACTGGTGATTTTCGTGAGATGAGTTTCACCTCCAGCGACCTGTCCACTAGCCATAGCTTTCCTGCGCACGTGGGTGCAGACCCACTCGGGAGTGGTGGGGAGCGTGACCAGAGTGAGACAGTTGTTAAGCTGGTTACCATAGGGCCCCCACACGTAGTCGAGTCCAGGCTTCGGGTAAAGAACCAGCTAGAGGGCCTGACCTAGGACACATGGTCTGTGTGTGCACACGTGGTTGCGGGCGTTGGACCCGCGCTGACGAGTGTTACCCCAACTAGTCCTTATTCGTGGTACTTGTTGAGTGTGTCTCAGTCTCCGCCTGGGGCGAGTAGGGAGACACTTGGCCTTCCTCCGACATGTCTTTAGGAGAGTCCAGTACTTTGTCGGACGACGAATCTCCACAGGCTCATCGTCAACCTTTAATCCTCCGGAGGGAGCCTCCACCTGCTCCTTGGCGGCCGTGGTCGAAACCGGGGGCGAATGGCCCCATCTCCAAAGACTGCCAAAACGGGTACTTGGATGGCCGGCATGAGGCCTTGGAGAAGGTCAACTGCTTATATGCCGGCCGGGGAGTCCTGCTCCTTGAGCCGGACAGGTTTCGTCCTTAAGGGGACGAAAAATGACTTTGTACTCGCCTCCTCCTTGCCTCTTGATATTGTTTCTCCACCGTCTTCTTGTTACATAGTAGTGACTGCTTTTATTTACTTGCAGGTGCGTGATGAGGTGCTTCCCCGAGCTGAGGGGTGTGCTCTTCTGCCTGAAGAGGGCGCTGGATGAGATAGCAGACCTCGTCCTCCAATTTGTAGACATGGCCAGTGTGCTGGGTTGACTTCTGCAATGGATGGGCCTTGTTGCTCCACTACACCCCGTCGGCCATGGGAGGGTGAGCCCACCGGCCTTCACTCTTGGTGCAGGCCTCCTGTTGCCGGTGTCCCTAGTTGGTCTGCTGCCTCGGAATAAAAGAGATGCTAGACATGGAGTTCGCCCCTCTTCTCTGGCATAGATAGCTTCCTCTGCTAATCCACTTCCTCACAACAAGCAGGCTGAGGGAAGGTCATCTGTTACCCCCACGTGAAGCTGTAGGCGGGATCGCGTTTCCACTCCCTTATTTTCTTGCGAGTCTGTAAGATGGCTTTACGAGAGCCATTCTGACACTTTAGTAATTTTGTATCTTGACTGAAGAATAAAGTCATTGTATTTTTTGTACCTTGACTAAATAAAATCTCTTTGGACTCGTTGTGAACGTGTACCTTTTTTATGAGAGACGCTCGCATGATGTGCTTCTGGTTACTTTTCCATACGCTTGTCCTCGCGGTACTTGCGTCTTTCCTTAGGTGGATCAGCTAGTGGTTATTGCTTGCGAGGGGATGTTTGTCTGCCTCTAAGGGACCCTTGAGTCGCCTTCTAATTTTCGGGGAGAGCGGTGCTGGCCCCTAGGGAACCCGTGGGTTACCTTCTCATTCTCGAGGGGAGGGGTGCTCGCCTCTAGGGAACATGTAGCTTGCCTCCTCATTTTTAAGGGGAGCAGTGCTCGCCTTTAGGAAATCTGTAGGTTACTTTCTCATTTTCAAGGGGAGCGGTGTTCACCTTTAGGGAACCCGTAGGCTACCTTCTCGTTTTCAAGGGGAGTGATGTTCACCTCTACCTTCTCTTTTTCAAGGGGAGCGGTGCTCGCCTTTAGGGAACCCATAGGGGTTTTAATGGGAGGGACCTTTTCTTCCTCCGGGATCTGCCCGGGCACACGTGAGGCCATCTGCCTCCATCTATCGGCATAAGTAGCAAAATCCTTATCAGCCTTCATTTTTTTGGCCATTAAGTCGGTGAATGAATATTCCGGGCCTACCCGGTCTTGGAACCTCTGAATAAATTTTTCCTTTACAATCTTGAAACTTTCTGCCTCCTCCAAAGGCAAAGTGTAGAACCACTCAAGTGCGACCCCATCCAACGATCAGCGGAAGAGATACGCCATGAGGCGATCATCGTGCTGAAACTACGCCGATTCATACAAAAACTCCCTGATGTGAATGAACGGGTTGCCATTCCCATCATACTTACGGTATATGGGGAGCTCAGACTGAGGGGAAAAATGAGTATCCCAAAAGTTACGAACAGGAATATCGGCAAGGGATTGTGATGCTGGACGGACCATGCGGACTCGACTCCAAGTTGATATGCAATCTTTGGACTCTAGACAAGCTCACAATCGTCCCTAACGAGGGAAGCATATGATCGTGCATAGTTGAGAAATCGGCAAGAGCTATGGTGGTCAACTCACACTTTTGTGTCCGGGTCGGGTCACGGGACGGTCTCGCTCTCTCTCACAGCAGTGAATAAAATTATAACGATCTAAGTTAACCGATCACATGCAGCAGCATACAAAGATATACGAGTAAAGTAAAGTGCCGAGAGGGGGAGCGGACACGATACCTCCACACTCCGGACGTGGGGAAGATGACCCCGGCCGAATCCATACTTCTGGTACAATAATTATCAATAATTACAGAAGTGAATATTTCTGCCCACTCCACGCAGGGAGGTAAAGGGCTACACGTGGGACCCGGGAGTAGCGGGCTCAGGTTGACGGGAAGTAATTTGGACCGTTCTAGGGGTGGCGTGCGCCGGCGACGGTGGGGCCCCCGTGCTGGTCGGCGGGCCGAGTGGGCCAGGAGTGGTGTTGCTGAAACGGTGGCTCCTGGAGTTCCCTGGGAAGGCGACGTGCTGGTTCTCCGTGTGGAAGGTGAGTCGGCCGGCTCGGGGGTGGTTGTTGGTTGCTATCCACGAGCTAGATCTACTGTTCTACAGCGCGCGACCTGGCGAGAACTGCTACTGCGATCAACCCCAACGTCAGATCGATGCGTGGCTAATACGGTTGGAAAGCTATCTCAGAGAGATACGACCCCAGGCTACAGATGGAAATTTGTCTGCCTCTATAGTAACCTTGGGTGATTTTACAACCTGCTGGTTCACAGAACCAGATCTGGTAAGATAGATTTGGAGTTTCCTGAGAATGCGATTTGACCGAGGGGATAATGATGGATCTGGGTGATGGTATTTTTATTTGAGATAGAGGAGGAAAAATAAACAAAATAAATAGCATCTAAGAGAAGAGACACAGATACCCAAAATATCGATATATATATAAAAAACAAATGACATCCAATATAACTGACGCATATTTTGGAAATTTCGAAACATGATTATCAGGTAAATAATAAATAGTGACTCCCTAAAGAGACGTTGATAAGTATGAGCGTCGACTAGGTTGGACGTCAATTTCCAATCAACAAAACAAACACAATCAGCACCAACTAAGCAGTGATTCATAGACTTAACAAGCAGTGGGGTGTGCACGTGGTGCACAAAGAAGATAATGGAAAGAAAAGATGCCACGTGGGGCAAGCAGGGAGTGGCACACGTGGGTGCTAACAGGGAGGGTAATCAAAATGAAAGAAACAGTAGCAGTCCCACCGTGATCGCCAATCTGTGAGCTCGTTACTTGGGAATGTGATGAAAGTGTGAAGTTTAAAATGTGCTGTGTAACATGAAAAATAAGGGGAAAGGAGCACGTGGTGCTCTAATGGACCCGTGATCGCCAGAGGATAAATCCTCAAATAAAGAAAGAAAAGGACCGTGTGAAGTACCTGTGATGGGAGATAAGATGAGGGTTCTGCCTCCTCTTTCAGCTAGCCGGCCAGCAAAAGAGGGTCTCCTCCTTTTGATTACCCTGAAAACCAAACACGAACCAGGAAAATAAAGCACCGAATTAGCTTTGGGCAGTGCAGTATCAACTCTACATAAAAATAAAGACTTGCATGAGGGAACCGAACACACCTTGTGTGCTTTAAACCCCTTAAAGTGTTAAGGGTGGGAAATATGCATGCAATGATGCGTGCAGTGATCTGGCAAGGCTAGATATAAGTGTGCGAGTGATAGAATGATGCTGGATGCAGAGCTTAGATGATAAAAGAGATGAGAGGAAGAAGACGGAGGGATGCCCTCCACTGGACGACACTGGAGAGGAGGAAGAATAGCTTCGGTTAGCAAAAAAAAAATACCACTCTGTTCTGAACTCAGTTATTGATCCTCTGTAGTGTCTCGTGCGAGCGCCAAAAGGGCCGAGATTTATAGGGGAAGAGTCCTACCTTAGTAAGGACTCTAACCAAGGCATGGATGAGCCTCCCCAATAACCAACAGGATCAACAACGGGCAACGAACAACTAGGGAAGGAGATCTGATCGCAACAGAAATGGAAGGAAAATTGGCATCCAACATACACGCCTCTAACTGAATCGGCATCTGCCATTATAGATGCTCTTTCTTGGGACTAATTTTAGCAATTCCAGACCTCCCATAAGAATTGGCGTCTCCCATAGCAGTCGTTATTTAAATAGCGTCCACATTCATGGTCGCTCATTCTTTAATCAAAATATAGCAGTTCTAGAGTGGACGAAGGCCAGCACCCGCGCCACGTATGAGGCCTTAGTCGCAGTGCCAGTTCAAGACCAAGGCGGGTCCCAGGCTGCACCTAAGAAGAATAGGAGAAGATGAGCTCCTCAGCCCACCCCAGAGGTTCATGTGAGGGGTGTCACTCCCCGGCCAGCACCGCCACTGGTGAACCCTGTATGGCATGATACAGCCCCTCGACTGGTCATGAGGTGGCCCACCTATAATAGGAAAGAGCACATCCCTGTGCGGATGCACAAAGAGGTTAGTTCGGTGGTCGAGAGACTCCAGGCCATTATTAACGGGCTTGAAGATTATGAGCAGCCCGAGATCCGGCCCATTGAGCTTAAGGAATATGTCCCCTGGAAGGAGTTCGAGTCCCTCGAGCTGGTTCCCGAAGCGGAAGCCCAAGCAAAACAAGAGCCTCCCTTGTGGGGTGAATTCCCTCAAGAGCAGCCACCGATTGCTGTGAAAAAGAAGAAGAAAAAGAAAAGACCTAGAAGCAAGAAGAAAAAGGAGGTCATCGTCGCCTGTAACACTCTCTCGGCGCTGTTCGACACCGCCCTCTCTCTGGAGGAAGAAGAAGAGGAAGCATCTTGTGATCCACTGGAGGCAAATCAGGCTGAAACATCCACCTCCCAACATGCTACCCGGTCAGGGAAGAAATGGGGACGCCCTCCTCAGGACAACCACAACATCATGCTAAGGGGCGAGCAGCCACACCAAGTCCTCGAACCGAGGGTTCGAGGTACGGAGATCCCCCCACCGTCGGGTCTTTATCCCGAGAAGTCTAAAAGTCACGAAGCTCCTTCATTCGCTGAGTTCCTTGGGGCCCGCACAGAAAAGCAGGTGCACCCGCAAGGACCATGGCCAACCGAGAGAGCCGACAGCCTCCCGGTCCCGCCCGCCAACAATCCTCTGGCCCTACCAGTGGCGGTCCCGCCCCAGCCGGTAAAAGAATTTAATGACATCCCTAACCTTACCGATTCATGAAGGAAAAGGAAGAAACCCAGCAGGCCCCGCCGGCTCAGGTGGCGGCACCAGATCCAGCGGAGGAGTCACCTTCCGACGCAGCACCCCAGGCCCAGGCTGGGGGCAAACGCGGCAAGGCCGAAGAGATGAAGCTGCTCAAGGTTCAGACTACCGACCGAATAGTCAGGCATCTCAAGAAGATCCCGGCCCGGTTCACCATCTGGGAGATGTTATCCCTAGATGAAGAAACACGGTAAGCCATCATTGCCGCACTCCAGACGCCAGCACACCTTGAAGCCTGCTTGGCGGAGGTGTCCCCGGAGGTGGCCGTAGCCTTCACAAAAGACGACATGCTCTTGCCCACCTACAGTCATAATAGGCCGCTCTACGGTCTGGTCAAAAATGCCAATAAAACTATACTAAAAGGCATCAAGACTAGACTCGGCAAAGCCAAGGGAAGTTGGCTTGAGGAATTATCGAGTGTATTGTGGTCACACCGAACAACTCCAAGAACGGCCACCAGTGAGAGTCCTTTTTAGCTGGTGTACGGCACAAAAGTTGTGATTCCGTTAGAAATCAACAATGCCTCTCTCCGAGTCATCTACTTCTCGCCTGAGGTAAACGAGTAGAAATTACTAGAGAACATCAATTTAGCAGATGAAGTCCGAGAGACAGCCAGCATCCGAGCAACGGAATATCAACGGTGCCTCACTCGATACTATAACGCCAGAGTCTGAGATAGGCATTTCCAAGCAGGTGACTTCATCCTCAGAAAAGTCGAAGCCTCTCGCCCACTAGAGGCGGTGGGCAAGCTAGCCCCTAACTGGGAAGGCCCCTACCGAGTTATCGAGATGCTCAGGAAAGGGGCGTACCGACTGGCTACCATGGAAGGAACGCCCCTCCCTCAGACATGGAATGTGGCAACACTATGTAAATTTTATTTTTGAGCCTCTCTCAAAAATGTACATGTAAGCAACATAGAGTTAAAAACTTCCCCCTTCTTCTTATTAATGCTTCTTTGATACATTGGATAGGCCAAGGCCATAACAATGCAAGGAAAAAGAAAAAATAAAATTACATTATCTGCTGGTACAATCTGATCACTCGGTGCGAGCTTGGCTGGTACTCTCAGAACGAGCCACTGACTCTACCTCGTGTAGAAACTGGCTCGACTGTTGGGATGACCGACCTTGTTTGCTCGAGATCTTCAGAGGGACAAGTACCAGAAGAAGAGGGAGAGGGTCCAATCTGTAAACTCTTTAGAAGAAGCCCCTCTAATGGAATATGATTAAGAAGAGGATAGTAGGGGACATGCCCCTTAGAGTCAAAGAATGAGAGGATGGTACGAGAGAGGAGAAGGAAAAAAGGGGAAACAACAAGTAGAAGGGAATGAAACTTGGAGAGTCGCCTCCCCCACTGACGGCGAGATGGAGGGCGGAGAAGGAGGGGAGGAGGAAGAGAGAGAGATGGACTGGAGAGGAAGCTTGAAGAGCTGTCGCTACCGGATGCCCCCATCCATCCTCCGACGCTCCTATCTTCCTCTGAAGGTAGCGTTGGCCATCCGACAGTATGAAGGCGACATGCTCCAGCATGACAGACCCTCTTACTAGCTATTCGCTAACTGACGGACCCTCTTGCAAGTTGGAGCGGTAGTGCCCTCCCTGATAGCGCCGCTCGCCTCATCGTCCTCTGGAATGTCTTCCATGCTTCTCTAAGACCAATAGCACAACACTTCACGGAGAGAAAAAATTGCAGGGAACAGTCCTAAGCGATGAAGAGAGGAAGAAATGCCCTTCAGAGTCTTTTTGTAGGCCGAAGGGGAGCGGTTGCCTTAAATGACTTTCCCCTCAAAGAATCACGAAAGGCAGACACCCTTTCCCCAATGCGATTACCTCATTTTCCACCAACTCCCCTTCGATAGAAACACACGAAGTGGCAAGTCTTCAAAAGCATGGGAAGATGGACAGTCGCCAGCGCCACGCCAACCAATCAACACGCAAGATATCCATAGTGAAAATCAGTACCTTCCCAAGAACTACAACTAAAGCAGTCAAAGTCACACCAAAGGCAGTAAGGAATAGTTAATCCAATATCTAACCTAATCACTATCATATCTTCCAAAAAGTAGTCTGACATTACTACACTAAGGAGAAAAGGAAATGTTCTTCAAAAATTACATCGAAGGAAAGAGCAAAAAATAAAAAAAGGGGGAAAGAAAGCAAAGATACATCAGGCCTCGGGTCCTTCCCGAGACTCGGGGATCGAAGGCTCTTCGGTATCAGGCGATCCACCCCCGGCACCCTCGGCGATGGTCGACCCAGGCACTGATCCCACTGGTGTGGGAACTGCCTCGATCGCCTGCCCTCCCGAGGTAGCCGGAGTTGGTGATCCCTCGGATGAGGTAGAGTCCCCCCGGCTTCCCTCCTCACTTGACGCCGAACCAGAAGGTTCGGAAGATGCCGAATCTAAGTCGTAGTGTGACTCGGAAGGGAAGACGACCACCCCTGGCGCCTGGTCCTCGGCCCTAAAGCTAGCTCGAAGATAGCCTTGGGCGAACCCCTTTCGGATGCCTCGACGGAAGCCCGGCTGGTAATAAGGGAAGGTAGCCTTTTGGAGATCGGCCTGGTAGTCCTCCGAGCTTTTGTACCGCTCGAGCGCCTCTACCTCGACCGACTCCACCCTACCAGCAAGCTCGACTGACCTCTTCTCTGCCTCGACCAACGCAGCCTCAACCTCCACCCGAAGTTGCTCAGCCTCCTCGGCTCGGCCCTCGAGCTCTGCTCGCTCAGACTCCCATTGCCCATCACGCTCGACTTGAGTCGCGCGCTCCTGCTCTAGGAGCCTACTCTTCAACTCGAGCAAACTACGGGCCTGAGCCAGCTACTCGGCTGATGCCTGTGCCTCTGCCTGGCTTGACTTCGCCCATTCCCAGAGTAAAGTGACCTCCTGTTGAAGCCCCTCGAGATCGGCAATGAGCCGAGCGATCTTCCGATCAGATGTGCTGATGGCCCAAGCAAGATTCGATCGCTCCGACTCTGCACGAGTGTAGGCATCGGCTATGTTGGCCTCCATCTGGGCCAGCAACAAAGCACCCTCCATGATCATTTTGAGGACCGCGGATGGAGGCTTCTGCCTAATTCCTCCTCACACCACCCCCGAGGCTATGTTTTGGCATTACTGGTACAGGGGCCCCCGGACGTCAGGAGGAGGGCCAGTCCTCTCTGAAGCGGCCGAAATTAGGGCTCCCCCCTCGAGCGATACCCCCTTGGGAGCCCCGCCAATTGGCTTGGACTGGGCTGCCCCGTCCTGCATCTGTCCTGCCTCGGTCGGCTGGGATGGAGTCGCGTCTCCTCGCGACCCTCCGGCCCCGATCGGCTCACCCCCAGTGCCTCCACCTTGCTCTCCTCCAGCTCTACCCGATGCTCCAGCATCAGCAATCACTGCCCGAGAATCACCCGCCCCTACTACGGCCTCATCGGCCCCTGCTTGGTCGGCGGAAGGGCGAGCCAGCCACATAGGCTCAGCCCCTTCCAGCTCAGCGGAGGGGAGAGCCGAGCAACCACCATCTTTGACCGAGCGGACGGCCCCGGCCTTCTTGGCCTGCTTCTTCTCAGTGGACTGAGCCTTCATAGAATCCCACAACATCTTCTCCATGGGGTCTTTGCGCTTGGTCCCCCGCCGCTTGGAAGCCCCTTCCCGGGGTAATCGTTTGCCTTTGCCCCGGGCTCGAGAAGTACCCTCGGGAGCCCGCGACTCGGTGGCGGCCGGCTCATCATCCATGTCGATCACCTCCAGCTCGGTCGACGATACACCCTCCTCAACCGGCCGCCTCGCGTCTGGACAAAAGAGGACAGGGTCATGAAAAGAAGAGCACTTTCTTAAATGAAGGGAGAAGCTATTTTCTGAGGCCCTTACCCGTTGACAGTAGCTGCTCGGAAAGGCACTGTTCGATATTAGCTAGAATCACTAGCTCACCCGTCGGTGGGTGATTTTCTAGGAGAACCATAGCCCTCTGCTCTACCTCTGGGGATACCTCAGCTGGCTTCGAAGGAATATTCGGGTGGATGTTGGGCACGGTCTAGCAGAAGTGCGATAGAAGAAACAAGTAATTAATAAATAGACGGAAAAGCTCTCTACAACTAGCTGTATCGGGCAAACTGACCTCGGTTCGATAAAACACAAGTCTGTACCTACTAGGAGACAGGAGCTCTACCACTAGAAGCAGGACCGGATGCGTCCCCTGACATCTTACACAGCGTCCAAGTGTCTCCCTACTCAACCCAGGCAGAGACTGAGACACACTCACAAGTATCACGAACAAGGACTAGTTGGGGTTGCGCTCGTCAGTGCGGGTCCGACGCCCCCAACCACGTGTACACACACAGACCATGCATCCTAGGTCAGGCCCTCTAGCTGGTTCTTCCCCTGAAACCCAGACTCAGGCTGCGCGTGGGGGCCCTATGGTAACCAGCCTAACAACTGTCTCTTTGGGTCATGCTCTCCACCACTCCCAAGTGGGTCCGCACCCGCGTGCGCAGGAAAGGTATGACTAGTGGATAGGTCACTAGAGGTAAGACTCAACTCACGAAAATCACCGATTTAAAGGATACAGAGTGGTGGTCCACCCGGGACTGCCCTCAGCTTGGCGGTCACCCCAGGACCGCAAATTAGGCCTAGCGGTCTCCCTGAGGCCACCAGGCTCAGCCAAACGGTCAAGCCATGACCGCAAGGGAGCGAGGCACAAAGGGCTAAGCGGTCTATCGCTAGGCCGCTTACCCAGTCAAACGATCCTCATCGGACCGCAAGGCACATGGAAACAGTCGTGCCCCGACTGCAAGCCTGCACATGACTCCCAATGGTCAAAATACACACCCCGAGGGTGCACTGACGATATGGGAAAAATGGTCAGTAGTAGACTGTTAGTCGAGGGCTAGTGGTGTCATGCCCCGAACGCTAAAGGAACCCAGAGACGTGATGAGTTTATATATCAATCATGTCAATCAGAGCATAAGTGTATTCGACACATAGACAGAGCGTGCATAAGTAGAGATAACCAAGTCCTTTATTCATCAAAAACTTCAAAGTATTTCTATTACAAACTCTTAATGAGAGAACTAAGGCTCAATAAAAGAAAATTACAATAGATGAGTCAAGAAAATAGAAAAGATAGGACTAGATGACAGCATTGATGGTTGGAACGGCTCTAAGCTCTTCACTCATGTACATTCCCATCCGAATGATCTTCGTCATCGAAATTACCTAAAAAATAGGGGAAAAGAGTAGGTGAGCGAACGCTCAGTAGGAATTATATCTCAAGTGCTTGCTTGCTTTAAGTAAATTACATATTGCATGGATGCAATTATAGTTATGCATGTTCGCGTGAAACGACAATAGAGAGAGTATTGCAAGAGATAATAGAATGAACTAGCAAGACTTCAAGATTCATGCTGGCCGAGCCTAACTACATTCCATTTATCCCGATGGAGGAACCTTATCTTCTAAATGAGATCACTATCCCATCTACCACGATGGATGAAGGTGACCATCTACACCTTCACGAATTCCAAACATGGGATCGTGTCATGAGATAACCCATCTCGAGAGGTCACACATTCTTTGATCCTTTCAACCCCTTCCCAAGGGAACCTTATGACCCACCTTATCTACTTCACCTTGTCAAGGAAGTCCCCTATCACACCCCTCCCACATGGGCTAGTCAACCAATGCATATCGATGAGCCCGTCCATTGGCAAGAGATACATACATACAGGGGTGATGAAGAAGGTGATTTTGGCTCTCCTAGCCCTCCCACACCCAAGTCCAATGGGACTTCAGTGCATGACTGGTTCATACTAGGATGTCTAGGATTCCATGATTCCACCAACCTTGGGTTACATCAAATCTATGCTAGTCACACATTCGGATGTCCTGGTCCACCATTGCATGGGTCTGCATAGCATTAGGTCTGACTAGGATATAGAGTGTGCCTTATCTTTTATTTGTACAGTTTATTCAGAGTCTGCATGCATCAAGTCACAAGCTCACAGTGTCAGTCCCTTTCGAGTGTCAGGCAAGTCGGATCTAATACGTATATTGTGGACTTACCCGAGGCATATGGGAACGGTTCTATCATTCAGTATATTGGATCTAGTCACCTATAGGGACCTAGCGGTGATTCCTAGTGACTCATTAAGCCGTCTCTTTCCTTTGAGAGTGACCCATCCCAGAGTGTCCACCACTAGCCTCATTCTCAAGCAGCGTGAGCATATAGAACATATACGAGATGAGCATGTGACGATTAATAGGAGTGGAACGTACCCACATTACCTCGTACGGTGAGGGATCCGCAGGAGTAACACACGAGCAACTGCAACCCTTACTCGACGAGGTCGAGTTCTTCTCACCCGGGAAGAATTGATGGGAATCAACACCAAGCACTAACATTTTTTTAATTTACATATGTGTCCTTTTGTTTGCATTTATATTCTTGGGTTAATTAGGTTTTAATTGTAAGGCAAGTATAAGCCAATAGGTTCCTTGGGCTAAGTCAAAGGGTTTCTTTGTAAAAAGGTCATGTTGGCCCGGTGGGACCTCCACCCTCTCTCCCATTGGGCCACCTAGACTTTCTAGGGCCCATGTGGGGCTGGTCTATGGTCCAAGATAGAATCTTGACCAGCCCCTCTTGTTGACTCCATGAAGGGGGCGCCCCCCTCTCTTGTCCCATATGGGATTTAAAAATTCCCCCCTTCTTTTATGTATTTTTTATTTTCTTCTTTTGACCACATGGGAGAATTATCTCCTATCCATTCCACGTCGAGTGGTACATGGTCTGGATTGGGCCGCCCTAACACCAAACGGTCCATCGATAGTCCGTTCAGTGGGTGAAATGGTCCACGGTTTAGCGCGTACCAAATGGGCCAAGCTAGGCTAGAGTACTCAACCTAATAGGGCTCCCAGGCCACCCGGGGCATGGTGGAACCGAACTAGAGTTCAGCCCACAGCTCTCAAGTCAGTCTAGGGGCTTTAGGTCGACTTAACATGGCTAGGTCGAAGAAAAGTCAAGGAGAATCGACCAACTAAACCTAGCACTTAGCCAGTCATACACGGTCTTAATCGAGCTGCTTAAGGGACCAAACGGTCAGATCCAGGCCATTTAGGGACTTAGAAGGTCCCATGTGGGCCGCGACTCTGGACAGAGGCAAACAAGCGATCCGGTCAAGTTAATAGGTGCAGAATTTGAGGTACAACCTGCCCGACGTCCTAGTGGGAATCCCAGGCTCGCGGGGACTGACGGTGGTCTCGTAATAGAGGTCCTAATCCGACGGAAGGAGTATGCGGCGTAGAGTCCAAACTATTACAAGAATTAAGGGCTAATGAAATATCGAAAAAATGGTAGATGATGGGCCAGTCAGTACCACCAGAGTGGAGTGACTGTCAAAACAATCCTAATATCATTACTCCAATTTCCAACAAAAACATGATTACAATTTATGCTTCATTAATTGATTAGAACAATAAGGGAATTATGATTGGAAGAAGAAGAGTAAAAGTAACCAAATCAAGATTTAACATTTATTCGCTTCCATATATTCCAACTAATTGTGGGTTGCTACCCTATTATAGGCATAATTTAACAAGAACTATCATGCTTAAACCATCATTTTGAATGATTCTGTAGGACCTAAGCAGTCTATCCCGAACCGCTGGATAGGGCCTAGCGGTCTGTCTCTAGGCTGCGTAAGCCATGTGAGCTTGAACCCACACGTGTCTCAGGCGGCCCGTCGAGCAACTGCTAGGGTTTTCAAGTGGTCTAGGGAGAGCCGCCTGACCAGACCTTACGGTCAATCCCTGGGCCATCTATGGCCACGGGGTTTCAAACACAAATCAAGATAAACAGTCAAACCAAGACCGCCGGCCATAGACCTCGTGGTCTATCGTGGTGCCATTTAGTCCACAAGCGGTCTCTGTTTGGGCCGTGTACAGAACACCACGCCCGATCTCCAGTGACTCCGATAGACTTCGATTGGAACGACAAATCCACACGGTATGGTGCATAAGAATTGGGCAAAAAGCTATTATCAGAAGGAAGACAGGAAAACACATGATTGGCATGGTTTGATTAAGTTTTTAAAGCCTAGTAACCTAACATTAAATCGAGATAAAGAGAGGGTAGCCCAGTCTCAGCCCCGAAGTGACCCAACATATATTGGCGATTGATCCCAAGGTGGAACCAGTGAAGCAGCCTCCCCGACATATGCAGCCAGAGCTGATAAACTAGGTCTGCAAAGAGGTTGACAAGCTCATAGATGTCAACTTTGTAGCGGAAAATCAATATACCACCTGGCTAGTTAATATTGTCCCGGTGAAGAAGAAGAATGGACAGATCAGGATCCGCGTGAATTTTCACGACCTGAATAAAGCATGCCCAAAGGATGACTTCCTAGTGCCCATCACCGAGGTGATGATTGACGCAACCACCGGCCATGAGGCCTTATCTTTCATGGACGGTTCGTCTAGTTATAACCAGATCTGGATAGCCGAGCACGACTGGATCCATACAGCCTTCAGGTCACCTAAGGGAATCTTCCACTATAAGAGAATGCCCTTCGGCCTTAAGAATGCCGGTGCTACATATCAGCGGACAATGACCAAGATATTCGATGAGCTGCTCTACAGTAAGGTCGAGTGTTACATTGATGATCTGATCGTCAAGACGAAGAAGAGGGGTGACCATCTGAGTGACCTCAGAGTCGTCTTCCAAAGGCTCCAGCAGTACGAGCTAAAGATGAACCCGATGAAGTGCACCTTCGGCGTCTCAGCGAAAAATTCCTGGGCTTCATTATCCGGCATAGAGGGATCGAGATCGACCCCTTCAAAATAAAAGTCCTCCAGGAGCTGCCACCTCCGAAGAACTTGGGATAACTGAGGTCCCTGTAAGGCCAGCTAGCTTATATCCGCAGGTGTATCTCCAACCTGTCGGGACACTGCCAACCCTTTCAGAAACTGATGATGAAGAATGCACCGTTCAGCTGGGGTGATGACTGCCAGCATGCCTTCGACTAGCTGAAGGATTATTTGAAGACCCCACCTGTGCTAGGGGCACCTGTTAAAGGCAAGCCGCTCATTCTTTACATAGCGGCTACCGAATACTCACTGGGGGCAATGCTCATCCAGAACAATGACGAAGGGAAGGAGTAGGATCTCTACTACCTCAGCCGAAGACTGGTGGAGGCAGAAGCTAAGTACACTCTTATCGAGAAGGTCTGCCTCGCCTTGGTCTTCGCGGTCAAGAAGGTGAGGCACTACATGCTGTCCCATGAAGTGAGCTTGATTTCTAGGGCTGACACTGTCAATCATATCCTATCCCAACTTGTCCTACAGGGGCGCCTCAACAAGTGGGCCGTGTTGTTGATGAAGTTTGACATCACCTATGTGCCACAGAAGGCCATCAAAGGACAAGTCGTCGCGGACTTCTTCGCGGCACACCCCGTGCCCGAAGACTCCCCGCTGGCTACGGAACTACCCGAAGATGAAGTACAAATAATAAATAAACGAAAAAGCTATCTACACTACCCGTACCGTACAAACCAACCTCGGTCCAACGAAACACAAGTCTGTACCTGCCAATAGATAGGAGCTCTACCCACTAGAAGAATGACTGGATGCGTCCCCTGATGTCTTACATCGCGTCCCAAGTGTCTCCCTACTCGCCCCAGGCAGAAACTGAGACACGCAACAAGTATCACGAACAAGGACTAGTTGGGGTCACACTTATCAGCGTGCGTCCTCAGCCCCCAACTACGTGTGCACACATAGACCATCTGCTCTAGGTCGGGTCCCCTAGCTGATTTTCCCCCCAGTCGAACTCGGGCTGCAAAAGCAAGGGGCCTTACGAAAACCAGCATAAAATCGTCTCTCACTGGGTCACGCTCTCCACCACTCCCGAGTGGGTCCGCACCCACATGCGTAGGAAAACTACGACTAGTGGATAGGTCACTGGAGGTGAGACTCGACTCACGAAAATCACTAGGCGAAAGAAAACAGAGCGGGGGTCCACTCAGGACTACCCCTCAGCCTAGCAGTCCTCTCTGGACCGCAAGGTGAGCCTAGCGATCTCCTCTGGGACTGCAAGGCCCAGCCAAATGGTCAAGCCATGACCGCAAGGGATGAGTCACAATTGAGCCTAGCGGTCTATTGCTAGACTACTAACCTAACCAAACGGTCAAGCCATGACCGCAAGGGAATGGGCTACGAGAGAGCCTAGCGGTCTATCGTTGGACCGCCAAGCCAGCCAAACAGTCAAGCCATGACCGCAAGGCAACAAGAAACGGTCATGCCTCGACCGTTACCCAACACATGGCTCCCAACGGTCAAAAATACGCACCCCGAGGGCACAATGGTCAAAATGGGAGAAACAGTCACCTGGCGACCGCTAATCCACGGGTAGCGGTCTATCACATGACCGCCACATGGAGCCTAGCGGTCCTGGGAAGACCGCTAAGGCCTGTCGACAATACAGTGTTCTGAAACGGTCTCCTGGAGATCGCTAAGGGAGCCAAGCGGTCCCTGGAAGGGCCATAAGGCCCACCCGAGCGTAAAATCGGTGGGAAAGCCCAAAAAACTCGATCCACGCCCTGATCATCACCCGATGAGGGGGAAACAAAGGGGAATTCATCCCCAAGCCTCCTAGCATGTATCTACACCCTTAGATCGGTCAAAAATCCCACGAAACGAGAGATCCGGTGCTCAACCCCAAATCATGAAATTTGACCCACCCGGCTCAAAAGCGCCCCCTCTCGGCCCCTCCACGCCCCGATCCACAAAGGGGAAAGCAGTAAAGAGCGTAGGGATCCATCCCCCTACCTCAATGGAGCTCAAAAGCCATCGGATCGCCACCGATCTTGTCGCCCCCACACCCATCCACCCCATTTCCCCACCCATCTACCCCATTTCCCATCACCTATCTCCACCCTACTCATGCTAGTTCACAAACAGTAGTAAAGGTCCGAGTTTCAGAGGTTGCCACATCTTTATCTTGCATCTTCTCGTGGTGTATCATACATTTATGAAAATCCCTTCAAAGCAGCTTCACAGGTGAGGTGGTTTTGCTTCCATCCGACGTCTGTGCTGTTCAAAGGAGCCATTCTCCCCCGACTGTGCAAAGGTAATCTGATAGGGAACCTGAGCACAGAAGAAGAAGTGACCACGACTGCTCCTGTGTGAGTTTGGACATGATTTTTGGCTGACACATTCCCCTCCGAGTCCTCTGCCAGCACCAACAAGAAGGGCGCCATTTGGACTCCAGAGCTCCCCATTCCAGCCTCTCTCCCCAGAGCACACAGGTTAGTCCAACAGTGCCGACTTCAGATCACGCTCCACTTCTCTCTGCCTCATTTCCTGCTCCGACATCCCCTGGGGGCCTCGCTAGATTTTGCTAGAAGAGGACTCATCCACGGTCGCAACGACACTGAACCTCGCCTCCATCGAACCCCAGGAGAGATCGTGGTGACAATTTTCTCAGGCCCCTGTGGTTTTGAGTACTGTGCACCCAGACTCCGACTGTAAATCAGAGTCTAAGAGCAAAAGCTACCATAGCTGCTCCTGTGCAATTTTGGTGGTGATTTTTGGCTGAGGCATTTTCCTCCAATCCCTTTGCCAGCATCAACAAGAAGGGTGCCATTCGGACCCCAGAGCACAAAGTTTCATTTTTTGTCCCCGCAGTGCGCAGGTTAGTCCCACCTGAGTTAGATCTGACCCCCTCCCACTCTTCTGGTTCTCGGGCCCTGGTCTAGCCACCTCTGGCGACCTCGTTGGTCTCTGATTGAAGAAGACTCATTCTTGAACGCAACGGCTCTAGTCCCACCCTCATTAGACTCTGGGAGTGCACGCGATGCCCATTTCCTCTAGTAGTAGTGATTCTGGGATAGTGAGAACTAGGTCCGATCGGCCCTGATCCTGACCCCGCCTCAGTCACAGCCGGCCTCGAAATAGTCTCCAAATTTTTGGGCGCATTCCTAGTCCAACCCAGGATGTTTTGGCATCAGTCTTGTTGGATCCCCTAGTTGATTTTGGGTAGTTATGTTTCAATGATGACAAATCTTATGTGTGTGTATTTTTGTGTGGTGAGTTGAGAAATGCTTGATAACCAATGTGCTAATATAGTGACTATCCGGTTATGCAGGAAAAATGGCTTTGGAACTCAAATTCTTGAGTGATTGAGTCATTTTCAGCTTGGACTCAAATCAAATGGTAAATCATGCTCATATACCGTCTTGAGAACAGGGTGCGTAAAATGATTAACGTCTGTTGAAACAGGCACCGTTTCTTCTTAATGTACAGAGATTTAAATTTTTAACATGCTGGACTTATTAATAATACACCCAAACCTTGGGTTATAGCGTTCGGTAAGACAGGCGCTGATAAGATTTGGCGTCCTTCATGGAGGGAGCTGATTCTCAAAAATACGTCAATCAAGAAATAGCATGCAATATTCAAGAATAAATAGAGTCCGTGGGGTTCAGCGCTGATTCAAATAGCGGCCACAGTTGTGGACGCGGTTCACTTTTAAAACTAGAACAGTAAATGATTATTCTAAGACATGATAAGAATGCATGCTATAATACATTTTAGCTTGTTTTGGTCTTGTTGGGTCTAAGGTGTAGAGAAAACCTACCTTTAGGTGGTTTGGACGATGAAACAGTGAAGAGGATGTAGAGGAACGGTCCTCTGTTTCGAACAGGGGATGAAGATGCTTCACTGCAATAGGAGGAAGAAGGAGGAATGAAGAGGAGCCGCCTTGGTTGATGAAGGCATTCATGCCTTCTGCATGTTGTAGAGGAAGAAGTGGATGCAGAGCCTCCACGCTCGGCCATGGTAGGAGCAAACCGCAGGAGGATGGGTCTTGGCCACTCTCCCACACCCACAACGAGCAACAGCAGGTAGATGGAAGATGAAGATTCTTCTTCTTGTTCGTCTGCATAGCAGGAGGGAAGAAGAGGATGCAGGCCTTGACGAATGGCACGGTAGCAGGACCAGAAGCAGAGGAGGACGTCGATGGCACGTTCGAACGCTGCAGCAAGGGTCACATCGTTCGGCGAGAGCATGATTTTATAGGAATGTATGGGTTCTGGATGCTTCTATCATCTGGAAATGGAAGGATTTACAACCTTCCGTTCGTTGCTCATTTCCTCCTACTCACGGAGGCAAGGTTCCAAGCTCTCAATTGACAGGGTTTTAAAATATCTCTATATGTTGTTTCTTCATTTCATCTTAGCAGCCGCTTGCCATTTCTTGCTCGACCCTAAAACTATCAAATGCACACCACTTTGAATGTGCTATCGGGTGGCCCTTTGGGTAGGGTTTGCATGGTTTTGGGCTATTTGGGGTGAGTTGCACGTACATGGGTTTTATGTTTAATGTATAAGTGGCTTTGGGTTGAATATATCTATATATATGGGCTTGTGCGTGGTTTACAGTTAAGGTGACAGTGGGGTGTTGTGTTTGAATGTGCATATGGGTTTAAATGGTTTATAGGTTTGGGTGCAAGTGTATGGGTTATATGGCATGCAGGTGGTTTTGGTTTAAAGAAAAGGCCACTTGGGTTGGGTTGAGTATATAAAGGGGTTTTTATGAACTAAAAGGAAGAAATGCATGTGTTATGCATGCATAGTGATCCCACCCTGGGAGGTGACTAAATCCTAAAGAATATTGGTGTCTCGGGAACCTTACCTACCGAACGGCTTGGTTCAGTCCGGGCTGCGGTAAATTGTGCGAAAGAAGGGACTGAAGGTGGAGGGGAAGTTGAAGCGGTCCGAATAGCCTCCACCCTCCTCCACTCAACCTCCTTCCATCCAGCTATTTTAGCGGTGGCCAACACCCTCTCCACGGGTGACCCCTTTTGAGATATTTTGGTGGCCTTGGGTGAGGGAGTTGGAGTGGACGGTGGCTCTGACCCGACCTAGGCCTCACCTATGTCGGGGGTCAGCGAGAGCATCGGTTCCTCCCTAGCTGATGGACAAAAAGCAAAGGCATCCAGGTGTAAGCAACTCGTTACGACACGGAAATAAAACTCCACTGGGAAGACGCTCTTGATAGAGGAGTCTTACCCGTGGGTTGGCTCGGTTCAATCCGACCTCCCTCAAATTCCTCGAAGGATGGGACCGGAGGTGGCGGGGGAACGATCTCTGTAGCCTTGCCGGCCTCTGTCTTCCGACGCTTAGCCTCCCGCTGCCCGACAGCCTTTGCCTCATCTAGGGACTTCTTCACGGGCGATCGCGCCCAATACCTCTTTGCGGGCAGAGGCAAGGGAGTCGTAGTCGGGGCCGGTGGCGCCGCCTCGAAATGCGCCGACTTCTCTGCCTATCAGAGGAGGTTGCGATAAGTCGCCATTAGCATGCTGTCCGGATGGTCTGTGGAGAGGAAGGATAGGAAAAGTAAATAATTGATTAGTATCTAGCACTCTCAAAGAGAGAGCCATGAACGTAAAGAAAGAGAAATGTCAAATATCGTGTGGCTCCCTATCGGGCGAGCGGCCTCTCAGACCAGCCAGCACACATCCCTGATCGTTTGGCATTGATCGGTAAGGGTGGCTAAGTCCGCATGCTTTTTAGCAGACAGATGGCAAAAAAGTTGAGGTGGTCCATCCCCCATCCTTCGACATAATAGTAGGCGACATGTAGACGCTTGCCTAGGATGACCGCCGACCGAGCTTCAACCGTCCGCCCATGCACTCGCAAAAGGACATAGATCTAGTTGGTGTCTTTATAGCTCTGCATCTTTCGCTCCTCCCTCCTCACGAACGTGCGGTAGGGGCAGATCGGGTCCTTCTCAGCCCACCAGCTGGTTGCGGGGGTGCCTTCTTCTTCTACTGACAGCAGATACTTAATCAACTCCAGGCGGTCAGATCCGATGCGACAGAGGTCCCATAGGGTCTTCTTAAAGTCATCTTTCGGCACCGGAGGAAGTTCGGCCTGTGGCACCGATTTGCCCTCTCGGGCCGCCTTGCGGGTGATCATATAGTCGGCCACATCCTTGCTCTTGCCTGCCACAAGCGTAGGAGGTGCTCCGGATCGATGTCGAGGATGGGCACGAGTTGTCATTTTAGGAACCATCTCTCCGCCCCGTCCTAGTAGTCAGTCTTGTGTGACCGATAAAAGGCTGTGCGGACATTCCACCACTTTACATATTCGGGTGTCACCTGAGGGACGTGACTAGGGGCTGGCACTCTAAAGGTGGCGGCGTCTGCCCGGTGGAAGAAGGCCCACCAGACTCTGGCATTCTCCGCGACCAAGCATCCCCGAAGGGTCCGCGTCACCAGGCTGAACTGGGCACTGTGTATGGGAATATGCTGGTCATAGCCAAAATTTTGACCAAAGCGGAAGGGGTAATACGGCTCCAGCAGCAACGTCTCCCCCCTTTCTGAATGCCAGCACCCTAGGACGGATGGACAACACCCAGTCCCTCAGCTCAGGTTCCAGCAGCGGGCGAACCACATTTTCTTGACTAATTGGGTGGACGTACTTCTCCACCTGGTCATCCTTGCACTCTCTTCTGCTATTCACCAAGGGGCTGGAGTGCGCAGCTAGTGCCCAAAAATGAATAGTCCCGGTGGCATCTTGAGGGACTGTGGTCAATCGGCCCCGGATATCATACAGTCGCAGAGAAGTAGGGCCTGGCTCAACACTAGCAAATTCAAGCATCCGCGGCACGAGCCCCCAGTCCTAGATAGCACGCGGGGTGAACTCCAAAAATAGAGAACAAACCCACGCATTGAAGAAATGCAACATGCATACATACCGGGCCTGCCGCGGGAACTGGTGGGTGCTGATATCCCCCAGTGCCTTGTATATTAGGCAAAGGGTAGCTGGACATAGAGACAGCTTAATCCCCCACACCATCTGACACGGCGAGTAGATCGCATCTGGCCGGATCACTGTTTCATCTCCGTACGGCATTGCAAATGAGCACAGCCAGTACATTAAGTACGCCACGCAGTGCGTCAGCTGATCGACTGCCATTGTGTTGGGCCGCTCTGGTGCCCCCTAGAGGTGATCTTCGTGTCCGTCTTGGGCTTCCCACGCTTCTTGGGGGCAACGATGGTGCTAACGCATGGGATGTCCTCATATTGCTTTGGCCCATCATAGAAGTATTGCAGCCACAGGGTCATCCTAACCCTCTTCCTGTCCGCGCGATGAGGCTGCCTTTCACCATGGCCAGACTGATATAGCTCTCGATATGCCTTCATCAAGTACCGATATGACTATCACAAAGAATAATAGCCATCCCCGCTAGTTCATCTTTAATCAAGTCCGTAAGGCACACCTCTTCATAAGGCTCCCCGTCTATGGGCAAGCCGCTCAACTGGCTGAGGCTCCACAAGTCTAGTGACGTCTTGCCCTCCGCCGTGTAAAAAGTGTTAGTCTCTACACTAAAAACTTCAATCATTCCGCAGTAGAGCCCCTTTGAAATGGAATAGCCATAGTGGGAGGTGTAGACACTATGATAGATGCCGGCCTGAATAAGGAGTGGGGCGTAGTTGAATAATACATATTCGATAAACTCTATGGCCCCTTCCCTGAAGCTGTGGGCATCTTGGAGCTTCAACTCCCCGAACCATCCCAGCACCAGCTCATGCTTAAATCTGACAGTCAGGCAGTCCAAAATGAATGGTTCTTCTCTGTAACCCCACTTCAACGGAGCCAAGAGCAAGCCAGAGTGGTGTTGCTCACCCTGAACCCAGCCCGCAGCCATGTCCCATTTGGCTGGAGTAAAGCCATGGGTTCTCACTAATTAGTCTTCTATCGACAGCATGGCCTCCAGCCCCAATACGGGTTCCCACTTGCGGGCTTCGGCCACCAAGTGCATTGGGATGCTTCTAAGGACAACATATGACAAGCTATCCAGAGCCTGGAGAATTGCATGCTCCATCGCTTCACAATCCACAGCTCTTGCCTCTCCCGAGACCGTGACTACTTAAGGAAGTGGAGCAAGTGCCTATCCTTCGAGAAATCTCCCCTAAGCTCCCTGTGGTACGGTCAAAGGTGAATCCCTTCTCAGTCCTGGCAAGCCTCTGAACGTACATGCTTTCAGTGTCCGAGCCTGAGGACTCGTCCAGTGCCGCCACCTTGGCATGATCTCGGTCCAAATCATCAACATTGAACCATGTGAAGACTGGCACTGGAGGCGGAGGGACGCGTCTAGCACCAACAGCAATGGGAGCAGAAGAACCACTCGGGGCAGCCATTTATCTGCAAAGTGCAATGAACAAAGATCAGAACAAACTACAGACAATGAGAAATTAAAACCATAAAGGAAAGAGAAGGTGTAATCCCATGGAGGGAGTTGCCTGAGGCCACCGAGGTATCTTTATTTTTAACCCCATCTTTGTTTGTTTGTTTGTTTGTTTTTGAATCTAGATGATATCATCCGTAGTCTACTACTGTCAAGGAACGTAGCCTAAAAATGGGGGATGTAGGTGACTGGATATCTCTCTAACCCTGGTAAGGCTCTTATAGATCATCAAGTTATGGTTTTGGGGACCATTCCATCATGGCAGAATGTGACTGGGGTTATAACTGGTGGGTCAAGGACTAAAGGGAAATTTGGGGTTATGGCTGGAATCGCGGTGGTTAAATCGTGACTAACTGATAGCTGGGGATTCTAGGTTGAAGGTGTATAAGATGTGTGGACGTAGGATGATAGAAGCCTGGGGATAGGCTGAGAATGGGGCTTGTTGAGATAATGACTGGGGTGTTGTGTGGATACTGGAACATGCAGGCCTGCTGTGACAAAGCGAAGGCCGAAGCTAAAATCAGCTAAGCAGGCTAACATGGGGCTGACTGTAAAGTGTGGGTTTGATGATTTGGCAATGTGTGGTTCTCATGGGCTAGCGCATTTTGGCTGGAGAGGCCTATGACTTGTTGAGGAGTGGGTGGAGGATCGCCCTGTCTAGTGGGAAGAGATATGTTTTCTCATTATCAGCTCTACTGCCCGTTCGGATTTCCGCTAGAGTCGACCCCCTTTAACTTTTTTTGACACACCCTTGTGGATTTTCACGTTGAGGGGTTCCCCAATTTTGCCTGAGGTGCTCTTTCAGGTTCTCACCTCAGCCAGGTTGTTGGCCTTTTTGCTCCCAGTCGCCTCCTTGCGATGAGGACGACTGGTTCCGCCGAGATTTCTCTATTTTTAACCCCATTTTTTCTTCTTCTTCTTCTTCTTCTTTTTTTATATTGCTTACCTGGGAGCTTGACGGTTGGGCTGTTGCTGGTGTTAGGGCATCCTCGCTCTTGTTGTTGCAAGGATGAAGGCGGGAGGCTAACCCTCAAAAGTACCTGACGGTGGCTCTGGGAGGGCTTGGCTGACCCAGTTGCTTGACTGGGAAGAGAGGCTGGAAGACGTGACTGGTCTCGCCCTTCACCCGGGAAGGCCGATTTTACTGGAGGTGACTGGAGTGCACCTTAGTCTGGGTGGCGTGCAAACTCATGTTCTAGCACGTAGTATAGCTTCATGTGTTTGCCGTTGAGAGGCGGGAATGGCTTGTGACCCTTGTGGTCGATGACTGTGTAAGCCCTACCCTCGTAGACGTTGTGGATAATGTATGGACCTCGCCAGTTGGGTTGTAGCTTTCCCCTAGAGTGTCCCGCCATGACTTCCTTTTCCTTCATCATGACGAGGCCGCCTTACTTGAAGGCTCGTTGTTTAACGAGCTTGTCATAGGCACGCGCCATGTGGGCCTCGTATACTTGCAAGTGCTTCTAGACTTCGAGCCGTTTGCATTCTAAATCGGCGAGCTCTTTCTAGCCTTATCTGGTATTCATCGTCATCTGGGCCGGCTAGGCCGGTGTGAACCGCCACGTAGTAAGAGGCTAGCTAGATCTAGATGGGGATGACGGCTTCTGTCCCGTAAATGAGGGAGAATGGTGGACATCTCGTAGGGGTCTTGTAGATTGTCCGATAGGCCCATAGCGCCTCAAAGACCTTCTCACCCCAATTGCGCTTCCGGTGGCTAACAATTTTAGCCAGAAGCTTGCAGAGGGTCTTGTTGAAGGCTTTAGCCACGCCATTGGCCTGGGGGTTGTAGACCGAAGAGGTTCTCCAATCGATGTGGAATTTGTCTGCCAGTTGATATATGGCCTTATTCTTAAATAGTATTCTGTTATCGGATACTATGCGGCTAGGAGTACCAAATCGGTAGATGATGTTGTGTCGGACAAATCTGGCTACCACTTCGCCGGTGACCTCCTGTAGGGGAAGGGCCTCCACCCAGTGAGAGAAGTAGTCGGTGGTGGCCAATATATACTTATGGCCCTTGGAAGATGGTGGGAAAGGCACTGCGATGTCCATGCCCCACTCGACGAATGGCCAGGTGGGGGCTGTGGGACGTAACTGGTTAGGAGGTCTTCAGTGTATTAGGCCAAAAGCTTGGCATTGATGACATGTATGGGCATACTGGACGCAGTCCACATACGCGGTTGGCCAATAGATGCCTTTGAGCTTGATGTTGTACTTCATTCTATCTCTGGCCTGGTGCGCACTGCACAACTCGGAGTGAACTTCACGCATGATGGCTCGAGCCTCGGTTGGGGAGACACATCTCAGGAGAATCAACTTGTCCTTCTCTTAGACGAGTCGGTATAGGGAGTCACCAATCATCATACAATGTTGCCAGGTGGAGTAGCTGGACCCTTTGAATCCGGTCAGGAGGGAGCCACCCTTTCTTGAATTTGATGATGGGCTCATCCTAATCTTTGTCTTCTGGACGAGTGTTCTGGTCAGGTTCATGGACCTCGTAGACTGTGAGGCCAGAGTTACCCTCGAGTGAACTTGGCATCAGTCTTCTGTGCTTGACGGTGATGTCAACCTTGCCCTCGGGTGGGAGCTTAATAGCCGCAGCCAATTTTGCCAGGGCATCCGCCTAGGCATTGCTGCTTCTAGGAACATGATCTATTTCGAAGAAATAGAACTTCTAGATTAGTCTGACAATGGCGGCATGGTATGAAACCAACTCTTGCTGCCACACATCGTAGATGCCGAGGACTTGTCAGACTATTAGCTGAGAGTCCCCGTAGGCTTTAAGGCATTTGATGCCCATGTCGAGAGCCATCTGAAGCCTGATGATTGGAGCTTCGTACTCGGCTTCATTGTTGGTCAGAGATTTCATGAGGGCACATGAGTTGTATAAAACTCTGCCACGAGGGGTCAGGAAAACAATACCGGCACCCGCCATAGAAGATGAATCTTGGTTATTTCGAGTACTCCCCCGAGAAGTGCCATCAAAGAAGAGCTCCCAGCAGGGCATGTTGACTATATGGGCGTCTCACTGCTAGTAATGCAAGACATCTCCAGTCTGTTCAACTAGTGCTGGCGACTGGGAAGCAAGGGACTCCTCGTCGGGGCTCCATGTTGAGAGGTGAATCGCCTGGTACTTGATAGGCTGCCAAGAATTCAGCCATGCCTTGTCCCTTAATGACTTTCCTAGGGACGTAGGTAATATCATACTCCACTAGTAGGAGAGCCCATTTCCCCAGCCGACCTGAGAGAACGGGCTACTGGAGGAGGTACTTCAGGGGGTCATGCTTGGATATCAGGTCGACCTGAAGGGACAAGAGGTAATGCCATAACTTCTTGATGGCAAATACCAATGCCAAGCAGACCTTCTCCATGGGAGAGTAGTGATGCTTGGCGCTGATCAGTTTTCGACTGAGGTAGTAGAGCAGTTGCTCCTTGCCTTCCTCATTGATTTATGCCAACAGGGCCCCCAATGAAGCATCCATGATGGCGATGTATAGTATGAGGGGTTTACCCTTGACTGGTGCCCCCAGGACCGGAGGAGTGAGGAGGTACTCCTTGATTTGCTCGAAAGACGCCTGGCATTTCGAGTCCCATATGAACATGACGTCTTTCTTCATGAGCTTGCTGAAAGGTGCACATCGATCGAAGAGGTTGGAGATAAACCTCTAAACTTTGGACTAGCTTTGTTGAGGTCTCAAAAGTCGATGCAAATGCAGACTTGACCACTTTTCTTCTTGACTGGGACAATATTGGTGAGCCAAATCGGGTAGATGCATGGCTCGATGAAGTCGACCTCCGCCATTTTGTTGACTTCGGTCGAGACCTGGAGTTCCAGCTTATGGCTGATGAGCCGCTATGGCTATTTGACTGGAGTTGCTGAGGGAGAGATGGCTAGCTCATGCTCCGCCACGGAGGGGTCTAGCCCTGGCATCTCCTTGTACGTCCAAGCGAAGCAGTCTTTGTATTTGAGCAGGAGCTATTTGTAGTCCTGCCTTTCTGCCTTGGTGAGGAGAGCACTAACGAACGTTGGCTGGGGGGCTTCATCTTCACCCAAGTTGATTTCCACGAGTTCGTCAATGGTTGCCTGGCCACCATCTTCCGGCTCGAGAGGAGCGGGTTGGTAGTCGATGACATCTTCATCATCAGTGTCAGCTTCGTGTACTTCTTGGTCTTTGAAGCCATCGATCGGAGTTGATGGAGCTGGGAGATTGTCGTTGCTGAGCTCGGATTAGGATTATCCTGGACTACCAGCACCTGACTGGTAGTTGCCGACTGGTGCCATCAAAGCTTGGTTGGGGTTGCCTACTAAAGCGAGCAGTGCTTCATGGCCGTTGTTTTGAGAACCTTCCTCATCAGGAAGGTTTACCAGACTGGGCTCTTTGACTGACTAGGAGGTTCTGGGGATTTCCTCTCCCCCAATGTCCTTGCAGCTGGACGGCGAAGACTCGTTGAGTGCTTGAACTGGGGTACTGGCCCTGGCAGGGAGCGAGATTAGGATGTCATCTTCCTCATCCCCAGAGCTGTTGAATTTGGTGTCGACATTAGCTTGATCGCTGATTGTCTGCGCCGAGCTTACGGCATTGACCTTGTAGTAGACATAGAAGTCCAGGTCTTGGTCATAACCAAGTCCCCTGGTATCTTTGTGGGAGAACGGGGGTTGGCCCTAGACCTGGGAAGGAGTCCATAGTCGGTGGAAGTATTCCCGCCGTGCGGAACCTTGCCATTAGGGAATATGTTACTTGAGGCACATCTCCCGAGTATGTGGTGGCAGGTCATCCAATACTTAGATGGCTTCAGGGGTGTTGTCGACCCGCTTGGACTAGTCGAAGTCATCTTCTAGTGTGGCTCGAGGGACCATGTCTCCCTTGTAGAAGACAATGGGTTTATCCCGACTAGCCTTCTTCTTGTTTCTGAGTTGCCATTTATAGGTAACGACAAACGTTGTTAGCCACTCAACCTTGTGTCCGTCTGATGCACACACGAGCTAGATGCAGTCTGGGGGCAGGCATATGCTTTTGTCGATAGCTCGGGTATAATGATTAGCCTCGAAATCGATTTTGCACCTCTTGGGACGATCTGAGGTTGACTTGGAGTTGAGACGTAGCCGATGAAGCTTGGCCTTATCCTCGTCAATGGAGAAGTGGTCATCCTCATCTTCTTTCGAGAGCCAGCCATTACTTTTACTCTTGATTACGGGATATGGACTGATTCCCCCGAAATAAAGCGTAGCATCGACAAGGTTACATTCTGCTGGAGTGAAAAGAGACAGGTCTGCAAAGACTGTATGTTGTTCCCCATCTGTGGACGCACTGATGGGGACTCTTCGTTCTTTTCGTTTGTTTATTCATCTTTTCATTCATTTATTTATTTATTGGTGCGAGGGCGTGCCAGTCACCTAGGTGACGATTTATGTAGACTTAAAGAAGCCCGTGGTGCGCTCGTTCTGACTAATCAGATGATTGTGTGTGTCATGTCAGGACTAAAGACCCACCGCACCGTAAAGGCTACAACGTTAATTACATCCCCTCGGAGAGGGAAAAACCCTTGATTAATCACCGAAAAAGGGGGCACTACGGCCTGAGACTCGTAATAATAAGAGCGAGAGAGAAATCTCAGATTGCGTTTAGACGAACCCCGCATTGGGGCATAAACGTCAATAAATCCATGTGTGTCGGTCACTGACGGACCATTTGTTATTCAGACGGAAGTCCGTATTAGTAGCACCGAAAGCGATGGCGAAAACCATATAAATGTCTGCCGCACGTATGGCAAGTTTGATGTGGGTTGCGGGATCAGATCCCGATAGAAGTGGGACATATCGATAGAGTGTTGGCCCGAGATGGTTTTGGACTGTGGCCATGTTGGGAATTCCGTAGACCACATCCGATACCATGAGGCATCGTCAATTTTCTCTTTGCACCCAGTCCGAGGGAGAATGAATTATTGAGTGTGTAGCCTGAGCTCACCAACGCGCGCCCTCACACCCGACCGAAGGTCGCCACGCGGATCGACCTGCGCGGTCAGGTCGCGGGGATAGTGTTTCTTCTATTTTTTTTTATTGGCATTTGATCTTCTTGTTATTATCTTGCTTTGGACCTTTCTATTCTTTTATCGACTATTTATTCTTTTTTTTTTATATTAAGGAGGCACACCGTGTTAACATGAACAAGGGAGATGGGGTTTTGAGAGTGGGGGGTTAAAACGGCGCGCCCAGGGGGGGCATGCCGTATTTGGCCACGCCAGATAAGGGGTTTCAAGGGGGGCATGCGTGCCGGGTAAGATGGTCAAAGGAGCAGGGCGCGATGGGGTTTAAAGAATGGAGGGGTTTGAAACGACGCGCCGGGAATAAGCTTGTTACAAGAGGGAGGCGCGCCGGAATTGACCGCGCCGGAATAGGGTTGGAGGGAGGGCACGCCGATTATGGCCACGCCATTTTAAGGGTGGAATGTTAGACAGATGGGTTATAAGAAGGGGTTAAAACGGCACGGTGGAATAGTGACCGCGCCGTTTTAACTTGCGTCGGATTAATATCTCCCGAGGGTCGTTTCAAGGCGTTTTACTATGTTTTCCTTTTTTGTTCAATCACAAGTGAGTTTTATGGTTCGTTCGTTCATCGAGACTTAGTTTAATGGTTCGTTTGTTCGTTGTTCTTGGTGTTCTTGGCCCAGAGAAAATTCGACAGCACCTCCCCCAAACTGGGACTTACCAGAGAGAAGCGAAAGCCACCACACGGATTACTCCCGGGTGAACTCTCAACATGTGGAGCGGCCTCACGGTAGTCCGTTGGCCCAAGTGTGAGTGTTAAGCGCTCGAGGGCTAGCCTACAAGAGCGACCACTACTCACGGGCAGTGAAATTCTAAGCGGGGTGAATGTTTGCCACAAAGGGCTATGGATGTTCATCCGTAGGAGGGGTTACCTTGAGGGTCATGCCATGGAAGAGTAGCCCTCAAGGCCCCGGGATGATCAGAGAGTGAGAGAGAGGAGTGGAGACTGAAATTAAGGTTGTTAAAGTTGTAACAAAAAAAAAAGAAACTCCTCTCCTTTTATTCATCCATACAACGAGAAGATACTTATTAATAGAGGGAGTTCATCTTGAGAAGAAAAATAGAATAAATAGTGGGAGAGAGGAGGGGAGGAAGATCTTAATAAAAGAGGAATGAAAAACACAAAGCTTTCAACCCCCAAACCCACCTCTCACACTCACACTTCTTCACTTCACCCTTCGACGGATGACCCTTGCTCCTCTTCTCTTCTTGCGTGCCAAAACAGCCAACCGGGAGAGCCCACTTTTCCTTGGAGTGCTTGTCCTATATATAGGCCAATCACCCAGTTGAAGGTGAGCGCACCGGGAGCTTTCCCAAGTCACGCCGGGAATGCTGTCGAGCCTTGGCGTTTACCACGTTGCCATCGCCATGCCTTGCAGGGACGTGGGCAGTCAGCCGGGAATGGCTGTTCGGCGGTTGCAGGGCTTGCATTGATGATGGAATGGGTCTATTTCGGCACCGTTTAAACCATAACAAAAGGCATGCCATTTCAATGCATCAACAGGGCGCGCCGTTTTAGCAGATCAAGTGAGTGGTGCCGTTTCAAGTTGTTCAAGGGTAACTTGCTGGGTTGTTTGAGCACGCCGTTTTAACATCATCAAATAGGGCGCGTCGTTTTAAGGCAAAACAAGGGGGCTAAGGAACATGGGTGCCCCGGAATAAGGTGGCGCCGGTTAAGGGCCTCACCGTGTCGTTTTAAGACTTTTTCATGCCGTTTTAAGCACCGAACGAATTCTTTTCGAAGTCGTAACCATTTATACAAGTGTTGGCACTCCCGGAGTACTTTAATTACAATGCACGGCATTCATGATGTTTCATTCACAGCTTCTGGGGCTCGACCCAGGGCTTTACGTGACTTTCGGCGTAAGCCGAGACTGTGCCGAAATCCCCAACTTTTCTTTTATTCGCCTCCCGGCACGGCCGATCGTAGAGATCTTCTGCCCGGGGGCTCCCTTAATGGGTAGCGGACTGCTGAGTGAGTTCTCGTCCTGGCCAGGTGAGGTATGGGTTTATTCGGCCTTCCCGCTTTTGACTCGCACGTAAGCGCGAGTGCCGCGGGCGCCGTGGGATCCTCGTCATCATTTTTGACGTCCACAATGTAGTGCTCTGATTGTCTTGCTAGCTAGAGGTTTACTTTGCTGGCTGTTCATGTTCTTGATTTATTTCTTCTAAAATCTCGGGGCGTGACAGTTAAGGCGGTATCAGAGCATAGGCTAATTAAGTCCTAGTAATATTTCAAGTTATAGGTTTAAGTCCAAGGTTCTAAGGATTCCCCACCTATGAGCTATTATATGTGTGTATTATTTTCTTTTCTGTTCGCAGTCCGTCTAAGCATTGAGTGACGTGAGCATCAAATTCTATTCAATCGAGCATTAAACGTAGCATTCGTGAATGTTTCATACCCTATTTTTTTACCTAAACGTGGAGAAGTGATGAGAGGCGTACGGAGATAATTTATATGCCATAACTCTTGGGTGGTTCCCTGCAATGAAACCATAGCAGGTGAAGCCATTAAGAAATAAAATATAAATTGCGAGTTAACCCGGAGTTAACCTGGGTTAGCTGTCCCACCTCCATAGGTGGGTTGCGCAGCGAGGCAGCGTCGACGACCGGCGTCATCTTTGCCGTCGTCCGGTGATGTTTCCGTCATCGTCGTCCGTGGCAACGACCGCAGTTTGATCGCGAGTAATCACTCTCGGTGCCTTCTCCATGAACGTGAACAAAGGGCCGGTTGCGGCAAGGCAGTGCTGATGTCCGTCGTCGTCGTCAAGACGGCGATCGTACGGCGGCGTCCGATGTCACTTTCGTCGTCGACCGCAACGGAGCCCTAACGCGGGTAATACTGTTTATCCTCGGGAGACGATTCCGATTATCCCGAGTAAGCCATCCGCGGTTACGATAGATGCGGTGTCTTGTTCCTCAAATATAATTAAGTTATATTTTATATCATCGAATCCATCTCTTAAAGTATCATTTCAGTTCTGATTAAAAAATTAGTAGCTAAACGTGATACCTTGGCGATATAGAATATGAGATATGATAGAACGATATCAGTGTCATATCCTGATCAAAAGTGTGATAATTAAATACTACGAAGAATAAAGTGCTACGTTATAATAGTCACCTATTAAACTCGCAATGAGATAAAATTATTCACTCCCTAACGGTCAGGTTCGTCCGTTCAAAAAAATAAATCACGACATTGTGAGGTAAGGTTTAAATCACAGTAACACGGTGCATATAATGCACTGCCAATTCTAACACGGACACGTGCTCACAACTCAGTTAATGTACACCTGACTGGCCAATTGTCAGGTTACTGATCTTCAAAATTACAAGAAAAATTATAAATTATGTATTATATGAGAGTAATGCTCCAGAAATCTTTAGATCACAAATACGAGGTTCCTATGCTTCCAAAAAAAGTTATTTAATAGATGAGATAATTTAATTTCAAAAATACCGATAACTTATAAAACTAAAGTACACGATGTGATGCTTTTATAGTCTTATGTGTAATAGAAAATTATAGAGATATTTGAACTAGTGTGTACGTTAACCTCTTTTAACCCAAATCAATAGAGAATCGACTGTTGGAACAAAAAAATTTCAAAAACATGCAATTTCCACACACATTAATCGGATATGATTCATGCAAGCACTGACCTTAACAAATGCAGAGACAGAGTTGCATCAACTTTAATGAACTCTTGAAAGAATATTCAGCAACTTGTGATGTGATGCAAAGAGATAAACTAAAATTGATTAAAGTGTTTGTTTATTTCAGTCTTAGTATGATCCATAGATTGTCATTATCAAAACAAGAGTTCCAACACCTCCTGCAAGATAGCTCTCCTCACCTGCTCCTCGGTAGGGACATATAGTTTGCCTCTAAACCTCACTGCCTCATCCTAACCAAACTCCACCTCGATCATCAACAGAATACGAGGTAGCTCAGGGTCCACACGCTGAGCCTCCATCACCTGACGATGAATAGCTGGCCTGACAGTCAGACTAGCAAGAATGGCTGACCCCTGGTCCCGTAGGACCTTAAGCCTAAATGTTATAGCTAGCACCTACTCCCATAATCTCTATTTCCTCAACATCATCTAACTGACCACCACTTTCCTACTCAAAGCATCTACCACTACGTTCATCCTGCCTGGATAGTAAGACAAGGTGAAATCGTAGTCCTTCATGTACTCCATCCACCTCCTCTGCTTGAGGTTAAGATCCTCCTGAGTGAACTCACATCTCAAACTCTGATGGTCAGTAAAAATCTCAAATTTCTCCCCATATAGATAGTGCCTCTAGATCTTCAAGGTGAAAATCACTACTGCCAGCTCGAGATCATGAGTAGGGTAGTTCTCTTCATGCGGCTTCAATTGGCGGGATGCATATGCCATAACTCTACCATTCTGCATTAGCATTGCACCCAATCCTACCCTAGAAGCATCTGTACACACTACAAAGCCTCCTGATGTAGATGGTAACGTGAGCACTGGAGTAGTAGTGAGCAACCTCTTCAGCTCCATGAAGCTCTATTCACACTCATCAGTCTAAACAAAAGGCATATCCTTCCGTGTCAGTCTAGTCATCGGGGCTACAATGCGAGCAAAATGTAGAATGAACATCTTGTAATAGCCTGCTAAACCCAAGAAGCTCCTAATTTTTGCCACTATCCTTGGCCTCGGCCACTACACCACTGCTTCCACCTTGGCCGGATCCATAGAAATACCATCACCATATATCACGTGCCTAAGGAAATGCACCTTCCATAACCAAAACTCACATTTGCTGAGCTTGGAGTATAGTTGCTAGTCCCGTAATGTCTGCAACATGATCCTCAGATGGTAAGCATGCTCCTCCTCAGATTGTGAATAAACAAGAATGTCTTCCACAAATACCAACACGAACTGATCTAGGTATGGATGAAACACTCTATACATCAAATCCATGAATGCTGCGGGAGCATTGGTGAGCTCAAATAGCATCACCAAGAATTCATAGTGCCAAATCAATCTCCCAATAATATATTGCCCATCAATTTTTATTGTGTTGGCACGTATAGTCCTTTTACAGAGTGAGAGATCGATTTTCTGTTTAGTGTTTTGACCTTTAATAAGAGAAAAGTGAAGCAACCGTACTAACTCTTTTGGTGGGCTATTCAAATGAGAGAAATAATTTTTAATAGGAAAATAGTGAGAAGTCTTTCCTGGATGTCTGAGCTTGACGGGACTGAACAGACATTTGCACAGTATATATAGTGGTTAAGCAACTAGGCTGACATGTGTAGCACAGTCTGTGAAAAGTTTATTGATGACAGTGTAAAAGATGTTTTTTTTATAATTAACTTCACGCTATTCTCTGTTGAAATGATGGCTCTGTTTTACTTCACATGAGTGAAGTGACTGACTGTCCTTCTCGACAGATGGGAGGCTCATCCACTTTCTATTATATATACATATATATAGTGTGTCTGATAACATATGGATGGCCCTTTCTTTTATATTTTTATTACAACATGTGGCCGACAATCATACCCCCACTTCCCTTCAATTAAACTAAAAGGTGAAGGGCCACCTACCTCTTTCGTTGCAGAGCAGGGAACCGCAATGGCGGTGGCAGAGGAAGTCCCAGTGGAGGAGGCTGGCGACGAGGGCGCAGCAGCGGCGAGCACTGCTAAGGGCGGTAGCGGCGTGCGAGGGACAGCGGCGGCAGACGGCCTGGGTGCAGTAGTGGCTCTAGGGTAGCTACGGTGGGCGGCACTGTTGAGGTAGCGATGGTTGAGCCGCGACGGAGGAGGCTTCGTCAGCGACAGTGGTTCGGCCGGCACTGGCACGCGTTGTCTTGCAGGGGTGGCAGCAGCGGCTGCAACGGCGATCCAGGCGGCCCCGGTTGCAAATGGGGGCAGCAACCGCAGCGACAGCGACAAGGGCGTAGCATCGTAGCGGTGGCGTCGGTGGCAGCGTAGAGGTGACAACCGGACTATAGCCCCGGCAGTGACAACGGCGCCAAGGACAGAGGTAGCAGTGCGACAGACAGACGAGTGTAGCAGCGACATGGCGGGAGCAACGATAGCGCAAATGGCAACGCCAGCGTCGGCGGGGCTGCTGGCAGCTGTAGGCGGTAGCGCAGCTGCGGATCTAGACGCTGCTCTGATACTAATGTAGGAACTAGTCGAGGTGAGTATCAACGGGATGGGATTTGGGACTCCGGGAAGATGGGTTCGCTTTTATTGCGATCGATACATCGATGGGTGAAAGCCCATCCTATATATAGGGTGCTTAACCCCATCTCCCCTCAGTCCCTCCCCCAGTTGTACCCCTCCCTTTCATCTCCCGTGATCATCGGTGGCAATGTCAAAGGTTAGGCACCGAACCAAAATTATGTAAATGCCCAAAATCATTATATATATACTTCAATAAATTCAAATAATCACCTAAAAATAGCTAAAAAATTTCTAAAAATAGTCAAAATTCACCAAACGAATCCTAGATCCACACCATTACGGATCCACTAAACTGCGGGTGTTACAGTCAGACTCTGGGATGTTACACACACTGCCCAGGAAACGGTCTCATGGAGACCGTGCAGCTGCCTTCTACACGCTTCGGCTCTGGGTTCTTGCACGGTCGTGGAAAGGCAGTTCTGATAAACCCACGGTCTAAACGGGATAGTTCCTGTCCTTTGAATGGACCATAGTGGACCATTTTATAGCTCCTGAGTGTTCTCGCCGAGTTGCTTTCAACAGTCTAATGTCAGGCCGTGTGGGTCTTGGAGCGACCACTCTGACGACCATTCAACCCCCTGTCACACTCATTTTTGTTCTTTTTGCATTCTTTTCACTTTAAGGCTTTCCGTGTCTCTCTCCCTCACTCTCTTGTGTCCCTCTAGGATCCACTATTAGTCAGTTTGCATTCATTCATACATCCATTCACACACATTCATTTGCACAAAGAAAATCAATAAAAGACATATCATATCATAATCACGGCATCATGTACAAAACTCATGCCATAGCTACATCAGGCCTGTCCCTCCAGCCTATCACTGTCCCTTGTCCCCTCATGCCTCTTTGATGGCAGAGCCATCGCAGAGCTGGTGTCCTCCTCGCGGCGCTGTCGGCGCCGCTCCTCCGACGACCAGAGGTGCTGGTGAAGTAGCCGCGGTACGAGCTGTGGGTACCATGTGTGCTACCGCTCAGAAGCCCGCTGCACTCGGGTCTCTGGCTCAGGCCCTCCACGATACCCTCCAGCCTCACCGTCTGAAGCCGGGCCCACCCCGCCTTGGTCCGGTAGTGCTCTACCTCAGCTCGAATCTGCTCCAGCTCAGCCCGAAGAAGCACTGTCTCGATCGTGTCTACCGGCCGGCTCTGTGCCTTCTCCTCTCGGAGGTGGGCTACCTCCTCCCGCACTGCCACGCCGCTCTACTCAAGCTCTGCCCTCAGTCGGGTCACCTCGGTCGTCTGCATATACATCCATCATGGTTAGTCAATTGCATTTCATAAACATAATCAACAGCGAAAGCATAGTGGTTACTTACCCGTTCGGAGAGCGCCGTCTCGGCTGCCTCAGCCTGTGCCACCATCCTCGTGAACTCTGCCTCCTGCTCGGCATGGTCCGCAGGGGTCTGGGAAGAAGAGGAGGGTGCGTCAGCCCCCTGATGTTGGGCTCCCTCGGCTCGCTGCATTTTAGAAAGTCCAAGGTTAGTCATTTCATAAGCATAATCATAAATAGATGCATATTGAAAATAGAATATTTGTACCATATTGAAAACTAAGAAAACATGTGAGTACTTATAAGTACCAAGATTCCTTGGTAATTGTGGACATACAAAATTTGACATTCATGAATATACCACAATGCATCATGTACTATGGGAATATGAAGTGTCTCTACAATACATTATCGAAGGGTCAACCCTAATGACCTGGCAGTGAAGAAGAATGGGAAGACAGCTCAGAAGGCCAAGCCCGAAGAGATAGCAACTCATTAAACGTCAATGTGCGTCCAACTAGATGAATTAAAAAATTATAGTAAATCGAAGCATTCCTGAACAAAAAATACTGCTATGAGCTCGGCCGTGAGTACTTAGCAGCAAAGAGCACAAGGACAGGCTCAAGAGACATGAGCCTCTGAAAAGATCGACAAAAAATTCCATAAATAGTTAAGTGGTGTTGATACACCATGAATTTGCATCGCGAGGGACGAATTGAATTTGGAATCAAAAGAATCCAAAGAGCTCCTGAAGATATATAACCACGGGCCGAGTTGTGAGAGCCGGGGCACCACGAGGAGAATGAAGAATAGGAGAAAGGGGAAGGGAAGAGCCTTAAACGACACCCCCTTTGGTTATAACTGGCAGCCCCTTTAGGGTTTAACCGGCAGCGGCAGCCTCATGGGCATTTAACTGGTAGCGATAGCCCCATGGGCCTTTAACTTGCAACACGGCCCCCTTGGCCTCATTAACCGGCAGTGCAACTTTAAAGGCCTTAATCGGCAGGCCCTGTGTGCATAAATGGCGGCACCCGCACCCTTCAACAGCTGCCCCCGACGTGCTATAACCGGCAGCCCTCTACTAACGACTAAACGGTAGCCCTTGTATGCCTTTAACCGACAACCTCATGGGATGTTCAAACGGCAGCACACACGACCCTTAAATGGCAGCCATCGAGGGCCTTTAACCGACAGTGCCTCACCTCATCTGTTGTGCAGAGGTTCATCCGGTAGCAATGGCCTCATCTGATGGGGACGTCGCTGTTTGTAGTGCCACCTAGTACGATAGCGATGACTTCTATGCGAGCAAAGGATGTTCACCGACTACTCCTTCCTTGCCCTATGAAAGGAGAGATGGCAGCTAAGAATAAGACAGACAAACACAGAAAGGATGGGAGAACAAGAGGTGTGCACAGTGAAGAAAAAGAGGGAAAAGAAAGAGAGAAGATAAATAGAGAAGGGGAGACTGCGAGGAAGGAGCAGAAGAGGTGAGGCCTGGGGTGGAGATGGAGTCAATGCTCCATTCCCATTCCCCCTCCCACCTTATGTGTTCATGTTTTCCCCCCTTATGTATCCCTTCTTCTTTTTCTTTTCGTTTTCAGCTCAGGTCATTCGACACAAACATGAGGAGCAAGCTCCTCACGCTGCAACATGCAGCATACGGGGACAAGCCACAAATGAAAAAGGAAAAACCAAAAGACCAAAAGAACACGTTGTAACACGTAGCTCACACTGGGATGACTCCCTACACACAAAGGAGTTCTGAGAATAAAAGGACAAAATAGAAGAAATGACAACAAAACTTCGACAGAATGTGGAATCCAGCAAGGCTGTGAAGCAGATCAAGACTAAAGAGCATGGTTGACTGGTATTCTGGCTATACGCTTTCTCCTCCTCCCTTCCTCTCAGACCTTCTTTTAAAAACTCTAGGTAGGCATTCTTTCTACCTCTCTTCTCTCTATTTTTCACGTCCAACACTTCTCCATTCTTCCCTAACAGCAATGGCAGCCACAGCCCTCCATGCAGGGTGCGTCCAATTTATAGATGCAACTAGCCATCCAGCAGAAGATTTTCCTCTAGAAAACTCCCTTTTGAATAATAAAAAAGACATGATGCTTCTTGATCCTTGTGAGCTTCCAAGTCTCCTCTTGATTGGCTTTGGATGAGGAGGTATAGTGCTCTACCCCAGGTGCTTTTAGGAACAACGATATGATTGGGTAGATGTAAAAAGGTGGTTACCATCAAAGGTGACCTTTCCCTCATTTGTAGGCTGATAGAGCCATTGACCAAAAAGATTGTTATGGTAACCCAATGATGACAAGGACAATTGACTATCCAAGGAACCTTTTTCAGACCTCAAAAATCATATTTTTAGAGGTTTACATAGGCTATTTTTGCTCTTTGTACGATTTTCAAAAAGTATAGTTCTAACAAACTTTTTCAGAGGAGCCTTGAGTGCATCGACACAGCATCAGCCTTGCGTCGACGTAGCTATTGAAGATGGGCCTTTAAGCCTCTTTTGGAAGGCCCCCTAGTGTCGACACCCTCATAAGATAAGGTCAACACAGTTGGGCAGAGTTTGGAAGGGACAGAGCTCAAGGAAACTAGGGTCGACACCAGGTGTTGACACCCTCACTTTCCATACTGGTTGTGTCGACATAGCATTGATATGGGGTCGACGCAGCATGGCCCGGCAGACCACTAGTAGCGAAGGGTCGACACCATGGGTCGACAGTTTCAATTCCCATGTTGGAAATGAGTTCATGAGGTTGATGCAATTAGCCCATGAGGTCAGTGCAACTGAAAGCCCATTAGGATTTTTTCTTCCTCTCATGATCAAACGCGTTGACACATCCTTTGGTAAGGTTGATGTAGCCTTTAGGCTTGGTTAGACTTATTCATACCTAGCCAATGAAAGGATGTTTCAAGAGTTTCTAAATTAATTAGCCAATGACTTATAGTGAGACATCATCGAAACACGCACTAACAGACTTAGACAAGATAACTAAATAAGAGACACCATGCTAGACTCAAGAAAGATAAAAGACTCGGGTTTGCTAATTTACGGAGCTCGCTTGCACACTTACCCCTTCCGTGTGAGTCTCGGTGTCACTAGCCACCTGATTACCTGAAAAATGTTGGAATAAACTGGATGAGCGAATGCTCAGTAGGAATTATATCTCAAGAATAAGCTAGCTTAAAGTAAATTACATGTTACATAAATGCAAGACTATTATACATGTATGTTCACAAAATGAAATGAAGGTATATCAATTAAATCAAGACACAGAGTTTATAGCAAGACGGGATAAGGAAAGTGTCAAGGAGAATATCAAGCATGTGTTTATAGAATAATGACATGAGATATTGGCTATTTAGAGTTTTAGCAAGTACCACGACGAGTCACGCACGCAAGTAATATCAAGTAATGTCACGAGAGAGAGAGATAGTAAGTGTGGAATGTCAATAGATCAAAGTAGTCATGCACTTCGGTGTAATACTAGACACCGTGATCATTAAAACTCCCATGGACACAAGTACTTTCAGGCGCTCCTCCTAGGACCAGATCGGGCCCTATATGCACAGTATTAAAATAGATTTAGACATCCACTATAGTTCATAGCCAATAGAGAGTTCCAAAGAAAAAGCTTTACTAGAATGAGAAATCAAGTTTATGGAACTCAAGGGCAAGGACGGACTAGTGATAGAATCCACGCAAAGAGCATAGACAAATCGTGACATGTCGATAAACTAGGTGAAAATGGCACCTAGATAGGTTGCCAAGACACTTTGAATAAATGACTAACAAGAGTCATGAATTCAATGGACATGAAACAAGCTGAAGAATTGGCACCTAATCCATAGGTTACCCAATTCAATAATTCGCCTAATGGAACGGTCACCCACTCCACCAGCTTGCGAGATTTCTCTCATGGGTCAAGCATAGCACCATAAAAGGGCCGGGTAACCATGTTTCTCTAGAGTGACATGGTAATTAAAACGGGTACAAAGTGTTTAAGGTACAACCAGCTCAGTCAGCCTTGAGGGAATCCAAGACTACGAGGAGACTTACAGAGGTCCCAATGACTAACTTGCCAATCCGAAGGAATGGAATGTCCAATGGAGGGCTCGTATGTCACCGAGAGTTGATGTGTATACCGTGAACCAATCATGAAACAGGGACTCCCTCTACGGTCGTGAGATGAGAGTGCCAAAAGACCCGCGGTATGGGTCAAAACCGAAAGAAAACTATGAGGACATGAATGCGTTAATTAAAGAATTTACATCTATTAAGAGAGACGTTAATTCTAAAATTAACCATAATTAAATAAACTTATTTTAAGCCTCGGGACGCAACCTCTTACAATCCACGACACACTTCTCCAGAACCAACAACTGTCCCCCGCTACCACAGCAAGCTGGTCGATGACGTCGCGACCAATGCACACGGGTCCCCAGATAATACACTTATTACCGTGGTCGATCACTCGGCCAACCTTACTAGCCGCTCACAGCAACCAACCGGGACCCATAATCTTGTCAGAGATCACTTCTTCAAAAACCACCTATCCCACTCGAACACACCACCTCCAACACATGAACAGGGTACTCATGTGGCGCACTTGCCAGCATATTTCTCTAATTCTCATTCCAGCCAGTGCCACAAATCACAATGCCTCAAGCAACGGTATGGCAACAACACGTCTCACGTAACCCGAGATAATCTCTTATCGAGGAACCAATCCTCTGATGCTCAACACATCCTCTGCAACTCCGCAGGCTCTGATTCACAACACCTCAGAAAACACAACACCAACCACGAATTCTCACGAACACCATCCAACCGGCACGCATCCTTCCGGAGCAGCGCCAACACACCCTTACACATTAGGGAATGGGCAACGCTTCTCACAGACAACCACCTTGCCAACACACAGAACGTGTCTCGCACGGATTTCATGGCACACGAAGGCCAACCAACTTGGACACATGATGCGAGATGACAAACCTTAACCCGATACGATCTCCTCCGACCAAGGGAAAAACTCAATACTCCTCTGACCAACGAAAGGGTCCCCGTGCTCGACCTGACCTCGAACCTTGCACATGTTGGGAATAGCACCTTCCAGTATCGAAAAAACCATCACTTCTGTCAGGTCGGCACCTCCGACACACTCACCAAGTGTCTTGTCAGACCACGATCATAGCATCTTGCAATGCACCACCGTTGCAATTCCTCGAACCGCAACACGCCACGCCAAGAGCCGCGACACAAGCCATAATCGACAACCGCCAACGCTCATCCTCGAGTCCTGAACTCGCCAGGGAACCTTCACACCTCGAGCCAATTCCAGGGTGAACATAACCCATTCGCACGCAAGAGAGCAGGAGCAAAAACTTACTGGGACGTCTCTACCCAATCCTGCCTTGAAATTCACAAAAATAATCAGGATTGACACGTCACTCCAGACGTCACAGAGCATGACAAGGACATCGGGCTCGACCATCAGCAGCTCAACAAAAGATACTCTACTCGCCCGAGCACAATTCTCGATTGGAACACCCGCTCTGCCACCTCGGACAACGATCTCAATGTCTCAGGGGCTGGATAAACCTCAGCTGGAGTGGCCAACGCTAATAATAGCTCCCTCAGAGCACACTCACGGTCACTTAACCATGAACAATCCTCACTAGTCACCTGACCTTGCCCAGAGTATAACACCTTTTACACTTCAGAGGGGGAGACTTCTTTAGACCTTTGGAGTCTTTCCCAACTTAGTGGCTTGTTGATTGATGGTGCGCCATATGAGGAAGTTTACTGGCCAGATTGGCTAAAGGATCAGACTGACGGTGAGGGCCGGTATCTAGCAGGCTCCGCTTATCGCTACCTGGTGAAGGCGTATCATGCGCTCTGCCACTTATCGTATGATACCAGGGAAGCACGCAAGCCCGGGGAAAAAAGACGTGCACGGATGGGTACTTGGCTCCAATATTTCTTCAGTGGGGAGTAAAAGTACGAGGACTTCCCTATAGTAGCACCAACTGCCCTGAAGTGGAAGAAGAGAGTCTGACGACAAGTTATTTTCTCGCCCGCTCTGAAGGAAGGGCAGTAGGGAGGCCTGAACCCTACTGGTGTTGATGCAGTCATACACTGTGCTGCATACTTGACTTATTGGATTTGTTCCTTTGCTCTCCCACAAGGCGATGAGAGCGTGATCAGAGTTGAAGCCATCTATCCCGCTTATCTGATGGCTTGGGGCACGAAGCTCTCCTTCCGCCCAGTGGCTTTATGCCTTATCTACAAGATGTTTGGAGACCTGCAACAGACTCGTCTCCTAACGAATTTGTGAACGGTTGGTCTACTACATTTCTTCAATGCCTAGGTATGCACATTATTCCCAGAAGCTACTCCTCGGGGACTACAACCATCGAGGCTTGTCCCGAGGATGATAGAATTTGCTAGTATCGAGCTGTCACAGCCAACAGAGTAGCTTTTAGCCATTAGGGGCAAGTTGACCAAAGTTTTGCTCGACGCGCCTGGAGTCTTGAATTTCTGGAGCCTAGCGACCCATTCCAGCCCGCTTGTGAACAAAATGCGGGGATGCCGTCTCTTTGAGATAGAAGAATATGTTCATCACATTTCCGGTGCCAAATGTACGTGGCCGATTCTAGAGCCAGAGCTGGTTGATTGGGTGCTGGAGATCAGACCGAGCGTCCTAGTTTTTTGAAAGAGCGGCATCTTATAGGTGGAGCCATACTATCCATTTCGATTTAGTCAGAATTTTGGCTATGATCAGTACATTCCTGTCTTTTCCACGCAGTTCACGCTGCCAAATAGGCATAGAGCCGGCCAAGTGGCCAATGATGAGGCTCGTGCATGGTGGGACTTCTTTCACCATCGTGAGGAGACTTCGTTCAGGGTCCCAGCTCCTACTCGCTTCCCTCGTGTCACCCCAGAATATATCAAATGGTGGAACACGCGAACGGGGTTTTATAGAAATTTTTGTCAGGAATGCTGGGCCATTGCAGAGCGCAAATTCCTGGATTCTCAGCCAGAGCCAGTTTTGGACATTTATGGCTTATCAATTAGAGTTGTAAACTTCTTTTTGATGAAATAAAAGTATCATTTTCTCATTCATTTCTGATTTTTGAAATAAAATTATACATGCTCTGATCGACACGTTCGTTTACGACTCGTCGCGCTCCTGATTTTCCCTGTCGGGACGTGACAAAGTGGATGCCTGCCAATCCCGATTCCGCTCTTACCACAAAGCCTCGGGACACAACCTCTCACGATCCACGACACACTTCTCCAGAACCGATAAGTGTCGCCTGCTACCACAGCAAGCTGATCGATAACGCCACGACCAATGCACATGGGTCCCCAAACAATACACTTCTTACCATGGTCGATCACTCGATCAACCTCACCAACTGCTCACGGTAACCAACCAGGACCCATAATCTTGTCAGAGATCACTTCTCCAAAAGCACGATCTCACCCAAGGACACAGCTTCCAACACAGAAATAAGGTACTCATGCGACAACCTCGCCAGCACGTTTCCCCCAATTCTCCATCCAGCCAGTGCCATAAATGTCAATGCCTCAAGCAACGGCATGGCAAAAACACGTCTCATACAACCGAGACAATCTCACACCAAGGAACCAATCCTCCGACGCTCTACACATCCTCGAAAATCTGTCCATAGCATCCAACGCTACGATCCTCCGCTGCGCATTCAGATCCACGTGCACAGCCACCACAACGACAACTCGGGATCCTCCACCCCGATAATCCTCTACAACTCCGCAGGCTCCGATTCACAACACCTCGGAAAGCACAACACCAACCACGAATTCTCACGAACACCACCCAAACTAGCACGCATCCTTCCGGAGCAGGGCCAACACCTCCTTACACACCAGGGAATGGGCAACGCTTCTCACACACAACCACACACTCACAAACTAAATCCAGGGTGACCAGAGCCCAATCCAAAAAGATCATCGACTCATCCGAGCACATCTCGACTAGAGTGCCCGCTCTGCCACCTCGAACCACGATCTCAATGCCTCAGGAGCTGGACAAACCTTGAACTAGGGTGGCCAACCCGATCACAGCTCCCTCAGAGCATACCCACGGTCACTTAACCACAAACAATCCTCACCAACCACCTGACCTCGCTACAAATTCCTCAAACACAGCACCGTAGCAACGCACTTGTCGAAAACCTCTGCCCAATACAGCACCACCGAGACCACCATCAATGAGGGAGAAAGCTCTCGACCTCGATCCTTAGACCCCACGTCGACACTCTGATGACAACAGCAACCATCTTCACAGCGCCAACGTCGCGCACTCATGCTCTCACGCGAGAAACCAAGCGAAAAATAAGCACGAAATCTTATGCCAGCTGTTGACTGTACTGGACCTTACGGACTCTGATCACTGTAATATCTTACTTCCACAACCATAGCTCTGATACTAACAGTAGCGACCTAAGATCCGGATACCGGGAAGACCCGATACCATTCGAATCCTGAACCGTTGCCCACGAGCCCGAAGACTCAGAAAGGCTAAAAGGATAGGTGTGGTGTACATAAAAATAAGAAATAAAATAGGATGATTCAACAATTAATAGAAACAAATAACTAACTACAACAGAGTCCAGTCCAACAAAAGTACAGTCTAAAATAGTAAAATGTACCACATGCCAAGTGAACACTCGGCCCGGCGAGCTAGCAATTAAGAACCTCCACGCTACGCCCTCGTACCCTGAGGAAGGACCACCGCACCTGAAAACCAGGGGTGAGCCTCCTATCACTGGCTCAGTAGGGGTCCCGCGGAACCCCAACCGAAAGCAATGGCGGCACAGAAAGTAGCAACTACAGAAAAGAACAACAGCAACAGTAGGAAAAGCAAACACGGTAGCCGATAAAACCTCGGCTCTACAACTACTCCTATTGTACCAAAAAATATGCCCCGAACTTGCAGTCGGGGGACTACTAGACCACGAACCGCCCTAGCCACGCTACTAGGAAAACGCCACGACGCCACCATCGTGGAGGCCCGTCCTCACAGACAAAGGCCCACACCAAAACCACGCGATCTGAAAACATGATTACGACCTCGCCATCATGAACTCTACACCGTCTAGGGAGAAACTCTCGGTGATGCTCACCGAAAACCCTAGACCTTGACTCTGGGAGAACGCCCTAAACTATACACGAAACCCCATCTCGTGGACTGGGAAATAAAAACTTGCGACATGATAACTCACATCACGTGACGGGAGTATCACCCACTAGAAGTAAGGCTGGATGCGTCCACTAACGACTTAGTCCGCAGCCTCAGGTGTCTGCCTACAACCCCCAAGTGGAGACTAAGACATCGCACAGTAACCAGGAACACAGAACAAGGACTAGCTGAGGTCGCGCTCGTCAGCACGGGTCCGCCGCCCTCAGCCAAGTGTGCACACACAGACCATACGCCCTAGGTCGGATCTTCTAGCTGGTTCTTCCCTCGAAGTCCAGACTCAGGTTGCTCATGGGGGCCCTACGGTAACCAGCTTAAAAACTGTCTCTCTCTCGGGTACGTCGCTTGTGACGACCCGAGATCTGAGTATCGGAAAGGAACCGACGCGACTCGAATCTCAGCCCGCCTCCCACGAGCCCGAAGACTCGGAAGGGATAAAGGATGGTGTGAGAGTATGTAAGAAACTAAAATGAGGCAACTGGCATAAGGTTTCGTACTTATTTTTCGCTTGGTTTCTCGCTTGAGAGCATGAGTGCGCAGCATTGGCCCTGTAAAGGTGGTTGCTATCGTTGTCGGAGTGTCAGCATGGGGTCTAAGGATCAAGGTTGAGAGCTTTCTCCCTCATCGATGGTGGCCCCGGTTGTACTGCGTTGGGGCAGAGGTTGTCGACATGTGTGTTGCTACGGTGCTACGTTCGAGGGATCTGTAGTGAGGTCAGGTGGCTAGTGAGGATCGTTCGTGGTTATGTGGCCGTGAGTGTGCTCTGAGGGAGCTGTTATTGGTGTTGGCCCCTCCAACTTGAGGTTCATCCATCCCCTGAGGCGTTGAGATCGTGATTCGAGGTGGCAGAGCGGGCGCTCTGATCGAGAATTGTGCTCGGGTGAGCAGAGGATCTTCTGTTAAGCTGTTGATGGTCAAGCCCGATGTCCCTGTCATGCTCTGTGACGTCAGGAGTGACGTGTTGGTTCTGATTATTTTTACAGATTTCAAGGCAGGATTGGGTGGAGGCGTCCCAATAAGTTCTTGCTCATGCGCTCTTGCATGCGAATGGGTTGTGTTCACCCTGGAATTGGCTCAAGGTGTGAAGGTTCTATGGCGAGTTCGGGACTCGGGGATGAGCGTTGACAGTTGCCGATTGTGGCTCGTGTTGCGGCTCTTGGCGTGGCGTGTTACAGTTCAAGGAGTTGCAGTGGTGGTGCATCGAGAGATGTTGTGATCCTGATCCGATGAGACACTTGGTGAGTGTGTCGGAGGTGCTAACCTAACGGAAGTGATGATTTTTTTGGTGCTGGAAGGTGCTATTCCTAGTGTGTGCAAGTTTCGAGGTCAGGTCGAGCATGGGGGCCTTCCGTTGGTCGGAGGAGTATTGAGTTTTTCCCTTGGTTAGAGGAGATCGGGTTGGATTAAGGTTCGTCGTCTTGCATCATGTGTCCGGATTGGTTGGCCTTCGTGTGCCATGAAGTCCGTGCGAGACACGTCCTGTGTGTTGGCAAGGTGGTTGCCATGCCTGAAGAGTGGGCGGAAGCCAGCACCCGCGCCACGTATGAAGCCTTCGTCTCGGCACCTAGCCGAGACCAAGGAAGGTGGCAAATTGCACCAAAGAAGAGCAGAAGAAGACCGGCTCCTCAGCCCGCCCCGACAATTCATGTCAGGGGCGTCACTCTCCGGTCGGAACCGCCACTGGTGAGCCCCGTCTGGCACGATACGGCCCCTCGACTGGTCATGAGGCAGCCTACCTTTAACAAGAAAGAGCATGCCCCGGTGCGGATCCATGAGGAAGTCAGCCCGGAGGTTGAAAGGCTCCAGGATATTATAGACGGACTTGAAGAATATGAACAGCCTGAGATCCGGCCTATTGAGTGGAAGGAATATGTTCCTTGGGAGGAGTTCGAGGGTCTCGAGCTGGCCCCCGAGGTAGAGACCCAAGCAGAGAGAGAGCCTCCCCTGTGGGGCGAACTCCCCCAAGAGAGGTCTCCGACTGTCGTGGAAAAGAAAAAGAAGAAAAGAAGACCCAGATACAAGAAGAAGAAGAATGTCATCTTCGCCTGCAATATTCTCTCGGCGCTATTCAACACCACTCTCTCTCTAGACGAGGAAGAAGAAGAAATGCCTTACAGCGCACCGGAAGCAAATCAGGCCGAGGCATCCACCTCCCAACATGCTACCCGGTCAGGGAATAAATGGGGACGCCCTCCTCAGGACAGCCATAACATCATGCTCAGAGGCGAACAGCCGTACCGGATCCCCGAACCCGAGGTCTGAGACGCCGAGATTCCTCCACCAATGGGTCTCTACCCCGAGAAGTCGAAGAGCCAAAGCACTCCCTAATTCGCGGAGTTTCTACGGTCCCGTGCAGAAAGGCAGGAATGCCCGTAGGGACCCCAGCCGGATAAAGGAGTCAGTGCCCCTCCAGCTCCACCAGTTAACAAACTCCCAGCTCTACCGATGGTGGCCCCGTCCCAGCCAATAGAAGAATTTGACGGCATCCCTAACCTCGCCGAATTCATGTAAGAAAAAGAGGAAGCCCGGCAAGGTACTCCGGTTCAGGTAGGTGCACCTGACCTGGCGGGGGAGCCACCTTCCGACCTAGCACCCCAGGCCCAAGCTGGGGGCAAACGCGACAAGGCCGAAGAGATGAAGCTGCTCAAGGTCCGGGCGGTCGACCGAATAGTCAGACATCTCAAGAAGATCCCAGCCCGGTTCACCGTTTGGGAAATGCTGTCTTTGGACGAAGAGACACGGCAAGCCATCATCGCCGCAATCCAAATGCCGGCGCGCCTTGAAGCCTGCTTAGCGAAGATGTCATCGGAAGTGGTAGTGGCCTTTACTGAGGATGACATGCTCCTGCCCACCTGCAGTCATAACAAGCCCGTCCCCCTACCTCAATGGTGCACAAGCTCCGCTGGATCGCCGCCAATCTCGAATCCAAGCTTTTTGACCCACGAACACCCCGCCTCTTGCCGTGAGAATCACGCCGTCGTGTCCACCTCGTCGTCGTCGCCGCCACCGCCGCCACGCTGCCATCGGAACAAGGGGGACGGCGCCATGGTCGCCCGAGGGAGAAAGAACGCGGGGGAAGGAGGGGCGCAGGTGCTCCATGGGAAGAAGAAAAGAGGAGGAAGAAGAATAAAGGGAAAATGAAAATGAAAAAGGGGGTATTTATAGAAAATCTAAAAAATTAAAAAAATACTAAAAATTAAAAAAATATATTCTCGATCCTCAGAACGTGCTCGTCGCAATGGTACCATCCCAGAGTAGGTGAACGCAACGGTATGCCCTACACAGGGTTCCGCATGTTCGCCGGGAAAAATATGGGGGAATCACAGAACAAGCTCCGGGAGCCCCGAAACTGATCCGAAACTCACGGATCTAGATCCAACAAATGTCTAAAAAATCTAAAACATTATAGTCGCAGATCACGTTGGAAGTGAGAAATAGACATGGAGCTCTCCTCCGAGATGCCACATCGCAGAAAATACTCATCAAACTCAGCTATGTACTCGAAGACGGACCAATCTCCCTGGCTGAGACTCTGCCACCTATCGATAAGTCGCTGACGGCATGTGACAGGAAGGTGCTTTTACCGGAGTTTGACCTTCATCTCACCCCATGTATCAACCTTGGGCTCGAAACGCTGAAACAACAGGCTCTCTACGTTCTTCCAATAAGCCTGTGCCTGTCCTATCAGCTTCATGGTCACGAATCGGACTCTTCGACGGTCTGTCATATCGAACCAATCGAAGTACCGATCCATCCCGGCCTCCCAATCTAGATAGACCTTCGGGTCCAAAGACCCATCAAAAGTGAGCAGATCCGCACGAACGGTCCTGAGGGTCCGCTCATCCTCATCATTATCACGATTCTGTCGTTGAACACGACGGTGACGACCGTAACCCCCATTCTCATTATCAGACTCAAAAGCATCCAACTCGGGGACTCGGTGCCTCCTATTATCTACCCCTTGAGCCTTTGGAGTAGCAGGTTGCTGAACTGGCCCCTGTTGACCATTTGTCAGCACGGGGTGCGCCTCAACTGGGGCTCTCTCTAGGACGGTGAATCTCCCTACCAGACCATGAAATGACTGGTCTGGCTCTTCGGCGCGATCCTCTAAGGCCTTCATTCTCTCTTCCAGGCGTGTGCCTAGGTCATCCACACGCGTACTCAACCCTTCCAACCTATCCACTCGCGTACTCAGCCCATCCACTCGCGTACTCAGCCCATCAATTTTTTCCATTTCCCACCATCCCGTTCTCGGGTGAGTGTAGCGGTCCTTCCAGAGACCGCCACAGTCACTGGCGGCCCAAGGTAGGCACGCCAGAGGCTGTGGCAGCCCAAGGCGGGTGCGTCACAGGGTACTGTTTTGTCGACAGGGCATCCGTCGGCCTGGCGACCGTACGATAAACTGCCAGAGTTTGTAGCGCTTCTAGGTTTGACCGCCTGAGAGGCTAGTTGACCGTTGATTTTCGACCGTTGGTTTTGACCGTTGGAGTCACGTGTACTCTGGCGCACTAGGATTGGTCCACCAGAGTGCTGTGGCGGCCTAAGGGTGGGGCACCAGAGCTAACATGACCTGTGTTCTAGCGCTCCAGGGTTGGACCGCTAGAGGCTGTGGCAGCCTAAGGTAGGTGCGCCAGAGCCAATTTTACTTCTTCTTCTAGCACTCAAGGGTTGGACCGCCAGAGTCTTGTGGCGCTCCAGAGTTGGACCGTCAGAGCCTGTGGCGGCCCAAGATTGGACCGCCAGGCATTATGCTGCGCCGAGTGGGCTGCAGCCTTGTTTCTTCGACCATGGTTTCCGTGAGTCAGTTCTTACTTCCGGTGACCTGACCAGTAGTCGTATCTTTCCCACGGCACGCGTGTGCTGGCCCATTGGGAGCACTGGTGCGGCGTACCCGAGTGAGACGGTGAGTAGGCTGGTTACCGTAGGGCCCCCACACACAATCGAGTCTGGGCTCGGGGGGAATTACCAGCTAGAGGACATGCTTAGGGCGTATGGTCTGAGTGTGCACACGAGGCTGAGGGTTCGGACCCGCGCTGATGAGCGCGACCTCAGCTAGTTCTTGTTTTGTGGTACTTCTGGTTACGATGTGTGTCTGAGTCTCACGCCTGGGGCATTATAGGTAGACACTTGTGACGCGGTGTAAGACGTCAGGGGAAGCATCCGGTCGTTCTTCTAGTGGGAGGTGCTCCTGTCTACCGGTAGGTACGGACTCGAGTTTTGACGGACTGAGATTCGGTTTGCGCGGTGCCCCCGTCATGTGACGTGAGTTGTCGTGTCCCAGATTTCTATTTTTGGTCTGCGAGACCGGGTTTCGAATGTTATTTTCGAGAGCGTTCCCGTAGCCGAGGTCTAGGGTTTCCAGTTAGCGTCACCGAGGATTTTTCCTAGACGGCGTGAAATTCACGATAGCGAGGTCGTGATTATGTTTTCAGACTGTGTAGTTTCGGCTTGGGCCCCGCTGTGAGGATAGGTTTTCGTGACTGAGGCATCGTGGTGTTTTCCTAGTAGCGTGACTAGGGCGGTTCGTGTCTAGTTGTTCCCCGACCGTGGGATCGAGATGTCAGGTGCGTGACTTGGTTGTTCCCCCAACGGGAGACCGATGGGGCAAAAGGTACAACACTACCCTCACGCAGGAGGGGGGGAGCAAGGGGAGGGGAACACTAAGGTGCCGATCTGCGAATAGGCCTACTGGGATGATGCCGATCGTCCTACACGGTATGCTGAGCATGGACGTATGAATGGAGTGCCGTCAGTGCTCAGACAAAGCCATGGGAGTGCTGGTGTGTTCCTGAAAAGTTGATGTCGATCCAAGGTTGCTGGAAGGTGGGGCCGGCTGAAGAAGTGGACCTACGCAATTCTATCTGCAGGACAGGGTTGCGCAGTCATGGTGCAGTCACCGGTACACTCGCTGTAGAACTCCAAACGCGGCGGGACCAACTCGAGGGCATAGCAGACAGAGGGCACTACGATCCCTCAAAAGCTGGATGCCATCAGATTGCCGTGCCGATTGTAGTCATCGAAATGGTTGGCTTCTGGCTCCTGGGCGAATAGCCGGACAGGTTGACAATGGCGGTGGTGGAATTTCCAGTGCCGAAGTCGGAACGGGACGAAACCACCTGGGTTGGTTTCGTGTCATCGAGGGGAACTTTGGTGAAGACTCCTCAACCTGAAAACTAGCAGAGGAAGGTGTTCTAGGGCTGACGAGTCTGCTGCAGGTTCTGGGCAGATTGGGTCACACCAGTCAGGTGTAGTTGCAGGAGAATGGACGCCTTGGGCTGTGCTGACATCAAAAATGGATGGGACCACCTCTGGAGTGTCGAAGACTCGAAGAGGAAGAACTCTTTTGAAGAGGGTTTGGGCTGATTCATGCTGTATAAGATGGTGTAGCCGCTACCAAATGGTACTCAGGTTCAGGTGCCAATCTAGCGCAGTTGCACAAAAATAGTCGACGCGATCAGTGCCGATGATGAAACGATGCAGGACCACTTCAGGGGCGAAGACAACTCGAAGCTGCACTACTTGTCGGAAGAGTGTTTGCACTGGTTCATGCCGTATGTGGGCGTGATGGGGTCTACAAATCTGACCTCAGGATCTGCCCCGTATTCACAGGTAGCAGAGTCGAGGAAGATTCAACGCGTGGACGAGGATGACGACAAGGCAGACTCTGGGCAGCTGGGAGTGAGCTTGAGTACTGTTGGAGGTGTGGAACATAGTGGGGGGGGTGGCTGGAAGAGGGCTGGGGTGTGAGGGTGCTGGTGAGGGCGGCTAGGGTTAGGTATGGGGGGGGCGCACTTGGTTGGGGAAGGGAAGGGTGAGGGCGCACCAAGGTGTATGTGGGGGCGGGAGATTTTTGATTTCTTTCTTTTTGCTTTGGGTATTTTCTTTGCAAGGATAAGGGGGAATATTAGGGAGAGTTGTAGAATTTGGGAGGGATTAAGATAGGATGGGAAGGTTGGGATTTAGAATTAAAACTTCTAAAATATTTCCCATCATATTAACTTGTTTGATTTGGGTGAAATCCATCACATTGTTTGTGTTGTTTGGGCTTGTCCAAGTCCATTAATGGTGTTTTCTGTTGCATCCGGATGTTTTGTTGTTGTTAGGCCCATTTAGGTTAGCCCACTTTGTGTGTCCATTGTTTAGTCCCATTGTCATAGGTCTGCTCTCCCTTGGTCATTGCATTAGTGGGTCAGCCCCCCTCTTATTCTCAAGCCCATTAAGCCCTTGCTTCCCTCCTTCTATTAAGTCTTCATTTGCCCTCATGGAGCATCATTCCAACTCCTTGTATCATTCTTCTTCCCAATCTTCTTCCTATTCCCACGTGGAGTCATCTTCCCACACAGGCCCATCTTCCCATGGTCCCTCTGACCTATCTGAGAAACAGGCTAATCTCATGGCCCATCTATCATGCCTTGTTCGCCAAATGGACTCGGCCTAGGCCCAACGCCTTATTGCAAGTCATCTTCATAGGCCTTCTTCTCTCAATGGGCTTTCTTCTCATATTAATGGGCAGTCCTCCCTTAATGGGGCCACTCCTCTCAATAGGCCTTATTCTTCTAATGGGTCTCATTCCCTTAATGGGCTCTCTTCTTCTAATCGGCCTTATTCTCATAATGGGCTTCATTCTTCTGCTGTGTATGTTGCCAGCCCAATGGGTCCTTATGCTTATGTTCCTTACAAGCCTGCATATCCTTCCACTCCTAGAATGAGCTTTCCTCCTTCTTCTCAGCCTAGATCCTCTCATCCGGCCCACTATCATCATTCTAGTCTAGGTTCACAACCTCTTGCTCATGTTGGCCCATATTTACTCCCAATCTCTCCCTACCCAAGAGATGATTTCTCAAACCCAACGCCAGCTTGATGAACTTTAATGCCAAGTTGATTCCAAATCCTCCTTAAATGTTCCATTCGCATTTCAAAATCTTTGACTTTCGCCATCTTCACAAATTCTTGCATATCGCCGTTATGGTAGAGTCGGTGACCCTTTTGTGCTCTTAAAGGAGTTTTTGTATAAGTTGGCCTAGTTTCGACATGACCAATGCTTGATGGCCTATCTATTTGGTTTGTCTTTGGAAGTCCAGACATGGGATTGGTTCTTTTCTCTCCGGCAAGAGCAGATTGTGAATTTTCATACCGTTCAAGAGAAATTTCTTCAATAATTTCACGACCACGTTAGGCCCAGGTATTCTATGGTGGATCTGGACCATAAGAAGATGAAGCCCGAAGAGAAATTCTACACCTTTGTCGACCGCTAGCGTCGCTTGGCTGTGCATGTCCCGGGGCACATTCCGGAGCAGGAGCAGATCAAGATGTTGATATCTAGTGCAACAGACCGCCTCTTGCCTCTGGCAGCCCTATGGTGGACCGCCAAGCCCCGTCGTGTCTCGATTTTAGTGTAAGTCGGTTTGAGTTGGCGGCCCTAGCTCCGACCGCTTCTACACCTTGGTGGCTCTTCCTTAGACCGCTACGGTGTGTTTGACCAAGTCAACATTTTAAGTCAGTTGGCCTTGCCGGGCCAACCTTCGACTGCCTATTTATTGTTGCGGCCCAGGTCATGACCGCTACGGTCCATTTGGCTTAGGTCAATAGGTTAAGGTGGTTAGAGTAGCGGTTCATTCTTAGACCTCGTAATCCGTGTAGTGGTTCTGTTATAGACCGCTGGGTGGTTTGACTAGGTAGATCGGTTCGAGGGTTGACTGGCTCTAGCGGCCTATTATGCGACTGCTATAATAATTTCGCAGTCCATTCTACGACCGCTGCAGTCTCCTCACGGCCCTCCCTATGACCGCTAGAGTCTGGGTTTCCATGTGGAGGAGTGACTCTTTTGCTGACTACTTGGCTTACCTAGCCGAGAAGTGATCGACTGCTTATCCCCGGAGTGCTCTTTCATCAATGTTTTAGATTCTGATGGTCTTGGCTTGACCTTGTGGTTTGTCCATTGTCCCGCAGATGTCTCTTGATATCCTATAAGGGCCGTGACCAAGTTTTAAGGTAGCCAGGAGTGTCTTTCTATCGAGCGGTCTTCCGTACTGCTTTGGGTTCTGGTCAACCAGGTGAGATCTAGTGGTTGATATGTGACCTTGTAAGTGTTTCAACTATTCTGGTTAGATCGAGACATAGTTCTGGATCCCTTGAGATGCTGTCTTACCTCGATTTATGTGTCTAAGTCTTTTGAGGGTCTTGGTGTTCCCTCAAGTCTCTGTGATTCATCTTCTACAGATGTGTCATTTTCTCTAACTTAGGATTAGGCCGATTGGCGGCTTGTTACTGCTTTGTACGATGATCTTGACCCCGAGTCGTGAGACTCAAGGATCATTGTGTCAATAGGTCTAGTTGCCTTATCCTGAGTCTGGCGACAGTTTGGTGTGCTGCCTTGTGTTTGGTGTCTGGTGCTTCGTAGTACGTGTGATAGTGCATTCTTAGCCTGTTTGTACTTCAGCACTCGTATTTTGGAGTCTCTGTGTCTAGTGAGCCTCCACTAGTCGTAGCTCGACGACCTCGAGTGTTGGCCCACCTGGGAGTGGTGGCGGGATAGTTTGTGACTCAGACGATTTTTAGGCTATTTTTTGTGGGCTCCCTTGCTTGGCAGTAGCGTCCTACTGGGGGAGAAAACTAGCTAGAGGCTTGGCTCAAGACATTGAGCTTGTGTGTGCACATGTGGTCAGGGATGTTTGGACGAACGACGATGGGCGTGCATCGAATTTCATCAACTCTTACAAGAGATGATTTTCGTAATATTAACATACATTTCCCATGTTCCAGTCGTGACCCTTCATCTACCTGATCATAAATACGAGTGAACACATTTCTCTATTAGGATTTGGGTTAGGGTGTCTTCAGATGACATCAGGAGGGCTTCTTGATCTAAATTTTGGTGGTGATTTCATCGAATTTCGTCGATCCCAGCATGAGTTATGATTTTTTTATTAATTACATGTGAATTCGCCTAGCAGTCATACCTCCTCATGACAGAAAGGAAAGACGTACACTGAGGTCAGGGTAAGCCCGACGTAGGTACCAGCTGGCCTGTACGAACTCGTACACCAGGAACCACGGAAGTAGAACGATGCCACCCACCTGAAAAACAGGGGTGAGACTCGTGTCACTGGCTCAGTAGGGGTCATGCAAATCACCACTGGAAAACACGTAGTGACACGGAACTAGTAAAATAGCATGTAGTAAAGTAGGAAAAACTGCAGTAGAAAGCTGTAAAAGAAAAGGAAGCAGGAGTAGGGAGTAGGTAAGGACGAGGGGAATAACCCGTACCAAACAAAGGGCTGCTGAACTAACCTCAGCACCCGAAGCTACTCCTAATAACAACAGAAAGGCGAACTCTGAACAGGCGAAGTCAGAAGTTTTTGATCCGTCGAAGCTGCAAAAATAGGAAAGAAGGCCTAGAAAAAATCTAGACAGACATAGACCCAACACGACTAGAATGTCGTGCCCATAACATAACACTGACCTCGGGCAAAGCCACGAGAGGGAGAACCCAGACAGGTCACGATACTCGAGAAACATGAGCGTCACGTGGAAGACACGTGTCACGTGTCTGAAGTATTCCCCTCACTAGAAGAATAGCCAGCTGTGTCCACTGACGTCTTATGCTACGCCTACAAGTGTCTCGTCTACACTACCCACCACCACTAGGTAGAGACTAAGACACTGCCAGAACCAAAATAGAACTACAGTCATGAGTGACTAGACAGGGTGGCACCCACCAGCGTCAGTCCAAGCCCCTGACCACGTGTGCACACACTGACTCATCACCCTGAGCCAGGTCTCTAGCTAGTTTTCCCCCCAGTAAGACGCTACCGCAAAGCAAGGAGGCCCAAGAAAACTAGCTTAAAAATCGTCTGAGTCCGGAACTGCCCCGCCACCACTCCCAGGTGGGCTGACACTCGAGGTCATCGTGCTACGACTAGTGAAGAATCACGCGACACAGACTCTAAAGTGCGAGTGCCGAAGTACAGATGGGCTTAATCATGCACTATCACCCGTACTACAAAGCACCAAAGGCAGCACCAAAAATTGTCGATAGGCTCAGGACAAGGCAACTAGAGTTCCTGCCCAGGCTGCACCTGTTCCTATTCCGCCTGCGGAGTTACCCGGTAGTCGTGGACGGGCACTGAAAGAATTTCTATTGTTCCATCCATCGACTTTCGAGGGTCAATCGGTTCCCGAGACAGCGAGGGAGTGGTTGGATGCCACTGAGAACATCTTCCAATGCATGGAGTGTGCTGAGGATGAACGGGTTATGTTGGCCTCTTATCAACTTCAAGGTATTGCACGCACGTGGTGGACTTCAGAATGGAAAGTTGCCTTCCGTTCCCGTCTGCTTCGACAGATCACATGGGCTGAGTTCGTTGCTGCATTTGAACGTATCTACACTCCAGCCTGCCTGAAGTTAGCTAAGATGTATCAATTTCTGGAGCTAACCTAGGGCGAGATGTCAGCGCTGCAATATCGAGATAAATTCATTGAGTTGGGCCGGTATGCACCTTACATTTTTGTCGATGAGACTATGAGGACTCAGTAATTTTTACGCGGACTGAAAGCAGAATTGAGCCTGTCACTGTTCGCTACTCATGTCGCTGAGTTGGATTTTACATATCAAGCCGCTGCCGCGCTAGAGTTGGAGTTGGCGAGGACTCGACGATTTGCTCAGACTGGGATGGTTCCGTCAGTCGTGCAGCATCAGCCGCTCCACCAGTCATCTACTTCAGGAGTTTCTCCCGCTTTCTCTCCTACCGATAGTGCTTCCGTCTCGCAATCTCAGGGCTGTGGTTTTTGTCATAAGAAAAAGAAGAGGAGGTTTGATCAGCCAGTGTTTTTTGATCCGAGTCAGCAGTCTGGTTCTTTCATTCGGTCGCGTCTAGATTTCGTTGCTTTTCAATCGAGGTTATGTTCCAGGTGTGGTGGCAATCATCCAGGTGTGCTGTGTTCTCTGTCGGTTGTGTGTTATCGTTGTGATCAGTCGGGGCACATTTCCCGTTACTGTCCGTTGAGGCAGCAGACGGTGCAGTTCTCGCAAACTCCTTAGTCGCAGCAGCCACAGTTCCGTCTTCCTCCGCCGCCTCAATCTCAACCATTTCCATTGCCAGTTCCTACACCTTCTCAGCAGTCGTCTGCCGCTACACATCCGTTGAGAGCCAGAGTCACTCATATCACTCGTGCGGAGGCATTGGCGTCTAATCTGATTGAAGGTACAATTTCGATTTATGATCGCACAGCGCATGCTCTTTTCGATTCAGGTGCGACCCATTCATTTATCTCCGAAGATTTTATTACCTGTATCGAGAAGCTAGGGAATGAAATTTCCTGTAACATGCTCGTGGAGTTACCGTCTAGCGATTATATGTCTACTCCTCTGTGCTTGGAAAATTCTCCGATTATGGTCAGTGGTCGGAAACTGCCAGCGAGGCTTTACCGCGCCGGATTAGCCACCGCATCAGTTTAGGGGCCATTCCAAGCTACTGTTAGCGAGACGGGGAATCTACCCAGATGAATCTTATCCGCTGGCCCCGCTTCACTCGTGCCTTGCTCTCGGCACCCGCGACTGGGGGGCATTTGTTGGCACTCAAAATATACTCGGTGGCGATCAAGCCTAAAGGACATGAATGATGCCGCCCACTGAAGTAAAGAAGCTAAAGAAAGCCAATATACCAAAGCCTTCTCAAGCTGCTAGAGCCCTAGGTCCTCCGGTACGAATGCCGGGGACTTCACCTCAGGAGAATTGAGGAGAACTCACAACAAACCGACAGTGCCGACAAGCCTGCCTAATGAACTGGCATCGACTCGGTCATGCTTCATAAATAACATCTGTTGTCCGACCAAGGACAAGGGTATACCTAGTGGCCCGCCACCTGAATAAAGAACCCTCCTGAGGTGATAGGACGCCCTTGGCTCTTCAGAACAAGGGACCGAAGGCTCCGTCAGTAGAAGACCCCGATGACCCAGCATGGGCACGGCTTCTCGACAAATTGGGTCCGTTAATGGCCAAATGATCACCCAGTCAAGGCAAAAGTATCCCGAGTGGTATTTCACTCCCCGAGAAAGCTATGAGAACAAGTCAAGCCGACAGCGTGAACCACAATGTCGAAGGCCGTGTCAGCGGAAAACCCACGTATCCAAACTAAAGGTACATGGGATTCTGAAAGTTGTCGTATGTCGACCCGAAAGCTTTGTCAGGGCTTCTCACCAAGGTTTTGCAAAGCCGCGGTGAGATGAAAGATAGCGGTGACTCCCGAAACTAGTCTGGGGCCCACTGTCTAACCCATGTCAACTGAACGAGACTTATCCGGTGTGCCCTTTCACCGGTGCGCCCCTCTTGCCGGTGCCCTCTTTTACGGCATGCCAAATGCTAACCGGAGCTTCTCTAGCGCTCATTCTCCACACTGTAATAAGCCCCATCTCTATAAGCCATGTGGTTCGATCAAATACAAGGGGGGAGGCAATACAGAAAAGGATGAACAACACCAAGGGAGAGAAGAAGACTGAGGAGAGCCAATTGCTTGAGAGAGGGAAGCTTGGAGAAGAAGTAGGGTTTTGCTGAAACTGAGTCTCAGAGAACCACCATCCTTCCAGTCTGTCTGTCATAGGAGCTCGGCACTGGAGAAGAAGCTCCCTCTTCTGATACTCTGTTTCCACTGTTCCTTGTCGAGGTGGGTGGCGGAGCTCCACAGATTCCTTCCCCTTCTCTCTTCTCCAAAGACCCCTGTGTGTATGTGATATTGTAGTATTCCGGGTGATGATATGAGCCCGATGATGTTCTATTTCTTTTAGTCTTCGTATGCCTGCTACCATAGTAACCTAGTCGATGACGCCACAACCAATGCACACAGGTCTCCCAAAAATGCAGATCCTTACCACAGTTGGCCGCTCAGCAAGCCCTATCAGGCGCTCATAGATACCAATCGGGATTCATAATCCTCTCTCGGAGATCCTTTCTCCAAGACTACGATCTCATTCAAGGGCACAACTTCCAACATGAGTCGAGCACACAACTTACCGACTCTGACCATTACGTCATCGTCCTCCGTCAGACAACTTCCTTAGCAACCCCATCTGGGTCTAACTCCAATGCCTGACACAACTTCCAACACATGGACACGGTACTCATGCGGCACACTTGCTTACATATTTTCCCAATTCTCCATCCTGGTAGTGCCACAACCACAATGCCTCAAGCAATGGCACGGCAACGACATGGCTCACTCAGCCAGAGTCAATCTCACTCCGAGGAACTAATCCTTTGATGCTCTACACATCCACAGGAAATCTGTAGCAACAAACGCTACGATCTTGGACCTGTGGGTTATCAGCCCACCAGGCTTCCGCTACGCACTCTGATCCTCACGCAGAACTATCATAACTCGGGATCCACCATCTTAAAAATCCTCGACTCGACTGCCTAACTCCGGACAATAGGGTGAGGAATGCTCCATTACCTCAAATCCAGAGCACATATTCTCACTCCAAATCTGGCAATCCTCCTACAGCTCTGCAGACTTCGATCTACAATACATCAGAAATCACAACACCAGCCAAGAATTCATGTGAGCACCGCCCAACTGGCACTCATCCTTTTGGAACAGTGTCAGCACACCCTTACCGCTCAGGGGATGGGCATTGCTACTCGTGGCAACCATACTACCAAAACACTGAACGCATCTCGCATGGACTTCATGGCACACCAAAAGGAGGCCAATCAATCCGAATGCACAATCCAAGATGACGGAGCTTAGAAGAAGCACAATCTCTCTGACCAAGGAGAAACCAGCACTCCTCCTACGAGGCGAAAGATCTCCATTCTTGACCTAACCTCAAACCTTAGGCATGCTGGGAACTGTACCTTTCAGCACTAGGAAAAACTATTACCACCATCAGGTCAGCCACTCTGACAACACTTGCCAAGTGTTCCATCGGACCATATCCATAGCATTTGTCGATGCACCACCATCACAATTCCTCAAACTGCAACTCACGACGCCTCGTGCACTGACCTTGTCGATCGCTAGCCACACTCTGCCGCAATGATTGAGCTAGGTGCTGCCACACGTTTGTCATCAATAGTTGCCTCTGATCCTGGAACCATTAACATGCCAAAATGCTTACCAAGGAGCAAAGAAAATCCACAGAAGACACCAGGCTCCAGGGCTGCTATACCTCTAGCCATTGGACATAATTCCCTCGAATCTATCCATACTAATGCCGATCTATTCTCGATACTCGGGCCCTCACAATATCCATCTCCAGAGCAGCTATTGCGTGGACCACATGCCAAGAACCACACAACAAACCATGATCGACAGTCGACGCTCATCCTCGAGTCTCGAACTTGTCACGGAACCTTCACAACTCACTTGTCGCCTCACACGGCACATCCAAGGTGGTACACAATGGCCTTAAATTCCACAATTTGGGCCATGAACCAACCCACCGCCACACAATGTTGAACTAAGTCCAGAGCTAACTCAACTCATTCGAGCGCAGAAGTGTAGGACTTAAAGCTTACTAGGATAACTTTGCCCAATCCTGTCTCGAAATTCACAAGAATAATCAAGACCGACATGTCATCTCTGATGCCACAGAGCACGATGAGAATGCTGAACTCAATAATCAGCAGCTCACCAGGAAGAAGCCTTCGCTTGCCTGAGCGCATCTCTCGATCAGAGCACCAAATTTGCCCCCTCTAACCATGACCTTAACATCTTAGGGGCTAGATAAACCTTAAAGTGGGGTGACCGAATGCAACATTAACTCCCGCAGAGCACACCCATGGCCACCTAACCATGAACAATCCTCATCAACCACCTGAACTCGCTGCAGATTCTTCGAACACAACAATGCAGTGGCACTCCTACCGACAACCTTTGCTCAACATAGCACAACTGGGGCCATCACCAATGGGGAAGATAGCTCTCTATCTCATTCCTCATGCCCCATGTCGACACCTCGATGAAAATAGCAACCACCTTCACAACGCCACGTCGCGCACTGAAGCCCTCACACGAGAAATGAAGTGAAAAACAAACACAAAATAGTATGCTAGCTGTCGACTGTACTGGTCATTATGGGCTCTAATCACTGCAATATCTCAAATTTTCATGTACATCCACAACCACCGCTCTGATACCTATTGAATTCTATGTTTTGAGGATGTCAATACAATATGGTTTACTTGCTAATAATAATAGTTTTATATTGCAGGTGCTTTGGGTCAGAGAAAACTCACCTTAAATCAAGGAGGATTGGGTAGAAGTGTAGACAAAAGCATAGAATGTCAAAGCAGGACATCCATTGCCTCGATGCAGCCATGGCCACAGAGATGATTTCTAGAAGAGCTGCATCGATGCATCAAAGAAGTGCACCGACACACCAAGAACAAATCTACCATCATGACGCACTACGGTGAAGCATTAGGGTGATGCATCGATGCACCAAGTCAAGGCTCGAGTTTTAAAAGCAACTACGTCAAAGCATCATGAAGCTACATTGATGCACCAAGTTAGAAGTCAGTACTTGAAGTCGACTGTTCGAAGGATCTATCCTCATACTGCCTCGATGCATCTGAGGAGTGGATGGACGCACTAAACTCGGAACCAGAAATTGGAAGACTATTAGGTTGAAGCATCAGAAGGACAAATATGTGTTGTCACCAGGGAAGGTCGAAGCCACAAGCAACTGATCTGACGTATCAGTCATCAACAGATGAGCCACTATATTCTGCCTCGACCCGGCGAAGGTTATGTCTCGACACTTCTCTCTTTTTTTTTTATATAAGACCAGTCATCAAGTGGAGAAAGAGGGAGAGTGCACCCCCATTCTAGAGGAAGGGAATGTTCTCACTCCACCAAATCGCCACTCAATGCTATTTTTATTGATTTTTTGTAAGAAATACATGATCAAAGGAGGCCAAGCCTCTCAAATACAAGTATGAAAAAGAAAAAATCTCAAATGATCAGCTATACAAGCCTCCTTCGAAAGTTAGGGAGACCACTTGCATCTGCAATAGCATATCCTTTAGCTAAGCTCGGAAGCTCCCTGATCGAAAGGAAAATAGAATTTCTTCTCACTGAGATAGCATGGTTTGCTAAAGCATCCGCTAGCTGATTCCCCTCTCTATATATATGCAAAATGGAGCATTGAAAGAGAGAGAGCAGCTGTTGCAAGGATTTCCACCAAGGAAGAAGGGACCATGAAGGGTCTTTTCTCTTTTGTAACATTTCAATGAGGATCTGAGAATCAGTAAATATTACTGAAATTGCAATGTTGAATTACTGCGCTAACCGAAGACCATCAAGAAGGGCCCGAGCTTCAGCTACCATATTTGATCCAACACCATAATAATATGAAAAACCCAATTTTAGTTGCCCATACTGATCTCTAAAATAGCCTCCGCCTCCAAAAGTACCTGGATTTCCTTTGCTGGCTCCATCGACATTTAAAGAGAAATTGGTGGCTGGAGCTTTCCAAAAAGGTCGTGGAGTGTAACAGACCAGTCTTGGTCCGTTACATGAGTATAACATCCCTGTCTAGGCGCGTTACGCTCGGGTTATTTTCGAGGCCTGCTGTTGTGTCAGACCCTCGACGACCCTGTTGCCTTGAAGACCATGTCAGTCAGTTCGCTGTAACAGATCTCTCCCTGTGCGTTAGAGTTAGGTAACGCACCTGTGTGGGTCCGTTACATTGTGTTTGACTGACGTTTGACTGGCTATGGTGGTTGGTGTAACGCGCCTACCCTCATATGCCATGCGACTGTGGCGGACTCAACCTGGTCCGTTATATGCCTCTTGTCCATGTTAGTGTTTTGGTCCCATTGGCTTTAACGCCCCTGTCCTAGTGCGTTAGGTTTATGTAACGCGCCTATATAGGTCCGTTACATGCCCTTTTATTTGAGTTCTGGTCCGTTGGCCAAAATGCCCCTGTCCTAGTGCATTATGCTGATGTGGCGCACCTGTCTTCGTGCGTTACATGGTCTGTATTGGATTTTAGGTCTGCTTGCCCTAACGCCCCTGTGCTGGTGCGTTATAGCAGTGTAACCCCCTTATAGAGGTGCGTTACAATCCTGTTGTTGGCCGTGATGGCCGTTGGTCTGTTCTATGTATGTTCGTGTGTTGGTTTATCTTAGGTTTGTGTTTTAGGACAGTATCCATGTGTCGGTGGTTTCTAGATCGGTCGGTTCAGGTGACTGGGTGTGGTCTTTTCTTTGACTATGATAGTACCCTAACGATTCAATCTAGAATTGGCAGCATCGTTATCTTTGGTAACGTAGCGACTGCCTCTTGACTGCTAGGTTCGCCTAGCGATTGAGTGATGGTTCGCTCTGCCCAGAGTGTTATCGTTGTCCACCGCTCCGGTTTCTGCTTGTCTTGGCTTGATCTCTTGGTTTCCCCGTGACCCGTGGGTGTCTGCTAACATCCTATGAGGGCAGTGACCACGATGGGACGGCCAAGAGTGCTTGTGCATGTTGTGCGTGTCTCTGTGTGTTTGTGTCGTGTCGGGTTCCGGTCAACCCGGTGAGACCAGGGGTTGACAGGCGACCCTATCTGTGTCTCGACGACTTTGTCCAACTGGAGACCATGTTTTTGGATGCCTCGAGGTATCGTCTTACCTCGATTTACATATCCAGGTGTATTGAGGGTCCTCGGTGTTCCCTCGGGTCTCCGTGAGTTGTTTCCTATGGAGTGTCACTTTCTCTGGCTTAGGAGTAGACCGATTAGTGACTTATTCCACTATCTGTGATGATCTTGCCTTCGAGTCGTGAGACTCAAGGATCGTTACGTGAGTAGGTCTAGTTGCCTTGTCCTAAGTTGTCGACAGTGGCTGTACTGCCATTGGTGCATACATGCATTTCATGAATAAAAGAAAAGTCCTTGCACACATTTCAAGAATAAAAGGAAACCCTTTACATGCGTCCCATCAGCAGAGGGAACCTCCCCTGAATAGACCTTGGTCCAACACACCCTTAGCCCATTTGGTCTGACATACCTTTGGCCCCGCCTGCCCTTACCCGACACACCCCGCAAGCCTTCTAACCGGTACGCCCTCAGGCCAACGTCCCCGGTGCACTCCCGCTGCGCCCTATCCGGCATGCTTCCAGCGCCCCTGACTTGGCACGCTGCCCTTTGTCCCTTACCCGACACACGCTTAGGGCCCCTTCACCACCACGCCCGTTACCCAGTGCACCTACACTCCTCGCCCGGTGCACCACTTGCCCTATGCACTCCTTGGCCTTAATGTGCATAGACCTTGGCCAACTGGCCCTTCACACATCCCAATGTGCATATACCTTGGCCAGCTGGCCCTTCACACATTCCACAGGTGCATCGACCTTCCTCGTCCTGCACATGCCCAGACTTCACCTGGGCCTAGGCAAACCTGCACTGACCTTAGGGCAAACCTGCACCGACTTCACCTTGGCCTAGGCAAACCTGCATCGACCTTAGGGCAAACCTACACTGACTTCACCTTAGTCTGGGTAGACCTACACTGACCTCTGGGTGGACCTGCACTGACCTTCCTTCAGTCGCTGGCCCGTGTGCACTGACCTCAGTTGAGACCTGCACCGACCTTAGCTACAGCCCGCACAAACCTTGCCTGAACTTGCACAGACCTTATCCAAGCATGCACCGACCTTGCCTGCGTGTGCACTGACCTTGCCAGCACCTACACCGACCGTGCCCAGCATGCACCGACCTTGGCCAGAACTTGCACGGACCTCATCCCCGCCTGGCCTACACATGCACCGACCTGCCCCTTTGGCATCGACAAACCTGCATCGACCTTAGGGCAAACCTGCACCAACCTGCCCCTTCGGCGTAGGCGGACCTGCACTGACCTTAGGGCGGACCTGCACTAACCTCATGCTGGCCTAGGCCAACATTGCACCTGTTAGTATTGGTATGCTACAGGTAAATTTTGGGTCGGGTAGGCCCAATAGTTGTATGATCTTATTCTTCATTAATAAAGTGATATTTGAGCGTAAATATATGATTGTATATTACTTTACGATGTCCCTAGGATATGTGCTTGTAAAGTCAACTCGAGATGGGATCTCGATAATGAGACTGACTTTACATGGACACATACCTTAAATTGTTCCTGGTTGAAGGGTAATCACTCAGGGACCTTGATTACCTATTAAACCAGTACACATGATGTGTGAGTGACCAGTCTCATGGTCATTGGTGCGGGGCACCAACACATCATTCCACTATTATTGAGGACACACACTCTGAGGATGCCCCACCCGGGCTTGTTCTAGTGAGTTACGAGGCTGACCAGGAGTTGGCCGAGGAGTATCTAGCTAAGGTTGAGGGGTTAGAGAGTGATCCCATAGAGCGTCTAGAGGGCCAGGGTCTATCCATCACCCCAGCCCCACCGGATGACCCCGTGCTGTCACCCATCCCAACTTCCCTTGACAGCCCTGACTAGCCTGCCACCTCTCTTTTGCTAGTCACTCCCAAGCAGCAGTCAGTCGTCCCTCTCTTGCCCGTCTCTCCTATGGTAGCACAGCCGCTTGTGACTATCGTACCACTATCAACCCCCTATGTTGATGCAGTATGGTCTGATTTCTGCCACACGTATGAGAGACTACATCTAAACCCATCATTCTCGTGATCCATGTCAGGCATCCGGATGACTTTCCCGTCACCCACCTCCTTGTCCTCACACATTTCTGTACCTGAGGATGAGTCTTCTCAAACCGGAGATGGTTGATGAGGGTTGAGATTCACGACATCAAGTTGTAGGTCAGCCTATCTTTACACTTGGTGTATACAGACGATGTCCATCTTTTCTTATCGAGTCTTCCTTAGTGCGTCCCTTATGTTTGTCGTCAGTCAGAGGAAGTCGTTAGGTTTTGTCTCCCGTTTGTCCTTTTTCCTTTTCAGAGTTTGTTAGGAGTCTTCAAATGCATTTGTCGAGCATATAGGAGTTTGCATGAAGTTATCGTCAAATGCTAGCAATGCACGATGCAATGAGTTGCTTTATGCTCAAGGCACCACCGTGAGTTCCAAGAGGATGAATATGTCATGATCAGGGCCAAACGTGAACGTTTTCCTTCTGGAACCGTGAAGAAACATTACAAGCTTGCTGTGCCAGTCCCATTTTGAGTATTGAGGCGAGTCGGATCTATCGCGCACGTTGTGGACTTGCCTGAGGATTGTGGGATCAGCTCCACCTTTAATGTCTCGGATCTAGTCACCTACAGGGACCCAGTGGTGATTCCCAGTAAGTCTTTGAGCCGTCGCCTCCCTTTGAGAGTGACCCCGCCCCTGAGTGTCCACCGCTAGCCTCATTCCCACAGCAGTATGAGCATATAAAACATATACGAGATGAGCAGGTGACTATTACCAGGAGTGGAGCATACCTGCGCTATCTCATGCGATGGAGAGGACAACCCGCATCCGATGAAACGTGGATCACCCGAGCCGAGCTACAGATCCGCGGGAGCGATACATGAGCAACCACACCCGTTACTCAGCAGGGTCGAGTTTCTCCCACCCGGGGAGAATTGATGGGGATCAAAGCAAGGCATCTAACATTTTAATTTATATTTTTATCATTGAGGTCGCCAGGACGCGGCGTGCGGGCTCGGGGGATTAGGCGACACGCGGAGAGAGGGGAGGTTCCATGGGTGCGAGTGCGCAGGTGATTGTGGGGAATCATGTATTGGACGTCTTTCCCCATTGACTGCAAGTAGTCGGTGTTTATTTATATCAGATTGAATCCGAACACCTTTGTTCTATGCTGGAGAGAAGTCTGTATATGTCTAAAGTCATAGATAGAGGGCTGGGGGCATCCCGTAGCTATAAGGGCGCATTTGGCTGGGGGGTTTTGATCTACTGGAGTGGGAGGCACTAGACACACACAGAGTAGTGCGGTAGGAACTGAGACCTAGGTATGGACACATGTACTCAACTGGTGACATACTTTATGAGAGCCATGTGGGCTTTACAAATGGGCCGAGGAGGCCCAATTACAACTGGTGCATGCTGTGGGACAATTCCAACACGTGGGTTGGTCCTTGAGTCAATGCATAACAGGGCAGACATCTGCATGTTTTTACAGAGGCTCTCTGCAAGGAGCTAGGGACGTGACTGATTTGCCCGAGGGAGTGCTAGACTGGATGGCAAGGGGAGATATTGGTTGATGCCTGGAGGAGGGCCGGACGTGGCTCGGGATGAGCAGTCGGGTATAGGCCCTGAGAGGCGAGCATCTCCATACTGGGGAGTCAAGGCCGGTCCTGGGAATGTTACTTCTGGGCTAGGGTCTAGTTAGCTCGAATCAGTGGTCAGTGTGGTCGACGGCCAGCGCGAGGCGAGCAATGGGCACACAGTCCCGTGATAGAGGTAAGTGAGGCATCATGGCATTTGTGTGGCCGTCACAGGTTGCCATACGCGGGTAGACTTGAGATGTGGGTGTTTTTTGCCGATGTCATAATGCCTTATATGTGACGGAGAAGGACTTGTGTGAGATGGCTAGACACCGTATAAGGGAAGTGCAAGCGACATACCCTCAGTGTGTGTAAGTCGATCAACAAGTCAACCGTGCACACTTAGCTCCTTGCGTCCGTCCTTGCTTGCTGGGTGCCTGCGAAAGTCTGAATGATGTCCATTAGCATCTGTTTATCAATGTGTGTGTGCCCCTTGAGCTTCTAAAGGGGTTTTATAGGAGAATATGAAGGGTCAGGGGGGTTTAGGCAGACCAAGTTGAGGGTAGAACTTGGTTTGCGTAAACCCTTCAGAATTTTTTTTTCTGTTTCCAGAGTGGGGGAAGGAGGGTTTAGGTGGACTAGCCCAGGGGCTGGGTCTGGTCTACCTAAACCCCTCCACAGAGGGGTTTATGCGGAGCAAAGTCTATTTTTTTTATTTTTTGAAAAATCCTTTTTTTATTTTGGCTAGGGTTTAGGCAGACCAGACCTGGGGCAAGTCCGTGAGATTGTTGTACCTGGACAATTTCCTAGCAAAATGCTCAGGAATAGGGGTTCGGGAATTTCCTCAAATGCCTTCAAGGCATGGGCTACCCGGCCGTTCCTATAACCCAGTGGGCTCGACCCAGGGCCCTAACCAATTAGACATGGCATACAGCTACACTAGCAATCAATCGGGACCACTCCCAACTGCTCAGCTGTGGGCTTTGCCCATGCTTTACACGGCCACCCGGGCCAACCCGGGGGCGCCCCGACTACAAGACACGCCACTTGGCACCCAACAACAAGACTGGGGCCTACCCCAAGATACCTTCTTTTAACCCTCCAAGGTCAAAGAAAGACTACATTAAGTCAACCATAGGCTTTGAAGGCCCATAACACACATGTACGACTCACGAGTATGTGTCAGACATTTTTTTGAACACCTTGTATGTGCATATATTCTGGCCTATCTATAGCAAACCATAGGCCGAATCACGACTCCAGCATACCATCTGGCTTCTACGATGACCCCTCAGCAAGTCGGGGTCACCCCTGACCCTCAGACACGTGACAACGAGCCACTTATCCTTAGCTCTCAGGCCAACCTGAAGCTACCCTGCCAACTAGCCGTGTAACACGGCACACACCTCGAGACCAGGCCCACGTGCCCAGAATGCCTCTTCTCAGCTCCCACAAGCTCATATCCTCAGCCCAAGGCCCATCTCGAGGCCCCTCAGCCAGTTATCCAGGCCGATCGACAACCCGAGGTGTGTCGGGCATTTTCTCGAACACCTTGCGAGTGGCAACGACGACTCAAGAACAACAGCCCCCATGGGCTAATCCCAGCATACCAAAGCCCCCGTGTCCCTTAAAGGACAACCCCAGATAATGAAAGAGGATCCGCGAGGGCCATACCTAGGGGCTGCGGCTCTCCCAGGGGCAGTTCGCCCAAGGGCTCGACCGCGCCCCCATAGAGGGCAAACCCCTTGGGGGCCGCACCGTCCTCCAACCCCCATGGCCTCACGGCCATCCTCTAGCCCCAGCCACTCCCAGTTTCATGCAAGATCCATTGTACCCATGCATGGAAGGATTCGACGACGAAGAACTCGCCAATGAGAGCTTGGGATCGCGTGCAAGTCCCACGTCAACACCCGTGTTCCTCGTACGCACGAGGTCGATCAACCCGTATCCTCCCAGTATCCTTATCGTATCCTCCCAGTATCCTTGTTCTTTTCTTCTTGGTCAAAGTAGGAAGAAAATACAAAAAAAATAGATTTTATAGAGATGGGGACCGCCCCCTCTCTCTCTCCCTCCAATCCACCTAAACCCCCTAGGGGGGGTTTAGGCAGACCAGCCTAAAGGTCCCCCTCTCTCTCTCCCACCAGTCTGAATAAGAAGCTTGATGAAATCCACTTCACTATCAAATCTCAGTAACAAGTGCCAAGAATTTAGATGACTAACTATGAAGTCAGATGCCAAAGATAATAGCTGAATCAAGCAGTTCTTGATCTCTGATATAGAAGGTCTTCCATATAAGCACTTTGCAACAATGGCATTCTTGAGCGGTTGTAAAGAGGCTTCGATGTCCATCTTGGAGTAGAAGACCATCGGCTCGCCAAGATCAGTAAACCCAAGAGCCTTGATCGGAATGGATATTTTCATCTTCTGTCGAGATTCCATCAGGATTTGAGCATAGGAGTGACGAGTGGGAACAGAGCCTGGCAGAGAATGGATCAGATTGGTGGCTGGAATCACCAGGGCAGAAGACGCTGGGGCCATGGGCGGTGGGGGTTCCCCCACTGCCATCTCCATTACCGCGGGAAGGCTCACTTCGAAATGTATCAGAGCTTCTCTCACTAGGAATGTTAGAGAGAGAGTCAAAGAGTATTTTTCAAAATGATTCCTTTATTGTTGTAGAATGATATCTCTTCAATTGATGTCATTGATTAATGTTGTCTTGTAATGAATGCTGAATTTCTGATCATCTGTCATATGCATAACTCATATAAGAATTTTCATGCTAAGAATTTATCTATGTTAGTCTGTCATGTTCATAGCAGTTGCGTTAATCTACATGACCCTGTGGTATATCAAATGGTATGCTGGGAGAAGGGAAGATCATTTTCTATCTGGAAACCCACATTATGTGTAGAGGCAAGCCTCCACCTAGTACCAAGGGTCTAAAAACATGGCATGTAGTATAATCTGAAATGTGCATTTCATTTCTACATCACTGTGTCCTTAAGAAAAGAATTAGTGTTTGGCTGAAACCACTGTACATAGTGAGGGGGAGCTAAGCTGAGCTTGTCAGATATTTTGGTCTATTGCTGATTGTCAGAATATAAGCTGTGCTAGTGGTGCTGTGTATATGATTGATATGTTGTTTTGATAATGGGCTGGACATCCTTCTTGAAAAATACTATTTGAACCACATGGACAGTACTTCAACTTTGCTACATTCAGAACTAGCTGAAGGTTGTGTGCTGTTGGGATATACTAAAGGTTGTTGGCTAGATGAAGGGCTAGTAAGGATAAGTCTTTGGTTGTCTGCAAATCTATCCTAAGTCTTATCCTTGCTCTTATGTGGCCTTCTATCCTACTACATTATTTTCCTCTATAGTAATCTGTCCACATCCTCTTTCTCATCTGAATTCTATAACATGTCCTTAGACTTTGGTATTCAAGGGGAGTAATCTTTTGAAATCTGTCAACTTTACTAACCATCAATTGTTGGTTACTAAGACCACCCTGGAGGGTCAACCTTGTACTCTCCCAACTCTATTTCTTCTTTCTTCACCATGCCTTCAATGATATCCTTGAACACATAGTAGTCTTCAATCAGGTGCCACAGCATATGATGATAAGGGCAGAACCTTGGGTTGTCTCTTCTTTTTAGGTCCTCCAGCCTTTTTGGCTCAGGCAGGGTGACCTTATTATACTGGGTAAACTAGTCAAATAGGACCTTGGTATTCTCCTTTAGAAAAGAATAGGCCTTTTTCATTTTGTCCCGAAGTGAGAGGCCCTCTTTATTGTCTCCGATTTTAGCAGGCTGAGGGGCAATTTCCTTCTTGCCTTTATCTTTTTGTTGTTCAAACGTCTTGATGTCAAGAGTGTTTGCTTCTTTGGGCGTTGAGCACCGCTCTGCTGCCTTTGCCTTCTGTGTAGGGACAGTGGTTGATGTAGGGGAAGGTCTTGTTAGGAAGGCTTCCACTTCGGCCACTACATTGTTCAAGTGGTCAAATGACCAGATTTTCATACCAATCATCATTTTCAGTACCTCTCTCCTGAGGTTCTATTTACAAATCTGTACAGCATCCTCCTAATGCGGGGGCTGCTTGCACCTCATTCCGAGATTTCTCCACCTCTTAATATATTCAAGGGCCATCTCATCTACCCTCTGTCTTGTCGAGTAAAGCTCAGCCATCGTGACCTCTCTCTCGGTGACGTGGAACCTTTCTCTAAATTTCTTCTGCATATGCGCCAGTCACTGATCGACTCGGTCGGAAGGCTGGAGTACCATTCGAATGCGAGTCCCGTCAGTGAGGACCCATAGAACTTCAGCAAGTATGACTCATCTATGGCTAGATCATCCATGATGGTCATATAATAGGCAATGTGTTCTTTGGGGGATCCCTTCCTGTTGAACTTGTCAAACTTGGGTGACTTACTGATCCCTGGAGGGAGCCGCTTGGCTACATGGTGTGGCGGGTATGGCACCCGGTAGGCAACAAATGTGACGTAGTCACCTTCGTTTCGCTCAACAAGCTTCAGTTCGATCATCCTTTCCACCATCATCTTGTTGACAGTAGTCGAATCAGTCGACTCTGGGTAGAAGTGTGCCGACTGCAGGTAAGGAGTGACCAAAGTGGTCACCTGCAGAGGAGGCCGCACCAATGGAGGTGACTGGTGCACTTGTGGCAGAATGGGCGGCATCAGTGGCTGAGGTAGATGCTGCTGGGTGGTTGCTATGCTGGGCTCTATCGGCTAGAGCAAGGTATATAGCGGTGGGAAGTCACTTGGGTTGGCGCCTCCCCGTGATGACTTGGCTTGCATCTCAAGCTGTTTGGAGGCCGAAGCTTGCTCTGTCCTCTCCATCAGCTACTTCTTCAAGAGTTATGTTGATAAAATCACGATCATGGGGTCGCCCGGTTTTAATTCAATATGAAGATTATAATTGAAAAAGGTGCTTGATAGTTGATACAACTACTTTTTTTTTAAAATAATATTGGGGCAAAGTTTGCCGGATCAATCCGATACGTGGTTGATAGGGCATATCGAAGAAGAGAAGCAGAGTTTCTGCTCCGGCCCGAAGTCGGGCTCCGTCACCGCCGTCGTATGAGTTACCTCCACCCGAGGTTCCGCCACCGCCGCAGACTGAAGGGTCAGTCATTTCTCCTCCCGCGTCTACCCCCGTGGGAGAGGGGCGCGATAAGGGCAAAGCCCCCGTTGCTGACCAAGTTGATCGTCCTTAGCCGTTGGAGGTCTTCTCGCGTGCTCAGTTCTTGCCACCCGAGGATGCTACGTTCGGGCAGGCGGGTATCACGGCGGTCATCGATCTTATGGGGAGGAGCGTTTTGTTGGCATTTTCCACTAATCCATTAGCCTGGGGATATCCCACCGACATATAGTGGTTCCAGATTCCCAGTTCCGAGCACTTCTCCGGGAAGACAGTGCTCGCAAATTATCGGCCATTGTTAGTTATGAGAACTCTCGGGATCCCAAATCGGCAGATGATGCTTCGTAGCATGAATTTTCATGTTGCTTCACTCGTAATCTTCCATAATGGTTCAGCTTCGACCCATTTGGTGAAATAGTCAATAACGACAATGAGAAATTTCTTCCTCCCATGTGCTTCGGGGAAGGGGCCTAATATGTCCACCCCCCACTGAGCAAATGGGCGAGGCTCCATCAGGGTGTGTAGTTGCATAGCCGGTTGGTGGCGTAGATGGGAGAATTTCTGGCATTGAGGGAACCTCCGGATGTACTCGAGGCACTCTTGCTGCCAAGTGGGCCACCAGTGTCCTTGCCGGATCAGCGTCCGTGTGAGTGCTCGCCCTCCTACGTGGCTTCCGCAGAGTCTTTCGTGGACCTCTTGGATGGCCTGGTTGGCTTCCGTGGGGAATAGACATTTTAGCAGTGGGGCTGAGAGGGATCAGTGATACAGCCGACCATTCACCACGGTGAAGTGGGATGCTCGTGCTCGCTTGCGACGGGCTTCGGCACGGTCGCTTGGGAGTTGTTGCCATAGGAGAAAATCCAATGGGGGATCCATCCAGGAAGGCTCATAGTCGATGACGTTTACCTGGGGTGTTGGTTCTTCTATGCTCGGCGCTGCTAGTTCCTCCACCAGGATTGATCTCAAGTTGGAAACTGCGGTTGCCGACGCCAGGTGAGACAGAGCGTCTACGCGGGCGTTCTCCTCTCTGGGAATGTGGACCTGATGGGAATCGAGCCCATGCATCTATAGTTTATTTTACATTTGCAACTACTGATGATAAGTGTATGATCCTATGTGCACCGGAGTGCATGCAAGATTCTAGCCTAAAACTAGCAAAAACTGAGCAAACTAATGTGATAAATACAAATAAGAGTCATGCAACAACAAATAGTAGGCAGGGGAGACTAGTGATGAGCACCAAAGACTATGGATATGATATGACATAGAACTCAATAGTAAGGCTCGGGTGCACTGTAGCACTGACAGACGGTCTCCTGGAGACCGTTCAGGGAGGTCGACGGTTCTGGCTGAATCGTTCCACAGCAGGGGTAACGATAGGAAATAAAGACTCTCAGCAATGCTAAAGTAAACTAAAATTAAAAAAAATAACAAATTCACTAAAATAGAGATAGGATGGAGGCGTACCTGGATGGGCGGCCCTTTACAGGCCGCAAGAACCCTGGAGCGGACCTGCAGCAACCGTAAGTCGTCAGCAAAACCAACAGCACAAACAGAAAATCGTACCTATGCCAGGAAGGTAGGCAGTCGGCAAACGGCTGTAGAAAAGAAGAGTGGGCGGTAGTTAGTGGCAAGAGGCAGCAGGGTCGCAGGACGAACAGGGCTGACTGCAACAGAGGACGGGTGCTCCTAGGCCGCGCCACTCGTCAGACGACTCTGAAAGAACCGCTTGAGCACCAGAAGATAGAATTGTGGAAACCAGAAATCCACCTGTGACAACTCAAGGGAAAGAAGACTAACGAACACCGAAAGGGGGGGGTCAGCAAACACTAACACGATGGGCACTAGGTGTCCCACCGTGATCGCCAGAAATTGGGATGTTGATATGTTTTCCCTACCGGTTTAACTTCCTATTAAACCCTTCTACCCTATAACCATGACAGATAAACCAAATGGAAGTAGAAGTTGACAAGAATATGGACCTGTGATCGCCACCAAGGCACCAGTCGCAATAAACGTACCACACCTTGGAAAGAGAGGGAGACACTCGCCGAATCAGCACTGAAGCGATGCGCGGCCCTGAAAGAACCGCCTATATCAATACACGGCCGCACTATAGACCGCTCGTTGGCACTGGTTTGGAACGCGGGATGGAAGGCTATGGAGGAAGAGCGGCGTGCAGTCAATCGCGAGAACAGGAAGAGCGGCCTGGACGGCACCGCACGACTAGTAGAATGGTTCGTTGAATGCCACGTAACTCGACCACGCCTTAAGTTGCGATGGTTCTAACCTCCACCCTCTCTGGCTGGCCAGAGAGGATGGGCCTCGTGTTAGATGGTTGCTGACCTGTAAAACAATGTGTGGACACAAAAAAACACCCAATATTAGCCCTACGAAGTGTAGTAAATGCTAGAAGAAATGGAAACAACCATAAATAAAGGGAATGGGGATGACCCGTCCATGAAAGACAGAGCTTCATGTCCGGTGGTCATATCGACCATTGTTTCTATGATCGAAACTGGGAAGTCATCCTTCAGACAGGCTTTGTTGAGATCCCGGAAGTCGACGCAGATGCAAACTTGACTATTTTTCTTTTTGACTGGGACTATGTTGGTGAGCCAGATTGGGTAGATGCATGGATCGATGAAGTTGACCTCTGCCATTTTATTGACCTCGGCAGCAACTTGGAGTTCCAGCTCATGGCGCATACGCCATTGGGGTTGTTTGACTGGTGTGGCTGAGGGAGATATGGCCAGGTCATGCTCCGCTACAGAGGGATCTAACCCCGACATCTCTTTGTACGTCCAGGTGAAGCAGTCTTTGTATTCGAGCAGAAGTTGCTTGTAGTCCTATCTCTCTACTTCGGTGAGGAGAGCACTAAGGAATGTTGGCTGAGGGGCTTCATCTTCGCTCAGATTGATTTCGACAAGTTCGTCGATGCTTGCCTGGCCACCGTCCTCCAGCTCAGGAGGTGCAGGCTGAAAGTCGATGAAGTCTTCATTGTCGGTGTCGGCTTCATAGACCCATGGGTCTTTGGAGCCAACAGTTGAAGCAGATGGGACTGGAAGGCTGTCGCTACTGGGTCCGGACAGAGGTTGTCCCGGGCCGTCCATGTTAGACTGGCAGTTGTCGGTTGGCATCCCGAAGGCTTGGTCAGAGTTGTCTGCCAACACCACTGATGCCTTGCGGTCTTCATTCTGGGGACCCTCCTCATGGGGGGAGTGCGGCAAGCTAGGTTCTAGAATTAGTTGGGAAGCCGCGAGGGTCTTGTCTATCTCAACATCCTTGTGGATGGACGAGGAAGGCTTGTCAGGTGTTGGAACTGGGGTACTAGTCCTGGCTGAGAGTGGAATTAAAATTTCCTCTCCCTCATCTCTCGAGCTGTCGAACTTCGTGTTGGTGACAAGTGGGTCAGTGGCTGGTTGCATCAATCCCACAACGTTAACTGCATAGTAGACACAAAAGTCTGGGTCTTGATCATAGCCGAGACCTCTGGTGTCCTTCTAGGAGAACGGGGGTTGCCCCCGAACTTGTGAGGGTGTCCAGAGATTCTGAAAGTACCTCTGCTGTGCAGAGCTCTGCCACTAGGGAATGTACTGCTTGAGACACATCTCCTGGATGTGAGGTGATAGGTCGCCCAGAATCTTGACGGCTTCAGGGGCATTGTCAACTCGCCTGAACCAGCTAAAATCATCTTCCGGTGGGGCTGGAGGGACCATGTCTCCTTTGTGGAAGATGATGGACCTATTGTTGTGTCCCCTAGGACTAATTCATGCTCATCTAGTTTTTGATGTGATATTTGTTTTGATGATAGACTCTCCGTAAAAGGTGAGTGCATGGTGCCGCCTTGAGGTGGATACGGTCATGAGAGGGGGTGCCCGAGGCCCATTAGCTTCTGGCATCTCTCCTGTGGCTGTATCCTACCCCTCACTCCGGTCACCGCACACACCGGCCCCGACGGACCCTCCCGCGGTGGAACAAAAAGGACGGCACGCACAATGGGACGTCTCTCGCCTTCCTTCTTTTTACTGATGCGAAAGTCCATGCCAGCCCTGAAGTCCGGGTGCCATTTTCCTATCCTTGCAGGAGGGGTAGCAGAAGAGCACCGGTTTGTACTTCCCAGTAGCTTCTAGTTCGTCTCCTAGTTGGCAGATCATGTTCGACAACCACTCCCGACCGTCGCCTCAGCTTGTCTAGGACTCCAGCAACTATGGCGGCCGTCACCTACGGTCCCATCGTCGTCACCGCCCATGCACGGGTGGGCTACTTGGCAGTGCCGATCGCTTTCAATAGCTTCACCCCAGTCGTCAGATCACCCTACTTCTTGGGTGTGGCCCCCGTGGCAGCTCCACCGCCACCTCCAGCTCCTATTTCCTCTGGTGCCACAAGGGTGCCACGCCAGCTACCAGTCCCGACAGCCAGGCCGAGCGTCAGGCTCGGCTCTCCTGCCACCGGTGCCCGTAGGGGTTCCGGACCAGTGCCAACCCGGGCAAGCATTAGTCCACGGGCCCAGTCTCGACCGGCTTCTAATGCAAGCCTTGGGTCCCATGTTCCAGTCTCCAGTCCTACTGTTCACTCGGGCCTCCAGCCCCGAGCCCCAGCCAAGCCGACTTCCAGTGTGGGTCTCCACCCAACGGTGTATGGCTCCTCAGCACTCTACTCGGGCTGTCAATCCTGAGCTCCCACCGAGCCAGCTCCCCACACGGGCCTCGTAGCCTGGGGGCAGGGCTCCCCAGCACCCCATTCGGGCCTCCCGACCCGAACTGTAAAAGCGCGACCGCCTCGCCTGGGTCCCCAACCCCTGGCACGAGGCGTCCTAGCATCCAGACCAGACATACAACTGTAGGGTTTCCCACAAACGATGTCTGTTACGAGTGGTCCGCGTCAGGCTTCGGATCTCTCGGCTCTACCTCGGGGGCATTCCTCCCGCAATCCGACAACGTCAATCCCCAGCACGGGTCTGCCTTTGTGGGACGCGGTGATCTCGGTACGGACTGAGCGCCCTCTGTCGCACCTTCCGGTCCTGCCAGCTCCCAGTTCAGGGTCAAGGCTTCGGGTCACCGACATCCTGATACCCCCTGCAGTGACAACTTCAGGAGCGGACACGTCGCGGCGAGCATCCGTGACACTACTATCGGCTCGGGCGAAAGCCTACACTCGAGCCACCCAGCCGTCGGCCTTCACTACAGACTTCGTGTCTTGGGGGCCTATCCCGGTATTCCCGATGAATGGCCCTCTGCCACCAGCACCCGCAAGCTGGGTTTTCTCGGCCTACCACCTTGGAGCTGAGTCATCTTCCACTCCCCAGAAGAAGCACCGTCGTAGCCGTAAAGGCAAGCGACCCGTTGCTACCACCAGCAACTCCAGCAAGACCATTCTTGTCGGAGACTTACAGATTCGCTTGGATGGGGGTGAACCCATTATTCCTCCGAAATGGATCATCCCTACAGTCCCTATCACAAACCACTTTAGCCTCCTGCGTCAAATGCAGGAAGACAAGGCGGAACTTAAGCATGCGGATGCTTTGGCAACGACCCAAAAGCACCAGCGTCGGTTTGGCACTCAAGCTCCCAAGTCCCGTTGGAGGAACAAGGATGAGGGAAACCAGCAGTCGGACTTGAGAAGGATCTGGGTCACCCCGAAGGAAGCTCAAGCTGTCCAGAAAGTATGCCTTAGTAACCCCTTTCGGGCACTAAGGCGTCGCGCCAAGCAAGGTGCGACTGACCTCGCAGCCGCGTCATCTGGTGGCACCCAACCCTTCATCGCCTCTTGCACAGATAGGCAGAAACAGAGATAGGCTCATTCTGGGCCCCACTGACATCCAGCCCCAAGCTCTCCTCAGGCAGATGCCATGATGGAGACTCCTCCACAACGTACCTCAGTCTTTGATAGGCTGGGGACACCTGTCCGCCCCAAGAGGCACTCCTAGAAAAGGAGGACGGTCCGGCTCCTCAACGACGCAGTCAGGGTGTTCGCGTGTTATACCGCCGGACACCAGCCTGAGATTCAGACTGACGATCTGAGCCTACCTATATCTCACCTCAGGAGGCCTCGTCACCCGCCTCTGCCACCGGCTCTAGTCAGCCACATCGGCACTTCTGTCGGACCTCAGGCGTCCACATGAGCAGAAGAAGTTCCCGTTGAGGAGCAAGCTGCCCCTGTCAATGCGGAGCCGGTCAACAATGACCCTTCGGCCAGTGAAGTCCAAGAGGTGACTCTTGAGACTCTCATGAAGGAGAACCAGCACCTGAAGGCCCTCCTGTAAGACTTGCTTCAGGAGCGTGACCTTTATCCTCAGCCATCCGCTGGGCCCTCGATGGAAGCACCAGCTCTGCCAGGTGGGCAAAACGGTGCTAACACCTCCACGGCAGTTGCCCGAACCCCCACAATCATTGGGTTCGACACGCCTTTGGCTAAGACTCAACCACGGCCACCCAATATGTCGGTGCCAAAAAATCTTCTGGCACAACGCCAGATGATCGAGCGGATCATTGAGACCAAGCTCGCCCAATTTGGAGAAGGGGTCGCAACTGTAGATCTCTATAGTGTCCCCTATCCACTACACCACTAGCTCAAGAAGCTTCCCCCGGAGTATGCCAAACCGCCGAAGTTACAAAAATTTGACGGACATGGGTCTCCGCACGAGCATCTAGCCTACTACATTACGGCCATGGGCGAGCTTGCGTTGGACGAGTCTTATCTCCTTCGCTACTTCGCCACCTCACTTACGGGAATGGCCTTCTAGTGGTATTCCCGCCTCAAGCCCAATTCCGTCATTGACTGGGCAGATCTCCAGAAGAAGTTTCTCGACTGTTTCCAAATGGCCGAGTGAAAAGTCTCCTTAGCCGAGCTTTGCTCCCTCCGACAAAAGAAAGGCGAGAGCGCCCTTGACTTCATCAAGAAATTGTGAGACCTTAGTATGACATGCGTCAACCCACAAGTCCAGGAGGATGACATCACTATCTGTCGTTGAGGCTTGGCGATCGGGGTCAGTGAAAAGATTCTCGGCACCAACATCAAGCGTTTCGACCAGCTCAACTCGACAGTCGTCGAGATAGAAATGTTCTTCGCTGACAACCCGAGCTACACTGCAGCCAAGGATAAGCAGACGTGGGAACGCCAGCCCGGTAAGGAGATGAACATCATCGAATTCACCCCCGCTACTAAAGCCAGCAACGGAGCCAGAACGAGCGATTCCGACAAAAGGCAAGCTGATAAGCCAGTTGCTCCTTCCTTCTTAGAGCGTATGAAGACGCCCTTCTCCTTCAAGAAGGAACATACGAAGATGCTTTTCAACCTCTGCATGGCTCAGAGGATCGTCAAACTGCTTGAAGTCCGCAAGCCGGACGAAGCTTAGAAAACTGACGATCTCAACTACTGCCTATACAATCGTATGCTGGGTCATTCTCTTGAAGATTGCTACGTCTTCAAGACCCAGGCACAAAAGCTGATCCGAGATGGCCTGATTCAAATGAAAAGTAATCTTGTCTGTAGCAACTTGAATGTACGTGCTCGGACTTGGTGGAGTATGTGCTCGGACCTTAAGAGGACATACACTGTCTCTGCTACAGTGTATGCTCCAACTTTGATAAACGGCGAGCAAAACATGCACGGGTGTTAATGTGTGCTCGGACTTGCAGAGAAGGACATAAAGCATATGCTCGGACATGCATTGCTTTAAATACAGTGTATGCTTGGACATACACTGACATTGCAATAGTGCATACACCGACATTAATACACGAACGAGCAAGGTCATGCACGGACGTGATAGCAGGCAGAGCATGCAAGGACTTTGTTTTAAGGAAAAGCATGGGGTATGATATGAGCACGAACTTGATGCCAAGTCGTGGGCTTTGTGAAGCAAGGCAAAACATGCACGGATGCATGTTTCAACTGAACATGCATGGACGCATGTTTCAAAGAAACATGCACGGATGCAAGTTCTGTGAAGCAGTCAAAGCATGCACGGATGCATGTTTTAAATGAACGTGCAAGGACCTTAGAGAAATTGCACGGACTTTAACACAACTTGCACACAGGAAAAACATGCACGGGGTTTGGCGTGAACGGACATTGTGAAGACATGCAAGGACTTGGTCTCAATATGAAAACATGCACATGGTTTGACGTGCACGGACTTCGTAAAGACTTGCAAGGACTTGGCATGCAACCCAATTAGCAATTAGACTAAGTGCAAAACATGCACGGGGTTTGACATGCACGGACTATGTGAAGACTTGCAAGGACTTAGTGAAGACGTGACTGTTCATGCCCGGACTCTGCCTTACTTCTAAATAGAATGTGCATGGACTTATGTTCTTGGCCAAGGCCAGAACATGCATGGACTCGTATGCACGGACTTGGTATGCAGTGGACTATTCATCCACAGACTTGGAAGAACAACATGCACGGACCTATTTAATACCTTCACGGACTTCAACAGGACATGCACGGACTTGCCATGCAGTGGATGCAATGTGCATGGACTACTATGCAAAGACTGTACATGCACAGACTTTAGCTGCAACCCAAAAGCAATTAGACTATGTCCAAAACATGCACGGACTCTGTATAGGACATGCATGGACTCTACAATGCACAGTGAAAAACTACACGGACTTTAGATGCAAAATGTGCACGGACTTTAACAAGCAACCCAACAGCAATTAGTTTAAGTCCAAAATATGCACGGACTTTAATCATGCTATTCAGTGGAATGTGCATGGACTTTATGATTGTGTGCATTAACCATGCACAGACTTACTAAAGTGTATCTCGGACTCTACATAGCTAAGGCAGATGTGCTCTGAACATAGAAATGTGTTGGCCATCATCAAAATAAGGTTGTTGGCCATCATCAAAATACTCTTCTGCAATCGTCTTCTCAGTGATCCCCTTTATATACTGGCGAATTGGGTCATGGGGTCCCCACAGGTTTCACTCCGACATGTGGAGGGAGAATTTCTGCCAATGCCTTGTCAGAAAAGTAGCTTGAGTGCATCCACGTGTCAGATTATGGAGTTGATGCGAGGCTACGTGGCTGATAGATCTTGGAGAGCTAGCTGCCTTGAATCACATGTCTCATTAACTTGATTCTTGGATCACGTGCCCACTTAAGTCTCTGCTATTCTTAGTCCTTTAAGTGTTTGACTGAATTCCTATCAATAAGAAATAAGTCATTTCGTTAAACACCTTTTTAATCATTATTGCTCAGGAGAATTTATACTTAGTCAATTTCACAAAGATATCAGATGCATAGATCAAATGAATGCAGATGCCTTAAAGAATACACTCAATGCACAGACCTGATAACATTGATTCTACATGTGCATTGACCTTAGACTCTGCATGTACACAGACCCTACATGTGCCTAGACCCTAGACTTTACATGTGCACGGACTCTAAATGTGCGCAGACTCTAGACTCTGCATGTGCACAGACCTTGTAGAGCATGTTAAAGAATGTGCATCGACGTTTTAGAATGTGCTACAGTACATGCATCGACCTGATATGCATAATACTCGCATGAGTGTCAGCCTTCTAGAATGAGTGTAAGGATGTGCATCGACCTCGACCTTGCTTTACTCAAGGTGTAATGTGCATCAACCTTGCTTCACACATGGTGCAATGTGCATCGACCTTGCTAAGCACAAAGTCACTCATGCATCGACTTGATACACTACTAGAGTATATATATGCACCGACTTGTGTGATTTCATGCGAGTACATGCATCAACCTTATGTTCATCATGGTACAAGATGCATTGACTTGACAGGATGAAGACATATGCATGTGCACCGACCTAATAGATGTGAAATGAGAATGTGCATTGACCTGTCAGACTTAAGACTAAAATGTGCATTGACCTAACAAACTTAAAGCAAAAATGTGCATGGACTATATGTGATGAAAATGTGAATGTGCATTGACCTTATCTAACTAAGACCTGAACATGCGCATCGACCTTATATGACTAAGTCCTGAACATGCATCGACCTTACTGACTAAGTGCCTAAATATGCATTGACCTGAGTTTTGACACCTAGACAAATACATGGCTTGTTCAATATGAATGATTCTTATACAGTTCAGTCTCAACATGATTCATAGTATGTTATCATCAAAACCAAGGTTCCAACATTCCCCACTCATTGTAGGGTGCGGGAATGCTGGCTAAGCATGACCATCTTTCGGGACCATCCTGACTCTTCGAGGATGAGTCTCCTATCGACTCGCTAGTTGATCTCGGCTCTTGTGTTGTCTTTGCAAATTATGTCCTAGGGTGCATATCCCTTTGCTGCCATTTTCGTGTCACATCACTACCTCATGGTTAGAGGCCTAGGTTGCTCGACCTCCGTTGCATCTTTAGGGGTTCGATAGTGGACCGAGACCATGTGGACCCCCCTTTTGAAAGTGCTTGCTTCATGTGGGCATGGTGGGTTTACCTTATATTCCCCCATCTTTAGTTCGCCCTTCTCGATCAGGCCTTGGGCAATATCTTTGAACACATAACAGTCTTCGATAGGGTGGCCCAGTACCCGATGATAGGGAAAGAATCGAGGGTCATCACTTCTTCTGGCATCCTCTGACCTTTTGGGCTCCGGGAGAGTAACCTTGCCATAGTGGCAAGCCCATTCAAAGATCCCCTGAGTTTTATTCCTCAGAAAGGAATAAGGCTTCTATATCTTTTCTCGGAACGTGGAAATTCGTCCTGCCAGTCGGCTAGTTGAGGGACTGGCTACTTCCTTCGCCTTTCTCCTTGAGTGCATGAAAGCACTAAAGTTGGTGCTCGGGGATTGATTCTCCCATTCCGCCATGGTTACAGGGGGGTGCCCCGGGTTCGTGGATCTGTCTCGCCAGAGGAGGAGGCCCTCAGTCAGATCAGATAGTAGTTTGGTCATTTTGACCAACTGTGCCTTCAATATCTCGAACTCCTGCTATTGCTCTCAACATGTTGTGAACATAATGGGGTCGTATTAGTAGAAATCCGGAGCATGGCTTGGACCACTGCCTTCTCTTCCATCATCGGGTGGAGATGGCGACATCCCGTCATCATGACCATCTGGGACCGGCCCCTCAGAAGAGGGTGGGACCATCCCTATATCCCTACATGGAGGTGGGTTCCAGAGGAACACTTCTTCATCTTGAGTTCCGCCGGCCGGAGGCACATGTTATTCCTGGCTCTCGGCTTCTTGTGTATTTGGATTCTCCAGGGGGTCATTGCCTACCGAGGCCAAGATAGATATAATATTTGCTTCATAACATCTCCCATTGGTCAAACTGGCGACCTCCGTGGTCTGGGGCGCGGTGCCACATGCCTCCCCTTTTGATTTTTGTCACCCAGACAGCTGCTTCTTGGTTCGAGGCTTGTTTTGCTTGGCCTCTGATGCCTCTTCGGGAGTCTGGTAGTGGACTGAGACCATGGGGACTCCCTTTCTATAAATGCCCACTTTATGTAGGCACGGTAGTTTCACTTCATATTCTCCCATCTTCAGTTCGCCCCTCCTGATCAGGCCTTGAGCGATATTTTTGAAAACATAACAATTTTTGATGGGATGTCCCAGCACCCAATGATAGGGGCAGAACCAGGGGTTTTGAGCCTGATCTGCTTCTTGCTCCATGGTTGCTTCACTTTGGACTCCGTTATGGTGTTAAGAGCTGTAGTGTACCATGTTCGTCGTGCCGTGTCTAGTGGCTGATGCGTTGAAAAGGTTCATTCATTATTTTCAGGACGTGAAGGTAAGCTGAGATTAGCATTTTTTCGTAGGCTTTGTGCTAAAGCCGGTACTCTCCTTCGTTGCAGTTAGGCTCCTTATGATCGGTTGTTCGCTGGATCAGTACTCGTGGCGTGTTAATTGTGATTCTGATGAGTTGCAATGACACCGAACGTGTGCTGAGATGTGATTACCGAGGTCTTTTATTATGCCTGTGTGCGTTGTGTGAGTGCACAGCGGAAGTGTGTTGGCTGATTACCCATTGGCTGAGGATCATTGTCATGAGATTCTCGTTGATCGAGGGAATTACTTCTTCTCGATGTGACTTCATCTTGGCTTCCTGTGCCTTGATGTCATCCATTGCAATGCTGTTGCTGGTACTTTTTCTGGTGTTGGCATCGGTGTTTGCGAGTATTGGAGAATATGTCAGCTTTCCTACTGATTGAATACCCTTTACTCTGTATTTCCTCTCTCTTGGGTGTTATGCTCTCGAGGCTTTGACTTGGTCCTTGAGTTGCATCCCTTGAGATTGTCGTTTTGTGCCGTTTCCCATAGTTGTGGGTCTTTTCCTTGGTGAACTATCTGAAGCATGACTCATTCCCTGTAGTCGTGTGTTCAACTGCTGTCGTGCCTTGATGTCACCCTACTTGCAGTTGTGTTCCGTGGTTCTGTGTGTTGTACGGTGTCGAAATCCTAAAGGTGCTGCCGTGTTATTGCAGTTGTTTTTGTAAGTGCTATTATCTCCATGAATTTGTCGTTGGTGTCCTGTGTGCTAGGTGTTCCCTGTTGCCTTTGGCACTGGAGCTGATGATGTGGTCAGGCGGTCAGCTATGAGGACTGTGTTCCCTTGTGTAAGCTGATGCTTGTCGTGTTGTCGTTTCGTTATTCGTGATTTATTGTCGTGGCAGTCGTGTCTCTTTTCCCTGTGAGACATAAGCGGTGTTGCCCTTGTTTCGGAGGCGTCAGACTTATCTTCACTTGTGTCATGCTCTGTCCAGAGCATGTGCTCGTGATTATGGTCTGACTATGTTCCTCTGAACTTCGTGTCTAGAGATTAGTGTTATTTCGTAGTTGCATTTGTTGGGTTGTTCTTCTCTGCTTCTTCCTTCTTGTTAGTCCTTAAATTTCGAGGACGAAATTTCTTGAAGGAGGGGAGGATGTAATGCCCTGAATCTTTGACGGATCATTATTGGGTCTTCTCAGATCATTATTAGGTCTTTCGAGTCCTTTTTGGAGAGATTCGGATTTTGGCGCGATCCCGAACGGTGGATTCAAAGTCGACGGTCAAGCTCACGTTGTGGTTTTCGGCACAGATTAGTCACTTCGGCGCGCGGTTTCTTCGGTGGAGGTAGGGAGATGGACCACCTACCTTTCCTGCACCTCCCCTCTTGGTTTTACGCTAAACGGTGAGAGAACGAGCGAGTTAGGGGTCGTTGTGGATTTTCGAAGTTCGTAGGCTTCGCCAGAAAATAGCGACGATTTTGGGATCGGTTAGTGTCAATGGACTCCCTGGAACGTTGGCATTCTATAGTCACTAATTTTATGTCGAATGGTGGTCTATCGAGGCCAGTAGGAGGCCGGGAACCTCGTTAACCCCATTTGGGTGATTTCGTTAGAATCGCCCATTTCTTGCGATTCGTGCATCATTTTGACTTCGGTCGGAGTCCATGTGATTACCAGGGTGATTGTGGCTGTATCCCTTTTGTCTCGGCACGAACGGGGAGTGGAAAGGCCACGATCGGACGCACCCTTGGGTTTGCTCACCGTGACGATTGGACGGTCGAACCAGGGCCCGTCCAAGGTATGGGCGGCTAGCTCTGGACCGCTCATCCTCGCTGGGTTTTGGGGCTTGTGTGGTCTGACGATAGACCACACATGGTTTGTGCGGCCCGGTAGGGTCCACTCATCCCCACTGGGGTGGCCAGGTACTAACTGCCTATCTCACTGTCTGGGTTGAGCGGCCAGGACCTGACCGTTCATCCCTATTTACCATTGGTCAACTATTGCGTGTCGGTTGTGTTTGGCGGTCTGGTCAAGACTGTTTTGACTGACACTGTAGTATGTCGGTTCGAGTCAGCGATTTGGTCAAAATCGTTCTGACCGGAACCATTGTGGGTCGGTGGGCATGGGAGGCTAGGCCCTAACTGCTCATAGCCTTCGGCGGCCCAGCCCTAACTGTCCATCCCCCGTTGGTGTTTTCAGGTCCGTTCCCTTGAGCGGACTACGTTGAGCCGTTCATCTCTTTGAGCGGCTACGGGCATTCCGTTCACCCCCTGCTGAATGGTCTGCCTTCGACTGTTCATCTTCCCTTGGAATGTCTGCTCCAGACCGTTCATTGCCCTAAGCGGCCAGATCCAGGCCGCTTATCCTTTGGACGGTCCAGGGAGGACCATCTCCTGGTTCTGAGTCTTCCGTGCTCGCGTGAGCATTGTGTTGGCCTCCGGTCGACCCGATTGTGACCCAGTGGTCGACTTTTGATCTCGTGAGTGTCTCGAACACCCTAGAGGTTTTGTGTCCATATTTTGAGGTGTTTGTGGGTTCCGTGTTACCGTGGTTTCAGACCTAGGGACTAGGCTAGATTGACGGTGTTGTGCCGTCACGTTCAACGGTATAAAGCCTTATAATTGCACACCTATTTATGCAAGGACATAAATACAAACTAAGGGATATAAATGTAAATAAAAATGGCAAAGCATTCGTCACTTTTTGTGGCAGTTCTCCACTTAGATTGTCGTCTTTTGAAATACCTGATGTCTGGAGTCGATTCCCATCAATTCTCCCTGGGTGGGAAGAACTCGACCCCGTCGAGTAAGAGGGTCGTGCTATTGCTTCAGTAGAACCCAACGTCATTAGACACGGGCCGTCCCCTCCATCAAACCAGAGGCATAGGTACATCCCACCCCGATTAGTCATTACCTGCTCGCCCAGTATATGATCTACCTGCTCATGCTGGTGGGGTAACAAGGCTAGAAGTGGACGCTCGGGGTGGTGTCACTCACAAGGGGTGGAGACGGCTCAATGTCTCACTAGGATTCACCATTGGGTCCCATGGGTGACTAGACCCGATACACAGAGAAAGAGCTGCACCCATTCGCTAGCAAGCCTATAATGTGTGTACATGATCTGATTGGCCTCATACTCAAAAGAGACGGGTACTTGAGCTTGCATGAAATGACTCGACTCGACATTTACTGACTTACTATGCAATCAACAACATTCGACAAAGACCGACTAAAGCACAAGACAAAGACACACACACGAGTCTAAGAAAACCTATTGTTTAGCCTAACCCATGCACATGCAACGGTGGACCAGGACACCCACATGTGTGCCATGTAGGCATTTGATGTAGCCAGAGGTTGACATCTTAGGGAACTCCTAGGCATCCAAGTGTGTACCAGTCATGCCTTGGATTCCTATGGGGCTTGGGTATGGGAGGTTCAGGAAGTTCGGGTGGTTTAGGTGGGTCGGGGGAACCAAGGTCACCTTCGTCATCACCCATATACGATTGCATCTCTAACAAATGAATGGGTTCGATGAGCAAATGTGGACCGACCCGTGGGGAAGGGGTGTGGTAGGGGACCTCCGTAAAGAGAGGGAATGGAGGTCGTGGGTCAAGCGACCCACTAAGAAAGGGATCGAAGGGATCGAAGGGGTCGAAGAATGTGTGCCTCCTCGACATGGGTTCCCTTATGTCATGAAATGGATCAAAGGGATCAAAGAAGGCATGACCCCTCGATATGGATTCCCTCATCTCATGGTACCATGTATGGAATTTTAGAAGGTGTTGATGGTCACCTTCATGCATTGTAGTAGGTGGGACAGTGGTCATGGGTATGAGGCATGGTTCCTCCCTTGGGATGAAAGAAATGAAGTCAGGCTCGACCGACAAGGAAAAAAATAAAAGGACCTCCATGGTGACATGGCCCATGACATACACGGAGGTAATGGACCCTAAGGCGGGGTGGGTGAAGTCCCTACTCGCCCCAGGCGAAAACTGAGACACACACACAAGTAACACTGACAAGGGTCTAGTCGGGGTCGTGCTCGTCAGCACGTGTCCGAGTTCCTGACCACGTGTGCACACACTGACTGACTGCGCTACGTCAGGCCCTCTAGTTGGTTCTTCCTCCCGGCCCGGACTCGAGCCATCACAGTAGGAGGCCCACAGCAACCAGCCTAAAGTCGTCTCTCTCGGGTAGCCTCGCCACCACTCCCTGGTGGGACCACACGCGTGTTGGAAGGTTACGACTAGTGGAGGGTCACTGAAGGAGTAGACTCTCTAACCAATGGAAATAACGTCTGAACTGGACCAGGTACAGGGACTGCTCCTCGCACCGACACCACTCATAATGACACAAGCCGAGAACACGCCACCACCCGGGACCCCACGGCACTCTCACACATGGCCCCCATCCTATGTCTGGCATCAGTCGGACCACAGGTCAGCACGTGGATCGAGATCCACTCACCCGGGACTCAAGTCGGTAAGAACGAAACTTCGGTTGGACAGAACCCAAGTGGCGGTCCACTCTGGATCGTCCCAAGGTAGAAACGGTCGAATGATAGACCGCAAGGTGAAGAAAGGCGGTTACCCATAGGTCGCCACTCAGAGAGGAGAAACGGTCTCCTGAGGACCGTTTGAGAACCAAGCGGTCCACCTCTGGGCCGTCTCAGAAGCTAAGAGGTCCCCCTTGGGGCCGCCAAGCCACCAAACTACACGGAAGGTTAAATGGTCACCTTATGACCGTTGGGGCCTGAAACGGTCTCCCTTGGGACCGCCAGACGGGGTTAAACAGTCATCTCATGACCGCTAAGCCCAGAGACTGTTCAATGGTCAGAACGCAACGGTCAGAAATACCTCGGGAGTCGCACTGGCTCTGCGAGAAAAATGGTCGATCGATTGGCCACCGCAGGGGGTAACGGTCTGTCGGGCGACCGCATACCCTGCCGACACTACCTGGTCGGCTAGCGGTCTCCATGGGGGGTGTCTACCTTAGAAGCGATTCCTGTTAGGACCGTTTATGCTCCGAAAAATTGAGAACAGCGAAACACAGCGGAATTCACCATTCCACGCCCCGATCACCCTCAGGTGATGGGAAAACAAAGGGGGAACTGATGCAGGATGGACACGCGACCTGGGACTCTAGCTCGCGGGCGTTCCTAGCGAGGGATGCGTGGGACCGTACGCGGTTGAGAAATCGGTAATGAGTCGGGTAGTCAGCTCTTCCGTGCTCGGATCGAGTCTCGGAACGGGTCTCACTCTCTCTCTCGCAGCGGTGATAAAAATATACGAGCTAGATTAACCTATCATGCTCTCTAGCAGCGGCATATACAAACATCCCCCACCCCTTCCCCTTCTACCTTCCACATCACGAACCAATCCCACCACTCGTAAGCCCAAACCTCCATCACCAACCCTCTCTTCTCCTCCTCTCCTCTGTTGACCGACCACCCTCCACAATAGCAGAGGGCCCTCCCTTCTCCTCAAGGTCAATGGCAGCCCACATTAGTGCAGCGTTGCCTAAGTTAAGAATACACAAACAGGTACCATTATCGATCTGCACCGAGTTAGTGCTGGTGCATGGTGTGGCTGGTATTGAAGAGTTGCATGTAGTCTAGCGTCACATGGTGAGTAGCACCGGAGTCCGGATACCATCCTGGAGAGGGAACCAACGAAGGCACAGGAGGAGCCATTGGGGACGCCGTGGAGACGTAGCAAGCATAGTTGGTGAGACTTGGGGATTGGAGCTCTCAAGGTGAAGGTAATCAGCAGTGTTGGAGTGGAGGACAAGCCACTAGGGAAGGTCTAGTTGAAGTGCTATAGGCACTCAAATACCGGATGGCCAACACCCAGGCAAATCTGACAGCGAGGCCCTCAGTTCTTTCCACGACCACGGCCGTGTCCACCAGGACAACTGCGTCCCGCCCTGCGAAGTTAGGCTGACCCTAAGTTGTTGTGTGGACGGAGGGGAATGTGGTCTCCATAGAGAGCTTGCCTTGATGTTGGAGGCGGCTCGTAGCTTATGGGCCAAGAGCATGGCGTGGAGAGCTTCAAGGGAGATGGGCTCCATGCGGCTAGTGATTGCAAGGATGAACGACTCATAGGGGCAGCCAAGGCCAACAAGGATTTGCATGATCAAATCTGACTCAGGAATGGGATGGGCAATGACCGCAAAGTTGTCGACAATTGTCTTAATGTACTGAATGTAGTCGGACACCAACCGAGTGCCACGACGAACTAGCTAAAGCTTCATCTTCAATTGTAGCACTCAGGCACACGAGTGGGATGTAAATCCCATGGCGAGGGCATGCGATGCAGCCTTGGACGTTTTACAGCTGATCATGCAGGGAAGAAGAGGCTCGGTCATAGAGGTGAGGAGGATACTTAAGACCAACTGGTCCTTTCTTACCTAGGATTCATAGGTGGGATTGACAACAAGAAGCTGCGAGTTCTTCTCATCAGGGATCGTCACAGGGGGGACTTGGCTCTATGCCGTTGATGAGGCCCATGTATCTTTGGGACCGGAGAACGGCTTCCAGTTGAAGCTTCCATCCAAGGTAGTTGTCACATGTGAGCTTCATGTGGAGCAGCGACATGACCTGGCCATTGGATGGAGCTAGACTTGTAAACGGTCGGATACGGAGCGGATAGTGTGATATCCGAATTCGTATCCGATTAATAATCGAATTATCCGATTAGTAATGCATCAAGCATCAAGGAGCTTACCCCCAGACTACAAAGATGTGCTAAGGAGATTTGTGTGTGTGTTTGCTAGGCTCACGCCAAGGGCATGCCGCATGATCATCCCTCCTACAACGTCTAGCCTAAACACCAACCTCTTAAAAGGTGGCCCCTTATTTTGATGAATGTATGTCATCTCGATAATCATGCACGACTCCAGATCTTACTTAGTAAAAGCACTCTACCCGAGTCATATCTCGATACTCATGTACGACCCTGATGCCGCTTGGTGAAAGCACTCTGCCCGAGCCCTATCTCAATAATCATGCGCCCGCAGACGTTGCTCGATGGGAACACCCTGCTCGGCCCTGCCTCAACATTCACGCATGACCTCTAATGCTGCTTCATGGGGGCGCCCTATCCAGTCCCTGCCTCGATAATCATCCACGGCCCTCAAACGTTGCTCGATTGAGGCACCCTGCCCGATCTTCACCTCAACCTTCATGCATGACACAGACGTGGCCTAATGAGAGCACCCTGCCTAGTCTCTGTTTCAATGATCGTGTACCATTAGACATGGCTTAAACAAAGCACCCAGCCTGGTTCCTCGTCTCGATGATCGGGTGCCACTTTGGTGTCACCTCAATAAGCGTACCTTCAGTGTTGTTACCCTGACAATGGGCATACTTCACAAGTCCTGACGCAAGATGAAGCGCCAGGCCCCTGCCTCTGTCAACAGGCCCCGAGCACGACCAACAAGGTCTCGCGGTGCCCATCTACTTCAGTCATAATGGTGCCTCTGATACCTGACTGCCAGTCACTCCAGTCACATCAGGGCCCATGACGCCTGACCACTCAGGTCACTCAGTCACAACGGTTCCCCCGGCACCTGACTTCCAGTCATTCCAGTCACATCGAGGGCCCGACACCTGACTGCCAGCCACTCTAGCCACATCGGGGCTCGTGACATCTGATCACTCAACCACTCAGTCACAACGGTGCCCCCGGCACCCGACTGCTAGTCACTCCAGTCACATCGGGGCCCGCAGTGCCCGACCACTTAGCTCACTCAGTCACAATGGTGCCACTGGCACCCGACTGCCCGTCACTCCAATCACATCGGGGCCTCCAGTGTTGAGTTTCCCTTTGGTTTTGATGATGCTGACACTATATAAATCACTGTGCATTTGTTTTGATTGGACGATATTTCTTTCATGAAATTCCATTCCTCATGCACAAAAGCTTCCACTTAAAGAGTTTGTACTTCGTGCACACTTGGACAGCATAATTCTTGTTCGAAAAGTCTTACCTCGTGTTGATTTTCAAGTGTCTACATCGTGCATAAAATTTGTTGGATCTATGCATTTTGGTTTATTATACTTCGCTTCCTCGTTCATGATCTCATAGATGCCAAAACCCTCGTTGAAGACACCTACATCCTCATACTCTAAATCCGGTAGAATAATCAGATCCTCTATAAATTGGGGAATGGCCAAATATGCCTGGCACCTCCTAGCTAGCTCTCTTAAGAATCTACGAGGAATCTTCTTACCCTTGGCCTTCCTAGTGGTCGCTATCCCTAGACTCTTGACACTAGAAGAAGAGGAACAACTAGCTAGATTACTAGAATCTAAGGAAAAAGAGGAGGAAAGGGAGGAAGTGGATATAGGAGGTGGAACAAAGGAGGACCCCTCAGCGGAGGGGTAGAAGAGGTCCGTTAACGAACCCTGAATGAGTGGCCCTTGGATCGGGGCGCACTCAGGAAGAAGATAGGAGGTTTCTTCAATAGAGATGAAGGAGGTGGATTGGTGGGTTTGAAAATTGACATGTTTTTTCATCTTTGTGAATTGTGAAGCAATGACAGGGAGAAGTGGAAGATGAGGAAAGAGAATGATTGGAGAATTCTTGGATCAAATTTGGATTGATTTATTGCCCATGTGGGGGCGTGATAGTAAGTTGAGAAGACTGCTCAGAGAGCAAAGGAAGAATGAGTGATATTCGGAAAGAATCTAGAGAAATAGGGACCAAGACCGCAGGTGGTCTGGGGATGTTGTTGGAAAATCTGGAACATAATGAACGAATCATTGACAGGTGGATGGATTGGAGAGATAAAAGGCCAGCCCACAGCCTGTCGACAGTGAAGCCTTCTTCATACGGCACATCTGGTTCACCAGTGTTGGTATAGTTGCTCAACATCTGCCTTTTATCAGTAATCACTGCTAGCTTCTCGATCATATCGTGCATAAGTGGCAGCCACTCTGGATCGGTCGGCATGAATAGTTGACTTAGAGCAATGGTGATGTCATTCATGTCGAACCATCTGTACCAATCACATTCTGGGTCATCCATCTTCCTCCTTTTATCTGGCCTTAAGGACTCCAGAGCCTTATATGTAACCAGCGGGGCTATGTGTCAAGCAAACTGACGTGCATTCACATCTTGATTATCCAGGACTAAGGTGAGTACAGTAGCTTGCTGCCCTATCTGTTCAGTAGGTCCCTTCACGAAGTGTGTGTAAAGAGACCATGTAAGTGGCTGTCTATCCAGTTTAAATGTGGAAGTCATGGTGGTCCACAGCTCTTCTTCCATTTCCGCAGACTTTGCCTTGTTTGGCCCTTTGTATCCTAGACCGCCTCGAGGGATAAGCTTGTGGTTCTTGACTGTCTTGACTCTGCCCTGCAGGTTGACTCCAAGGCCCTTGCCAGACCTATACCCCATCCTCATCATGATGTTCCAGCCTAGGGTATTTATCTCCCACTGCTACGCAAACAACAGCAGTGGTAGATTCATCAACCCAGTTGCAGTCCCGCTCCCACCTCCCCTGAAAGGTTCCAGACACCAGTGGATTCTACTCCGAGTTAGCTTTCGTAACAAGAGTTCGTGCCCCCTCATCCGACATCGGATCTGTGTGGGAGACCTGCTCCTATCCGACTGCATAGACTGACTCTGGTGAGTGACCAGAGATGAGTTGCAGAAGGTGCCATGGCTCCATCCCGTGTCTCCTAGATCTGCCCTATGGTGGAGTACAACTAAGGATGCCCAGCTTCCATTCAAGACTAGTCTCGCCTCATTCCGATCACCTAGCTGAGAGTATCGTCCCCGACAAGTCGCCTCTATCCACCAGGCAAGCATGACTACGCGCCCCATCAAGAATGGCTGGTGTTGGCTCTACATCCATCAGGAAGGGACCATTCCAGTTCTGACGCATTCCCATGGTGTCCCTCTTTACATCAAGTCCAGTCCCAGCCCGTTCTGACTCCAGACCTATGAGCTACAACATCGGTAAGTCAGGTCTCTAATTCTGCTCATGCACCCAGTTCATCCTCACTGGTGATTAGAAGCTGCCATTTCACCATACGAGCAAGCATCGAGACGACATTCAGTGGTGTTGAGCGAGGGCCATTTATCTTTCAAGCAAAATTGGTCTCGACTTATTTCGACATCTCAGCGGGGAGCATGGTCCCAGACAAGGTGTTTCTGTTCAACAAGCGATGACATCGGTGTAGTTTCACAAGAATAGACGGTTCCAGCACTACCGACCTCAGAGAAGGTTGATTCTCTCTCCTGGATCGTCCCACAACGAGCCTCTTTCCAGTGGCGCTGACCTCATCATCTTCAGGTGTTCGAGCAGGGAGTACCGTCGCCAACAAGTTGCTGGTGCCAGACTGTGCAGACAGCGCATGTGAGTGTGTAGATAGAAAGTTTGTTCTGTTCGTCATCCCCTGTCCCCCTCGCCTAGTCGGCTAAAATCCCCACCCTACGTGGAGGTAAACTTTGGTTGTAATAATTTAATTCCCCCACCCCTGAGCGAACCCTCCTGCGTGAGGCGTACTATTGCAACAACGGGCTTCAGGTCAAGCGACAACGGCGCAGCGTGCTGGTTGCCATCCCACGCTTCCCCGCTCGCTCACGTCTCTGACCAGGATCGGTTTCTTCAAATCAACCAGGTAAGCACTCATCCCTTGCACCGTTTATCCTTATTCATTTTGTATTCCTCGATTACTCCATTGCCAAAGGGAGAGAGTACCCGGCCCATAGCGATTCTCTCTCTAGGCTAGAGAGAGAAGCTCTGGCGATTCTGCGCAATCGGAGCTTTCCCGGTTGGCGTTTGTAAAAGACCAGGGAAATTGCCAGACAGTGCCGGAGAAGACAAGAAGAAAGTCGACATCCTGCCCTACCCCGGGAGTCCAAATTCATGGGGTCACACCTCAGCTTCCACTGCCGATTGTAACCCCGGTCTGGTATGAAACCACGCCCCAGCTGGTCCTCCGAAGGCTAACTGACAACAGGAAGAAGCTGCTTCTGTTGTGGATGCAAACACGAGTCAGCCCAGTAATCAGACGGCTGCAGGCGATCATCGACAGATTAGAAGAATATGAACAACCCAAGATCCAGCCGATGCAGCTGGAGGAATATGTCCCTTAGGAACATATTGAATCCCTAAGATTGGCTGAAGAAGCCGAAGCCGAAACACAAGAACCCAGCATATGGGATGAACTTCCTCAAGAACAGCCCCCAGCTGTAAAGGAAGAGAAGAAGAAAAAGAAGAAGAAGCGAAAAAATAAAAGAAAATGTAGCATTTTGTCCTGTAATACCTTGTCGGCCCTATTCAACATGGCCCAAAATTCTGAAGAGGAGGAAGAAGAAGAAATATGCTTCGCACCGGTCGAACCAAACCAAGCTAAGGCCTCTACTTCCCAGCATGTCACGAGGTTTGGGAGTAGGTGGGGGCGTCTACCCTCGGCCAATCACAATATTATATTCAGAGGTGAGCAGCCATACCAAATCTCCGAACCTGAAGTGAAAGGTGCAAGGATCCCACCTCCATTAGGCCTCTATCCTAAAGATGCTGTAGGCAAAGTGGTTCCATCATTCGCCGAATTCCTGCTTGCGCGGGAAGGTGAACGGCCGACTCAGCAGGCCAAACCAAAGGTCAAGGACACCTCCACCTCGGCCCCAGATGTGCCACCCCCGGCAAACAAAGATGACGAGGGTGTTGCCCCTGTGGCGCAGCCCATGCAGATAAAGGAACTAGGCGACCAGGCATGTTAGGATAGGGCAACCCCCGAAAAGGAAGACAAAGCATCTTCTCCGCTGACTCATTTAGCACCAGAGCATGACAAGCACAACAAAGCCGAAGAAGCAAAGTTAGCCAATGTCCAAGCCGACACCCGCATATTGAAACAACTGAAAAGGATCCCGACAAGATTCAGTGTCTGGGAGATACTCTCTCTTGATGAGGAAACTTGGTAGGCCGTCATTGTGGCTTTGCAAACCCTAGCACACTATGGGAGCTGCTTCACTGAAATGCAGTCGGTGGCGTCCATCACCTTCACCGAAGAAGATATGCTCCTGCCTTCGGTCAGCCACAATAGACCCTTGTACATGAGGGGGCAGTTGAATGGCCAACCTATAAACAGGATCTTGGTTGACCCAGGGGCAGCGGTAAACATACTCCCCTACCGGGTTTACCAAAAGCTCTTGTTACCCTCTGAGGGTGTTCAGAGGAAGGGAGAAGATCTCCGGGTTCCCTCCATCGTGTTGGAGGAAGAGAGGTTTGTTCCTCTGGTTTGTAAGCTGCTGGATGCAGCTTACTGGGATTCCCTTTGTAGTTCGCAAAGGAAGGGAGGCAGATCCTCTAGTAGGTGTTCTACTTCTGGTGGCCAGAAGTTCAAGGAGGGTGTTCCTCGAGGGCAAGCTGTTCGTCAGCATTTTGTTAGCAGACTGAGTCTGCTGTGATCTTGTTGCTTCGTGCAAGGAAGCCTTACTCCGTGGGGTAAGGGGTGGACGTAGATTGCGGGTAGCAATCGAACCACCTAAAAAACCCTCCGTCTCTTATGGTTTGTCATCTCTGATCTGTTACTAGAATGCTTGCACACCTATTGCTTGATCTATCATCTCTCAGATAGACCCCATGTTCTTAATTGTTGGCTCTTATTGCCTGTGGTGACTTGAATAGTTTTAGTTTAACTAATTTGGGGTGATCTATTCAACCCCTCCCCTTCTAGCTCACCTTCCGCTTAGTTTATCAAAACCCGTGTCCACCGCGCCCGAGGAGGATGGGAGAGTGGAGGCCAGGTCGCTCGAGCGTCTGACCTCGACGAACGACTCCTGGCCGGCCATCGCCAGAGGAGCCAGCAGAATTGTGACCAAATCACCTGACTCCGTCATCGCGAGGGGCTACTCCACCTTGCTCTCGGTCAGAGGACGGGCATGGGGTGAAGCTAAATCAGACTTTATTATTGAGGGACCTACAGCCTTTTCCATTTGTGCTCCCTCCTCTTGGGAAATCATGATGTTTATCTGTATCTTCCCCAGAAGCTGGTCCTCCTCGGGCGTCATGAGCAGTCGAGGAGGTAAAAGAGAGACCATGAGCTTCAACCCTCCCCCCGATTGCAGGAAGGACACCAAGCGCTCCACATCTGATCCCGAGAGCGGTTGCGGTCCACCTACCCCCGCGGGGGTGACCGGTTCCCTCCACTTTGCAACAGCCTTGCGGGCTTTAGTGATGTGTGCCACGGGAAGCCTTGCCTCCTCCTAAAATGCAGAAAATGGGGTCAGTCTTTCACCGATCGATGTGAACTACCCAAATCTTCAAGAGATACAAGAGGAGGCCCCAAAGCCCCATATTTACCTCAGTCATCAGAACTATGCTACTTTCCGGTGCTATTTCTCCCTCCTCTAGAGGCTCATCCACCGATATTATAGTCCCCGCGGCTGTTTCCAGCCACAGGACCTTGAGCAAGGTCGCCAGCTTCTCCAAGCTAGCGTCGACTCCCCCGAGTCGGTCCACCAATACGACCGGGACAGGCGCCTCCATGGCCTCCAGTTGGATTTGCTCCTAATAGAATGCGAGCTAGACGACCAAAAATCAAAATCGTACCTTCTACGAGATTGGACGCAATGGCTTCTACACGAATGATGTGAGTGATCCGGCTCCTCGGCTTCTGGCTAGAGGCTGTAAAAGATTACTGGGAAGAAGCTGGAACTTGCAAATAAGATAGCTGAGGCAGAGGTGGTGCAAGAAGATGAAATTGAGACTGCTGCGGCTGGGTAACCTGCGAGAACTGTGCCGGCATGGACTTCATCGGGCAATCTCGAACTACGTGACCCGACTGATCACAGCGATAGGAGACTACCAGCAAGGAACACGGTACACCTGGGGGACTACCACCACACCTCAGACACGGTCTCAGCTGACTCACGGGAAACTCTCGGCACTGCTGAAGAGGAGGAATAGACTGCTGGATAGAATCAGAATACGTCGATTACTGCACAAAACTCAAAGATGCTTGACGGTTAAATCGCTTCTTAGACTTTCTAAACATCCACCTCAAAGTGCCACTAGAAGTATGCACAACAGATGGAACTCCAGGCACTGACGGCTGAAAAGACTGCTGAAACGGTACAACCGATTGAGCAACATTGGACTGAGAAAACCCTGTAGACCTCGCCAAATTAAGCTCAATCGCAACTGCTGCCTGATATGCATCATCCATGACATTCACACAGGTGGCAAGCAGCGGCACTCTCAATTTGACTTTTAAACCACGGAGAAATTGCTCGGTCTTTAAGGCTTCATCAGCAATAATATGCAGCGCATACCAACCCAACTCAATGAACTTGTTTCGATACTGTAGCACGGTCATCTCACCTTGAACCAAATCTAGGAATTGGTGCATCTTATCCATTTGAAGATAGGCCGAACTGTAAGTGCACTCGAAGGTAGTCACGAACTCTGTCCAGGTGATCTGATGAAGTGGTCAGGAACGGAAAGTAACTTCCCGCTTCAAACTCCACCACATCAGTGCTGCACCCTGAAGTTGAAAAGTAGCAAGCATGACCTTCTCATCCTCCATACATTCCATCGATCGGAACACACGCTCCATCGCTTCAATCCAAATCCTGGCAGCATCCGGATCTGACTGACCTTCATAAGTCGGTAGGTGGAATAGTAGAAACTCCTTGAGTGCTCTACCACGGCCACCGGGTAAGTCATCTTGCGGAGCTGGAACAGGCATGGCAGGGACAGAAACTGACACAATCGGAGGGGGAGCAGGCACGACAGGAGGAGGAACGCTGCCACTCTCTTCTTGGGGAACAAGAGCTCTTATTTTACGGGACGACATGTAATACGTAGGACAACAGAAAACACATTAATAATCACGAAAAACACCCTAAGCCAGCAACAGACGACTCGAATGGACTTCACCCTTTCCCACCACTATCAGCCCCTATCCCCAACCTGCTCAGTCCAGTTCACAGGCAGCAACAGAGGTCCAAGTTGCAGAACCTGTCCCGGAGTCGTTCGGCAACAACTGGAGATGCAGCATATATAGACGGAAAGCTCGTCGAGAAAGCTTCACAGTTGTGGTGGTCTCGCCAGCATCCGACATCCCTGCTGCCCATAGGACTCATTCTTCCCAGACTGCGCAAATCAGGACCAGTTGGTGACCTGAGTCGACTTCATGGAGCTCCCACGGTCGCATCCCACAACTTCTGAAGGCTCCGCTTGGCCGAGGACTTCTAAAACCAGTCGACACCCATCAGAAAAAAGTGGGGTCCAGTTCCACATCTGAAGGAGTGTCTTCCAATTTTCTTCCCCCCGGTGCACAGAATAGGTCCCTCCAGACCTGACCTGACCCCCCCCTCACTCAACGGGCTCCTCCTCGCTGCCCTGACATCGTCTGGTGCTCCCCCTAGTTGCTTCTCGAAGAAGACTCATCCACGGTCATCCTTGACTTGGTCCTGCGATGATTGGACTTCGGGAGCGGCTATGGCAGTTACAACCATCTGCTGCTACACCCTAGGTTCAGCCTATGACAGAGCACAGAGAGCCTGTTCCAGGAGCCACCCCTGCCGATGATGACAACGGGCTCATCCACGAAAATTGTCCAGCGTACCAGGGTCTGTCAGCGATAATTCAATGCCAATTTCTGTGACTTTCGAGCTCAGTGGAGTGCACAGCGACCTAGACAGAACTAAAGAAGTGCTCGTCGGGCACTAGTTTTAGCTAATCTCCCCGCCCCGCTTGGCCGACTTAGCGCCCCTCCCTGTGTGGAGGTAGTTTTGATGTAATCCAAAGTTCCCCACCCCTTGTCCAACTCTCTTGCATGAGGTGTAGTACATGTAACAATAGGTCACCTTCCGAAGTTACATCGGCGCGGCGTGCGGGTGCATACCCTTGTCTCCCCGCTCGCCTTCGTCTCCAGTCGGGATCGATGTCTTCACACTAATCAGGTGAGCTTCTGGCCCCCTCTCCTTGTTGGCTTAACTCTGCTTAGCTTAGTATTGTTTCTAAGTTGCATTGTCGGTGGTGAGGTGAGTTCCCGGTCTAAAATTCCATCAAATTATGCGACCACCGCGGAGTGAGTTGAGAGAGCAACCCTACAACCCACGCCCTCGGGGTGCTAACCGCCCACGGAGTTGGGTCTCCCAGCCCCTAGGGGGTTCAATCTTAGGCTAGCCAACCCCCGGAGCAGTGAGGATCTGTCTCAGACCCTCACCACCATCACCGGGTTGCCTACGGATGCGAGAGTGCACTTAGCGGGTGAGTCCGCTTGAGTGAAGTCACGACTCACCCGACGCTCACCCCGAACCCGTGGGTAACTCGGCGATGCCGAGTGGAGGATGTGAGGGCTGGTCCCTTGCAGGTAGAGGGCCAGCAAGGCCAGAGGGTCTCCCAATGGGTATGATTAGCCTGATTCTAGAGGCCGACCCGGTGCGGAGGGCACGGGTAACACTCACTCTCCACGGTGATCACTCGAAGTCTGAGACTTGCGAGATCGGGCACTCTCTCTCACCGGTCAGCATAGCTAAGAGCAAATATGGAATGAAAAGCACTGTAATTAGAGCAAGGGTGAGAGTGCTTACTCGACTGGTTTGAGGAAACTGGTCCCGATCGGAGACGTGGGCACGCGGGGAAGCGTGGGGCTTACCCACGCCGTGGCGAGGACGCTTCAACCTGCTCAAAAGATTACAACACTACGCCTCACGCAGGAGGGGGATCTTGGGGTGGGGGTTAAGTGAATTACAACCAAAACTACCTCCACGCAGGGAGAGGCCTTCAGCCGGCCAAGCGGGGAGGGGGAAGATGAAGACTCAGACTCTACGCAACGTCAGGGGCGAATCTGTCCCTTCTCAGGAACAGGGTACAGACTATTGATGCCGGAATTATTGCGGAAGCTCCCAAACTCCGTTGACAGCAAGACCAGTGCCAAGACTTCGTGGATTGGCCCAGGAGGGTACTGAAATTTTGGCGAGAGCCGGGGAAGCCGTCGCAGGGCGTGGTGGCACAGGAAGTAGGGACTCTATTCTCTATCACGAATTGTCTCAGCACCGCAGCTTCTGGAAGATGACACCACCATGAATAGTCCCAAACTCCGAATTGTGCACGGTTGGTGGCGTTGGAACCGTGGACGAGCTGGCTTCAAAACGAGACCCACAGGGGTGCCAGCTGATGTCAGAGCAGACTGTAGCAATCTGAACAATGACAGGGTGTCAGTTCTGTCCCAGGGTGGATAGAACTGCACACTCTGGGGAGAAAAAGGAGAAGAAATCATTCCGGTGGCCAAACGGAGCTCCGCTTCTTGGAGGAGGAGGAAGACTCGCAGTAGAATGTCCCAGTCGAGCACCGCCTCAAGATCTTTAGAAGACTGATCATGGCAGCCTCTGCAAGCAGCCTCAGGTTGCTAGTCAGACCTCTTCTGCGCAGTCGGAGTAGATCGCTTCTCTCGGACAGCCACGAATTCAAAAGAGGACGAGACAACCGTCGATGCGAAGAAGACTTGGAGATGCTTCTATCGGTAGCTGTTGCACCTCCTGAATCACCCGGATGACGTCGCAGCTCCCTCTGCAATTGTTAGGTTCTCTGGACTGCGAACTGGTGGGCTGTGGGTTCAAGATAATGGGGGGAAAATGGGGTTTATGGGTGGGGAAGGTTGCTGAAATAGAAATGTTCTTCGCCGACAACCTGAGCTACACCTCAGCAAAAGCTAAATAGGTGTGAGAACGCTAGCCCGGCAAGGAGGTGAACATCATTGAGTTCACCTCCACTGTTAAAGCCAGCAAGGAGGCCGAAACAAGTGGATCTGACAAAAAGCCAGCGGATAAGCCAGCCACTCCCTCCTTCTCAGAGCGTATGAAGAGACCATTCTCCTTCAAGAAGGAACACACCAAGATGCTCTTCGACCTTTGTATGGCCTAGAAGATTGTCGAGTTGTCCGAAGTCCGCAAGTCAGACGAGGCCCAGAAAATCGACGATCCCACCTACTGCCCGTATCACCGCATGCTAGGTTATCCGATTGCAGATTGCTACGTCTTCAAGACCCAGGCCCAGAAGCTGATCCGAGACGGCCTCGTTCAAATGAAAAGTGGTCTCGTCGATCCCCCACAACTGCATACGTGGTCCAGGCTAGCCAAAGCAGCACGTGCGGCTCACTATCTGGCTAATGTGATCTACGTGATGGTGACATTCTCTCTCTCAGATGGCGAAGAAGAGGAGTCCAGCACCAGTCAAAGGGAGCGTTCACTCTGGTACCTGGGGTGGAGGCCCTGGCATGATCACAGACCTCTCTCCTTCCCCAGGGAGAGGACCCGGCAAATCTTCTATGTTCTCGTCGAGAGGGGACAAATCATGCCTCGCAACCCACCGACAGATTACACTTCCTAGGACTTCAATCACCCCAGTACTACCCTTTTCATGCTAGGATCTGCCACGTGATCGAGTCCCATGAGGAAGTCCAGTACCTCATCCAGGAGCAGATCCAGTGGGAGCAGATCGATGCCGAGGGGAACTACGTGGCACTCGTCAAACTTCGATAAGCTGTGGAGGAAACACTGAGCACCGCCAGAAACGCGCCAGAGCAATCAGACCCTCCCCTGGAAAATGGGCATGGGTTACCTTACCAGCACACCCCGGAATGGCTTGAATTTCGGACCGACAATTGGGAAGCTCTCAAGCGATTGCGGAGGCGCCGAGATTAGGATGCCCGTCAGGAGACGGGGCCAAGTAACTTCTCGGTCAATGTCATCCATTCTGCCGCCCCTCTGGCCTCTCCTGACCCCTTGATATCACCCGCCGATCAGCAGGCATCCACCACCTCAGCCGTGCACTAGCAGCCTTTGTAACACCCGTAGTTTAGCGGATCCTTAAGGGCCGCTTTGATAACGGAATAAATCCGGATAGGATGAGTTATTCTGACATTTTATCCTTGTTTGAGTTTGACAGCAGGAACAAGTTATCAGGGGTCAGTTAGGATAAAAGGTCTTATTCTAGGAACAACTCATTCTACCATTTCTTAGGCTTTATAAAATTTACCCCAATACCTCTTAAATCTTTATGACGACCATATTATGTCACTACCGTCAACAGTCCCTCATGACGGTTAATCTCAGGTGAGTTAGAAAGAAAAAAATGACTAACCTACGGCTTAATCTTGGTTATCTTTCTCTCTCTCTCTCTCTCCAACTTTTACAGTTCACCCCCTCTCCCTACCTCAGCTCCATAGAATCGGCAAACAACAGTAGCATCTAGTCTGGTATCATTTCTCTGCACCTAAGCGAGCAGCTGCTAGTGACTAGGGAGGAAGTACTTCTACCAAGTGGACAACACAACCACCTCATAGGAGGACAACACATGGTATGCATCTGCCTATTGATCGGCAAAATCCATGAATATGCCTGATTGTTTATCTCATGGGCCTTCGCTCGGGGCTTTGTGGACCGCCTCCAAGTCTTCTACCAAGGAGGACCCAACTATTCATCTTACAACGCTTCACTTGGGGCTTCACCAACCACCCGGGGCTTCATCGAGGAGGACCTAATTCATCACTCAAGGCTTCGCCGATCGCCTGGGACTTCGTTGGGGAAGACCCAACGACACCAACGGAGATTGGGGACCTCTCGAGTGGGTGTACGAGACGAGGGCAGTGATGGCTACACAAGGCAGATGAGGCCCCAATGCTATAGACTAAAGAGTCGATATCTTCCACTAAACAAATAGAACAAAGGATGAGGAGAGGGAGGCATTGGAGGTGTGACTGGAGGAGTTTGCAATCCTTAGGGGAGGAGAAGTTGGAGTTGATGGCCCGCATTCAGAGATACACCATGGAGATGTCAGTGAACAAGGCAAGCACGATCACCACCACAATGGTAAAGCATCCTCACCAACCAAGCCACCATCTGGCTAGATTCGCTCAAACCTAGCCCACCCTCATCATGCCACTATTGGTTCCCTTGTCAGCAAGTTAGAAGGATAGGTATTGCCATTCCCACAGCTGCAAATTTGACCATGCTTCTTTTCATTGTGGGAGGTCGTAGCAGCATATATGGCCACCATTGTTGTTAGGTTCCCATCAGCCATGGGGGACCTCCTTGCTGTCGTTGCCCTCATCATCACTGTCGGAGCTCTCTCCAGGTGCCACCACCAACGAGGAAGGGAGAGGGGGAGAGGTGAGGGATCTCTCTCTCTCTCTCTCTCTCTCTCTTTGTGGCGACTCGGGATCCGAGTACCGAAAAGGAACCGACACGTCTCGAAACTCGGCCCGCCTCCCACGAGTCCGAAGACTCTGAAGGAAAAAAGGGATGGTGTGAGGGTGTGTAAGAAGCTAAAGTAAATGCAGAGATAGCACAATATACAACTAAATAATAATGTAGAAATTAAATAAATAATTAAACTGCTACAAGGTCTAGTACATCTCATGTCTAAATAAAAGTACAGTTAATAGAAAGAAAGGTACAAGTACAAAGGGAAAGTACAAGTACACGGGGCATACCCCGGCTCTGGCAACTGGCACTAACCTCGGCTACTGGAACCACGCTGAATACCTGCCGCATCACCTGAAGTACCGGCCTTGCCTGAAACACGGTGAAAACACACAAGGGATGAGCCTCATTTCACAAGCTCAGTAGGGATCCCTCGAACCCTACCTCGCACGAAAAATAAGGTAGGAAGTAAGAAAGTAGGAATAAATAAATGGAAAAACCGTCTATTCTAACAGTATCGTACTACTAAACCTCGGTTCGTCAAAACTTAAGTCCACACCTGCTGGCAGACAGGAGTACCTCCCACTAGAAGAACGGCCTTGCCTGACACGTCACAAGTGTCTAGATACAATACCCCAGGCGCGAGACTCAGACACACACAGTAACCAAAGTACCACGAACAAGGACTAGCTGAGGTCACGCTCATCAACGCGGGTCTGAACCCTCAGCCTCGTGTGCACACTCAGACCATACGCCCTAGGTCTGTCCTCTAGCTGGTAATTCCCCCACCAGCCCAGACTCGGCGCCTACGGTAACCAGCCTACTCACCGTCTCCCTCGGGTGCGCCACACCAGTGCTCCTAGTGGACCGACATACGTGTGCCGTGGAAGCTACTACTAGTGGATGGGTCACCGGAAGTACAAACTCTCAAGTCATGGAAAACGACTCCGGACGTAGACGAGTATAAGGATCGCTCCTCGTACGACACCGACTCATGGTGATGTAAGCCGAAGATGCCACATCCCGGGACTCCCACGGCGCCCCACACATGGTCCCCACATGATGTCTAGCATCAGTAAGACCACGACTCAGCACGTGGATCGAGGTCTACTCACTTGGGACTCGAATCGACACGGAAGAAATCACCGGCTAGGCCTCAGACGATGAACGATCCATCATTGGCCACTCAAGGATGCACGGTTAAGTCTCAGCCGCGCGTGGGAGAAAGACGGTCCAACCTGGCCGTCCATCGATCGCAACGGTAAGAAACATGAACGGTCAGACACTAGCCGCTCAGGAGAAAGGCAGCTAGGATCCCGCCGTTCCAAGGCGTGGGTGGTCCCACCTAGGCCGCTCATACCCCAACGGTGAGAAGATGAACGGCCAGACCATGGCCGCTCATGGGGACATGCAGCTAGACCCCAGCCGCTCACCCCAAACATTGCGTAATGGTAACAAACAACAGTCAAAAACTCACGAGATGCACGGTTGGTCTCGGGCCGCACATGGGATGCGCGGTCACGGATAGGCCGCACATGCCCCACTGCCCGCCGAGCCAACGACGTCAGGTGACGTGCGGCCAGCCCATGGCCACACTAAGGGTCATGCGGCCAGACCCCGGCTGCATACTCCAGTGCACTGTGCAACGGTCACAAGCAACGGTCAAAATCTCGAGGGATGGGCGGTTGACATGGGGCCACACATAGGGGACGTACGGTCCCACGATAGGCCGCACAAGCCCATAGTGCTCCGAGCCGTTGTGCGGTCCCCACTGGGCCGCACATGAGGATGTGCGGGCCCTGGTTCGACCATACAACCCTCACCGGCATGAAAACGGTGAACCCGTCAGATTTTACCCATTCCAACCCCATACAAGCCCTACGGAGGGGGAAATGAAGGGAAAACAACCCCCAAGCCCCCTAGCATGCTTCTACTCCTCTGAAACACAGATTTGCGGTGTAAAATGGCAGATCAGGCGGCCTCTCCCCAACGCATGCTCGACCTTTCCCGGTGCGAAAGAACCCCCCTCTCGGCCTCGCCTCGGCCTACAAACTGCGGGAATGGAAAGGCGCTGAGCTAGGGATCGTCACCCTACCTTCGGTCCCCGTCGAGACGCGTCGATCCGAGTTTAATCCATGAAGAACGCCATTAGGAACCTCGAGCTTTCACGCTTCCCACGCACGCCGCACGCCCACGCGATCGCCTCACCGTCACCCACGTCGTCGCGTCGTCGCCCCGCCGCCGTCTGCAGCTGGAAGGGAGCTCGCCGCGGTCGAATGGGAGAGAGAGAGGGAGAGGGGCGTGGTCACGGGAGGAAGAAGAAGAAGGAAAAAAGAAAAGGAAATGGGATATTTATAGAAAATCTGATTTTTCTAAAAAATACCAAAAAATAGAAAATCACCTTTCCGTGATCCTCAAAATGCACCGATCGCAATGGTACCACTCTCGCCTGGGTGAACGACTCGGTTCACCCGCAGCGGAGTTCCGCAGGATTTGTGAAAATCTGGGGGAGGGCTGTAGTCAATATGGTCTATGTATACCAGGCATTGTCTGAAGAGATCTCTGAAGCTAGCACTCGGCACACTTATGAAGCCTGTTTCTTGGCGCCCATAGAAGAACAACAGGGATGGCAACAAGTCCCTACAAAGAATAAGAAAAAGAAGGCACCTGGCCCGAAAGTGGGGGCACATGTTCATGGCATCACACCACCACCCACTCCGCCAGTGGCAGCACCTGTGTGGATCAATCCACCCGCAACCATCGGAATACCCATGCACAATCGGAGGAGACAGACTCCGCTGCCAGTAACCAAGGAATTCAGCCTCGGAGCTCGAAGGCTACAAAACTATATAGACGAGCTAGATGAATATGTGCAGCCCGAACTGAAGCCTCTACTAATGTGGGACCACGTCCCTTGGTAGGAGCTAGAGTAGCTTTCACTCAAGTGGGAGGAAGAAGCTGATGGAGGATCTAATAAGGATGGCAACCTGTTCTGGGGGCAAGCGCCAGCCGAAGAAAAGAAGAAAAAGAAACAAAGGAAGAAAAGAAAGGCTGCCAAGGCCAAGAAAGGGCTGCTTGTATCCTGCAACACCCTCTCAGCTCTCTTCAACTTTCCTGCTGAAGAGGATGAATAAGAAGTATGCTTCACACCCGTTGCCAAGGGAAGCAAGGCTGAAGTCACAACTGCTGCTCACACAACCCGGTCAGGCCAGAAATGGGGGCGCTAGCTGCCTGCTAACCATAATATCATATTCAGGGGAGAGCAGCCCTACAAGATACCTCCCCCGGAGGTTAAGGGAGTCTAGATCCCTCCTCCGTCAGGCCTTTACAACCAGAGTGGGGGCAGCACTACCACCCCTTCCTTCCTGGAATTTATGAAGATGTCAAAGGGAAAGCAGCTGTGTCAGGATGCTGACCCTACAATCAGGGGTGCCCACCTGCAGCCCCGACAACCTTCCGGAGTCCTAGATGAAAATGAAGCTTGCCCGATAGCAGCCAATGAAGGGCAGCAAGAACATGACACCAAGCAGAAAGATGCTGAGTAGGAGCCCGATGAAGCAGGCCCATCAGAGGCCTCAGTTCAAGGCCTTTCCAAGCCCAAGTGGGCAGAAGAAATGAAACTGTCTAATGTCCGAGCTAGAAGCAAGATAATGAAGCTACTCAAGAAGCTCTCGACAAGGTTTACAATCTGGGAGATCCTTTTTCTGAGTGAAGAGACCCGACAGGTGATCATCACTGCTTTGCAGATGCCTGCTCAATATGAAACATGCTTGGCTGAACCATTGCCGGAGGCCAGCATGACCTTCACTCAGGATGACATGCTACTCCCTACTATCTACCACAACAGGCCGTTGTACATGAAAGGACACTTGAGGCCCCCTTCACCCTCTCCAAGCCACCTTTCCCCTTCCCAAGTCACCCTTTCACCTCCCCAAGGTCCCAATTGAATTTCCCACCCCTTGAGGGTTGTGCCCCAGCCTTTCCCTCTTCCCCAACCTCCCTTGGTCGCAGCCCCCACCTTCCCTCCACTTCAAACCACCAACACATCCATCAAGAACCTTCTTTGCTCTACTCAGTTCGCGGGTAGCATAAGAAGCTCAACTTGCAGAAGCTGTTTCGGAGTTGTTCGACATCAGCTAGAGGCGCACCATATATCGACGGAAAGCTCATCGAGATAGCTTCGTCTCTGTGTCATCTCGCCAGCATTTGACTTCCCCGCTGTCCGGGAGGTCCGATCTCCCTCGACTGTGCAGATCCAGATCAGTGGGTGACCTGAGGCAACTTCCTAGAGCTCCCACAGTCGCACCCCATCACTGCTGAAGGCGCTGTTCGGCCGAGGTCTTCTACAACTAATCGGCTTCCATCAGCAAAAGGTGGCATCCCGTTCGGCATCTGGAGGAGCATCTACCATTTTTCTTCCCCCAGGTGCGTAGAACAGGTCACCCAGGACCAGACCTGACCCTCCTTCACTCAATGGGTTCCTCCTCGCCACCTCGACATCATCTGGTGCTCCCTCTAGTTGCTGCTCAAAGAAGACTCATCCACGGTCGTCCTTGACTTGGTCCTGCCATGATTGGGCTTTGGGAGCGGCCGTAGCAGCTACAACTAGCTGCTGCTGCACCCTAGGATCAGTCTAAGCCAGAGCGCAGAGGACTAGGACCTGAGTCTGCCCCGGTCGGTGATGATGACGGGGCTGCCCATAGAAATTCATAAGCATACCAAGGCCTGATAGCGACGAACAGGCACTAGTTTTGGTGACTTCTGAGTTCAGAAGTGTGTGCAGCGGCATCTGCATCGACCCCCTATCCTATCATTCCAGAACTGGATAGAACCGGAGAAGTGCACTTCCGGCACTGACTTAGCAATTCTCCCCTCGCCGCCTGGCCGGCTTAGTGCCCATCCCTGTGCGGAGGTAGTTTTGATGTAATCCTTAATTTTTCCTCCCCTAGTCCAACCCCCTTGTGTGGGGAGTAGTGCTTGTTTGATCTGAACAGGGGAAGCTACATCGACGCAGTGTGCGGGGAACCCACACTCCCCGCTCACCCTCGTCTCCGGTCGGGATCGGCATCTTCATGCAGATCAGGTGAGCTTCGGGTCACTCTCCTCTACTGGTTTTATCATTGCTTAGCTTAATATTATTTCTAGTTGCCCGTCAGACGGTGAGTGAGTGCCCGTTCCAACTTTTCGTACATCGAGTGACCACCGCGGAGCGAGGCGAGAGCAATCCCTTACATCCCAATCATGGGATCCAGGGTTGACGGGATCTGCATCTCTCCCGAGGTCCCTTCAGTTACATCAATGAAGGGGTTATCTTCATCTTCTGTGGTCACCACATTTACTGCCATTGTAGTGACTCTTGGGGCTTCATCAGCAGTTATTATTTTCTCTTTTGCCGCCCGACTTCTCCTTGTGATAGCACCTGGCCTGTTTGCCAGTCTCAGCAGCTCCTCTGGCTGGGTTGGTAATGCACCATGCCTTCCAGCGACACCAGCCATATTACAGGTGAAGATCTTCATCTTTCCCATTTGTCTGTGAACCTTTCTTCTCAGTTGGTCTGGATATCTGAGACGGTTAAAGATCAAAATTCTTTCTTCTTTTTCTTCCCTCTGCAGGCTGTCTTCTTCATATACGGCCCTACGGCCTTCTTCATGATCATTAGAGTCAGAAGAGGAGACTCCGAACATTACTTCTTCTTCCTCTCTCTTCTTTCCTCTTAAATCTCCTGTTCCCACCTTCACAGTCACTGGCAACAAACCTCCCCCCCGGCCAGGAATTTATCCTTCCGACCCATGGGCGGCTATCGGCAACATCTTCTTCTCTCCTCCATTTCTTGCCCCCTGCTCCAGGGTGGGCAGTGGAAATGTCTTTTTCTTTTCTCTTCCCATCTCTCCTGCCTCTTGTTGTGAGGCGGGCAGCAACATCTTTTTCTGGCACTTCTCCATCTCTTCTGCCCTCTGCTCTGAGGTGGGCAATATCAACCTTCCTCTATTGTCTTCTCCCATCCCTTCTGCCCCTGACTCTGGGGTGGGCAACGGTGTCATCTTCAGCTTGAGCCGGGACCCAGCTTTGAATCTTCTTTGGCCTCCAGACCTGTTTGAATCTGGTCAGCTGGGGTGCCAGTGGTTCTCTTTCTCTTGTCTCCATCTCGGCCCTCTTTGTGGCCAGCACTTGAAATCTGTTGGCAGTTTGAACTGCTGGAACGGTCACATCTGGCCAGATGTTTCTTGGGCAGCCGTTGAGGTTGACCCTGATGCTCCCGACCATCATGGTCTTCCCAGAGTTTGATACTCGGTGGTTCGCAGCAACGAACCAACCTCTTCTGTCAGCTCCCCTTCTTCTTCCAGCAGCAGCAGGGGTGGCATTCCTTCTCACCTCGTGGTGGATAAGGCACGACATGATTGTGGGAGTAGCTCTAGTTGTTCGGTTCCTTCTTGAACCGGCAGCTGTCGGTGAGGTCTTAGCCGCGTCCTCCAGTTTCTGGTCATCGACCGTCAGCAGGTCGACAAAGATGAGGCCCAGACAGTTGGGCAATCCGATGACTGGGGGCATTGACCCGAACATGACGGGCACCGCCAGGTAGCCCTCGCGAACATGGACGTCGACCACTTGGTGAAGTAATCGATGGCGACGATGATGAACTTTTTCTGGGCCTGAGCCACAGGGAATGGCCCGAGGATGTCAACCCCCCATTGAGCGAATGGGTAAGGCTCGTTCAGGGTGACAAGTTATGACACTGGTTGGTGGACCAGGTGGTCGAAGCACTGGCACCGGTCGCATTTCTGTATGTATGCTGAACAATCGCGCTGGAGAGTAGGCCACCAGTATCCTTGCCGAAGCAAGATTCTGGCAAGCGATCGCCCTCCCTGATGTGCTCCGCACACGCCTTCATGAACTTCTTGCACTGCTCGGCTGGCTTTGTCGGTACTGATGCACTTAAGGAGGGGGCCCGAGAAAGATCTATGATACAAAGTGTCGTCCAGGAGGACGAAGCGCCGAGCTTGGTATTTTAGCCTTCGAGCGTCCCGTGGGTCGGGGGGTTCTCTTGAGTCTCTAAGCCAAGATAAGTAGGGGGTACGCCAGTCGCTCGGGGAGGCTGAGTCAATGATCATGAGCTCCGAATCGATGCTCGGTCACTCCAATTCCTCGAGGAGAACTGATCAAGTGCCCTCAGGGACAAGAGAGGTGGCCAGCTGAGAGAGGGCGTCCGCGTGGGAGTTTTTCTCCCGAGCTATCCGGACTTCCTCAAAGCCCTCGAACTGTTGTGCCAACCCCTTGACCAATTGGAGGTATTTGATCACTGGTTCTTCCTGAGTCGAGTAATCACCGTTGACTTGACTAGCGACCAACTGGGAGTCAGTGTAAATCCTGACCCTCTCAGCCCCTAACCGTCGAGCCATCCAGGCCCCTACGATAAGAGCTTCGTACTCAGAGGCATTGTTGGACACCTGGAAGTTGAACTTTAAGGCATACTGTAGCTCTGCTCCTTCAGGGGACTTAAGGAAGATGCCAGCACCACTCCCGGTCGAGTTTGAGAAGCCATCAATGAACAGATCCTAGGTTGGCCCAGGTGCGGTCGTGAGCTTTTCCTCGATTGGGATGGTGCTCTCGGCGATGAAGTCCACGAGTGCTTGTGCCTTGATGGCCGAGTGAGGCCGATACAAAATGTCATAGGCCCCGAGCATGATAGCCCATTTGACGAGGCGTCCTGAGGCTTCAGGATGTGCAAGGACCCTCTTCAGGGGTTCGCCTGTAAGTACGATGATGGAGTGCCCTTGGAAGTAGGGTCGAAGGCACTTGACTGAGGTAACCAATGCTAGCACGAGTCTCTCGGTTGCGGGGTACCTCCTTTCGGCCTCATTAAGCACCTTGTTGGCTAATAGACCAGTCTCTCGACTCCCGCGTCATTCCTGACTAGGACCGAGCTTAAGGTGGACGGTGTCGCCGAGAGGTAGAGATGTAGGGCTTCACAATAAGCCAAATAAATTAATAACAAGAATGGTATATTTTAATAAATTCCATCCTCACACCTTGCCCTTTAGCTTTCTACTGGCAGCTATAGAGGACTGGAAGGAGGATGCTGCTGAAGCTTGAGGATAGATCTGTTGGAACTGTTGAGATGGCGGCGGTGGTGGAAGTGGAGGCCTGAACTACGATTGAGACGGCTGAGATTGAACCGCAAGAGCAAATTGCACTGGGATCGCTCACAAAGGATAGTCTCTCACTATGTGACCCGACTGGTCACATCAAAAACATACCACCGGCAAAGAACACGGTTTGCTTGGGTGGCTACAACCACACCGTGCACAACCCTTAAATTGGCTCTTAGCAGAACCCTGGCGTTGCAGGAAAGAAAGAGCTGACTACTCCACTACACCGGATGATGCCTGCTGGTCAAATCACTTCTTGAACCTCTTCTTATTCTTGAATTTTCTGAACTAGGACTTACCCGAAGAAGAAACACCACTAGCAGCTGGAGTGGCAGAAGAAAAACCTGGAATAGGTGGTGGATAACCAGATGGAAGCTGAACCATTGGCTGAACCGACACTGCCTGAGAAAGAGTCTGGGATCTCGCCAAGACCAACTCCAATGCTGCCGCAGCCTAATACACCTCATTCATGTTAGTCACGCGAGCAACAATTAATGGTTGCCTCAATTCAGCACGAAGACCACGAAGGAACTGCTCCGTCTTCAATGCTTCATTTGCCAGCACATGGGGCACATAACGGTCCAATTCCATGAACCTGTTTCAATATTCGAGCACCGACATTCCTCCCTAGATGAGCTGTAAAAACTGGTGTATTTTATCCATCCTGAGGTAAGCCGGACTAAAAGTAAGTTTAAATGTGGCGACGAACTCAGTCCACGAAATCTGCCGAAGTGGACAAGATTGGAAGGAAATCTCCCATTCCGTATTCCACCATGTCAGCACCGCACCCTGGAGCTGAAAAGTGCCGAGCATCACTTTCTCATCTTCCGCGCATTCCATAGAGCGAAACACGCGCTCGGTCGCATCCAGCCAAACCCTGGCGGCATCAGGATCGGTCTGGCCTTCAAAAGTCGGCATATGAAATAACAGAAATTCCTTCAAAGCATGTCCGCGACTGCCAGGCGCATCCTCTTGAGCCGGAATAACGGGAGCCGGAGCAGGAACATCTTGAGGGACACTACTCGCTTCCTGGGGAACCGAAACTCTCCGACGCCGAGGCGGCATCTTGAAACGACTAGAAAACACGGATAATAATCAGGAAAATCTATTAATCATACGAAAAACATCCTAAGCCAGCAACAGACGGCGTAAATGGACTAATTCTGGACAATAGCTGTGCAATTTCCCATTCTCTCTCGTTCTCTCACCTCTTCACCTCGGACTGCAAACAGAGGGGATCATGGGCAAGGTGACGACGCCGGGAGGCTGCTGAGACGCGTGGTGGAGCGAGAATCGGTGTGGTTGTGGCACGATCCCAAATGGTGGATTCAAAACTGACGGTTTGGTTCGCGTGGTGGTTTTTGATCGGGTTTAGTCGCCTCGGTGCTCGGTTTTGTCGGTGGAGGTTGGGAGATGGATCGCCACTTCGTCCTCTATGTTTTCCCTGTAATTTTGCATAGAATGGTGCTCGATCAGGGGAGATCGGGCCTGTTTTATGCAAATCGATATTTTTTGGGTTTGTAGGGTTCGCCGAAAAATGGCAACCATTCTTGATGTAGTTAGTATCAAATTGACCGCTGGGATGTCAGGATCCCAACCCCACCTATTTCGTGTCGATTGGTTGTCATTTGGGGCCGGTAGGAGTCCGGGAACCCTGGTGACTTGATTTGGGTCGATTCGTTGGAATCGCCTCGATCTTGCGTTTTAATGCTTGCATGTGGTATTTTTAGCCCCTAGGGGTTATTTTTCATCGCGTGGCATTGTTTCCCCTGCGCTTCGGCATGGATGGGGCGTGGAACGGGCCGATTCGGCCGTTCCCCTATTTTGCTCGTCAGATTTGTGTAACGGTCACTCCAGTGACCGTCACACTGTGTGATGGTCCCTTGATAGATCGTTACGTCCGTAGGTCATTTCGCATCCTTCGAGGTTGGGGTCGTGTGACGGACTAGTACTGGACCATCACATGACTGTAACGTGCCTATGGTGGTGCGTTACGCCCTTGGTGTGATAGACTAGTATAGGACCGTCACATGTCTATAACGCGCTTGGTTTGGTGCGTTACGTGCTGTGGTTTTTGAGGCCTACTACTGTGTCAGACCCTCGACGATCGTGTTGTCTCAAAGACCGTGTCAGTTAATTCATTGTAACGGATCTCTCCCTACGCGTTATAGTTAGGTAACGCACCCGTGTGGGTCCGTTACATTATGTTTGACTGGCGTTTGTCTGGCTATGGTGATTGGTGTAACGTGCCTACCCCCATGCGCCATGTGGCTATGGTAGACTGAGCCTAGTCCGTTATATGCCTCTTGTCCGTGTTAGTGTTTTGGGTCTGTTGGCTTTAACGCCCCTGTCGTTGTGCGTTAAGCTCGTGTAACGTGCCTATGGAGGTCTGTTACATGCCCTTCATATGAGTTCTGGTCCATTGGCCATAACGCCCCTGTCCTGGTGCATTATGTTGATGTGGCGCGCCTGTCTTGGTGTGTTAGATGGTCTGTATTGGATTTCAGGACTGGTTGCCCTGGCGCCCCTACCCTAGTGCGCCAGAGTAGTGAAAGGTCGAAGGACCTGAGTCATGAGTCGCATGAAAGTACTAGGGGCATTGGTCAACCCAAAGGGCATGACCAACCATCAAACATAAATGTTTGGACCTGAGTCTAGTGAACATGACTCACATGTTGCATCGACCTTATAGAACATGTTGCAACATGTGCATCGACCTGATGAACAAAACACTTGCATGTGTGTCGGCCTTGTAGAATGAATGCATGAATATGCATCAACCATGCTTTACACAAGATCCAATGTGCATCGACATTGTTGAACCCAAGGTGCAATGTGAATCGACCTTGCTGAGCACAAAGTCATCTAGTGCACCGACATGTGTGACTACATGCGAGTATATGCATCGACCTATCAAGTTGCAAGTACAAACATGCATCGACCTTATGTTCAACATGGTACATAGCTGCATGTTGGACGCACTAAAACTTCATCTTTGTTTATCTTTTATCTTTTATCATCTTTCGGTTTATTAGTCCCACCAGGCATGCCAACTTGTTGGACGCACTAAAACTTCATCTTTGTTTATCTTTTATCTTTTATCATCTTTCGGTTTATTAGTGTGAGGGCGTGCTAGTCACGTGTGTGACAATTAATTATTTCTGGCTCCGAGACTGGAATGGTCCGGAGCCAAGGGTGCGCTCCGTCTGGCTAACCAGACGATTGTGGGTATCAAGTCGGAACTGGAGACCCGCCGTGCCATAAAAGTCACGGCGTTAATTACATCCCCTCGGAGAGGAAAAAACCCTTGATTAATCACCAAGATTTGGGGCCTTATGGCCTGAAATTAGTGTTAATGAAACGAGATAATGAAATTCGTGAATTGCGTGAAAATGCCCCTCGATGGGGATGAAAACAATTCAATTCATATCGGTCACTCATGGATCATTCCATATCCGAACGAAAGTCCATGTTGAAAGCATGACAAAGACGGAAGTAAACCCGCACGAATGTCTGCCGAGTGTACGACAAGTTTGATGCACATATCTGATGAAAAATCAGGGTTGAATTCCAATGTCTGCCGAATCATGGCAAGTTTGATATAAACGATAAAGAATCGGGGTTTAACCCCGATTCTTGCTGGGGATGACAAGTTCGATATTGGGTAGCAAGAACGGGTCAGATTTAGCGAGATATTGGCCCAGGGTAAAGTCAGAACATGGCCATGTTCGGGGTGATCCCCGAGATCCAAGCACGACTCGCCGGGACATCCTTAATATTTCTTTCACACCGGGTCTAGAGAGGGTGAGGGCCTCGGATCAATCGCCATTAATTTCTTAAAGACGGTGTTCGAATTCATTTTATTTTTTATCATTATTAACATGATTTCATGGCATTGTTTTTCATCATTATATTTGACATCCTGTAAGGAGCTATCGAGACAGGTGCTGTTCCGGGAACGAGTTCAATGGTGAAGTTTACTTCTCTTTCGGGCGGTAAATCTGGTAAATCTGAAGGGAATACATCTGAAAATTCGTTTACAATAGGGAAGATAATTTCTTTTGACTCCGTAACAATCATAGAAGCAAGAAAGGCTTCACATCCTTGCGAAATGAGTTTGCAAGCGTGAAGAGAAGAAATAATGGCAGGATGTTTTCTATACTTGATACCAAGGAAGGAAAATCTTGGAAGACCTAGTTTGCGAAAGGATATTATCCTATTTCGGCAATTGATATCGGCATCATGGTCAACTAACCAATCTACCCCAAGAATGGCATCATAACCTTTCATGTCAAGGCATACTAAATTTGCGGGGAGGTTATGACTTTCCACTATTACCTCACTGTTAGGATAGTAATCAGTAAGCTTTGTTCCAGAACCTAAGGGTGTGGTAATGGAAAGATCTGAAGGTAATGGAACTAATGAAATTGGTAATGTTTTTACAAAAGTAGTGGATATAAAAGAATGAGAAGCACCAGTATCAAATAGCACGAATGTAGGACGGGACCAAATTTGAATAGGACCTTCCATAAGTCCACCATCCCTAGGCGCTTCGTCATCTTCTAGAACAGCATTGAGGCGAGCCTGCCTCTTGCGTCTACCACCAGACGATTGATCCTTCATATGGGGGCAATCTGGCATGCGATGCTCCCTGCTGCCTCAATGTAGACAAGCGCTGAGGCGCTTCCAGCATTCCTCTGTCAAGTGGCCGAACTTTTGGCAAAAAGTGTAAGCCGCCATCACTTTTCCTCTTCCTTGACTTACTTATTCTTCTGGGAACTACCACCATTCCCACTCCTAGACCTTTTCTTACTATCACGACTTTTGTATGGTACCGTGATGCTGAATTTCTCTTCTTATTTCACCGATCAGACTGTCAGCTTGATTCTTCACTATTGCCCTTCAATTTCTCGACCTTCTTTAAGATTCTTTCACATAGATACGCCCGCTGGACCATCTCCGTGTAAGTACGGATATTCTGGGTCCCGAGTTGTTGACTAAAATCGGGCCTTAACCCGTCCATGAACCGATTGGCTTTTAACAAATTAGTGCTAACCAAATGGGTTGCATATGGCGCTAGCCTAGAAATTTGAAGTTCGTATTCGGCAACTGACATCATTCCCTAACGAAGAGAGGCGAACTCCACAGCTTTTCTTTCTTTAGCACACTCAGAAAAATACTTGGCATGGAATAATGTGAGAAATCCTTCCCATGTGTGAGGTACATCGGCCGAAGGTGCTGGAACCAACTTCCACCATATACGTGCATCTTTATTGAGTTGGTGACACCACTAGGAAGGCGCGTCAGGGTTGATGCACCATTCCTCCTAATGCACTTGATCTGGTCCATTAGGGACTGTAACGCCCCTAGAGGTGTGCATTACAGCCAGCTTGGTCATGTGACCTAATGCGCCAGGGTTGGTCCGTTAGGAACAGTAACGCCCCTGGAGGAGTGCAACACGGCTTGCTTCATCTTGTACCCTGACACACCGGTTTAGGTCTGTCAGGTGCTGTGACGCACCAGCGTAGGCACGTTATAGTTCGTTTCATACCAAGTGCCTGACGCGCCTGAGCTGGTCCGTCAGGTTACCGTGGCACACCAGGGTTTGTCCGCCACAACCTCTGACGCACTAGGGTTGGTCCGCCAGGCTTTGGACTGCCCCGAGTGGGTTGCAGTCCTGTTTCTTCACTGACTAGAGTCACCATGCGACGGTGTGGGTAAGAGGGACGGTCCCCGTACTGGTCCGACTATGGCGTTATTTTTCGGGACTTGAGAGTCTACTCCTTCATTGACCGTCCACTAGTCGTAGCCTGCCTACACGTTTAGTGGTCCCACCAGGGAGTGGTGGAAAGGCTACTGTGAGGACAGTTTTTAGACTAGTTTCCGTTGGGACCCACGTCAGTCGCCAGAGTCTGACTAGGGGGAAAACCAATCAGAGGCCAGACCTAGGACGCGTGGTCTGTGTGTGCACACGTGGTTGGGGGCAGTTGGACATGCGTTGATGGGCGTGACCCCAGCTAGTCACTCACTTTTACTTGGGCAGTGTCCTTGCCTCCGCTAGGAGCTAGTGTGTCAAGCCGACACCTGCGGTGCGGTGTAAGACGTCAGGGGACGCTACCGGCTGTGCTTCTAGTGGGAGGTACTCCAGTATTGGACAGGGAGTAGCTGTCTATTTTGGTCGTGTTGACCGTTGAGCTATGATACTAGCTGTAACGACCCGAGAATCCGATTACCGGGAAGGCTCAATAACCTGAGACTCGAACCGCCACCCACGAGCCCGAAGACTCAGAAGGGTTAAAAGGATGGTGTGGAGAGTACACAAGTATCACAAATAATTACAGAAATGAGGAAACGAGGTGAGGTACTCAGGGGGTAATGGCAACTGATAAGCTACCTCACCGATGCGCTTAACCATGGGAAAGGGACCAACATAGTGGGGACCCAGCTTCCCACACCGCCCAAAGTGCATCACCCCCTTCATCGGAGAAACTCTCAAGAACACACGATCGCCAACGATGAAAGTGAGAGGCTGCCTGTCACGCCCCGATACGGAAAATCGGGAACGCGATGAGTCGTAAAAGAGCATGTAGAGCAAGTACAATTTCATTTCTAAAATCAGACATGAATGGGAAAATGATACTTTTATACGACTGTTACACTGCCGCGTTCTGAACAACTATGTTCCGCTGCTATCAGTTCGGGGCGTGATAGTTTTGTGGCCAAACGATTTATATAAATACTTTAACAAATTCAAATAATCACCTAAAAATAGCCTAAAAATTCCTAAAAATAGTGAAAATGCACCGGACGAATCCTAGATCTGCACCACTAAGAATCTGCTAAACCATGGATGTTACAGTGCCTATTATAGAGGCTTTTATCTATGTAACCTCATTTTAAGAGGTGTTCTTCTCCTTGAGAGGAGTAACCTTTGCTTGAGAGCAAGAGTACCCACAAGAGGTCGATATCCTACAAGTGTGGTTAATACCTGAAAATTGGCTGAGTTTGGCTAAACTTAGAAATTAGTTGGGATCTTTGTCAAGGGATGCCTATGGTGAGCAGAACACCTGAGCAAAAATAGGAATTATATTAATTTCTAGTTGGGAGAGTTAGTGGAAATTTCGGTTGCTACTAGGTACTGGAGATAGGGCTGATAAGAGATCAGTGCCAAATCAGTATAAAATCCTTGCATCCCATTGTGTGATTTCTCTTGCATTTTACTTTCTGTATTACTAGCATCAATAGTACACCTAATCTCTACTAATGTTCATAACTGTTTCCCCTACACCGACGACGTAGGATGGTGGATGCGCCAGGGGGAGATACGTATGTCGGTGAAACTTGTGGTGTATTCGGGGTATTTTCTTTGCTGGCCTTATGTCTCTCATGGCAGCACCGTACACTCGCCTTTTATGGAACATCGAGAGGGGTCAACTTGCACGAGAGGTGATAGGACAGTTGCTCATTTTGGGTGAATGGAACTGAGGTAACTAGGTGACGGGATAATTGGACAGGGTGTGGGCGTGCCAGTCGATCTCAAGACAATCACCTATGAAACCAAATGTTGATCGGAGAAACGTCGCCAGGACGTGGCACGTGGGGTCGAGGGTATCAGATGACACGTGGAGAGAAGGGTGGTCCCACAGGTGCGAGTGTGCTGACGATTGTGGGGATTCATGTACGGGACGTCTTTCCCCACCTACTGCAAGCAACCGATGTTTATTTATATCAGATTGAATCCGAACACCTTTATTCTGTGCTGAAGAAGAGCATGGATATTTCTGAAGCCATGGATAGAGGACCGGGTATACCCTGTGACCGTAGGGTGACCTTTGCACTCAACTAGGAGGGTTAATTAGCTGGAGTCTGGGCGACAGGACACACACTGGCGGGTGTAGAAGTAAGACTGAGACCCGAGTGTGTTGAAATAATAGATCGATGGATGCGATCTAACTAGTAGAAAGTGGATCTAGAGGGGGGTGAATAGATCCAACTGCGGAATTAAAAATTTTACACCGTCTATTGCTGGCATAGGATGTTTTTCGTGTGATTAATTGATTTCCTTATGTATTATTCATGTTTTCTAGTAATTTCAATATGCCGCCTCGGTGTCGGGGAGTTCCGATTCCCCAGGAAGCGAGTAGTGTTCCTCGAGATGCTCTTGCTCTGGCTCCTATTATTCCGGCTCAAGAGGATGCGCCTGGCAGTCGCGGACGTGCTTTGAAAGAATTTTTGTTATTTCATCCGTCGACTTTTGAAGGCCAGACCGATCCTGATGCCGTCAGGGTTTAGCTAGACGCGACCGAGCGCGTGTTCCGCTCTATGGAATGCGCGGAAGATAAGAAAGTGATGCTCGACACTTTTCAGCTCCAGGGCGCGACGCTGACATGGTGGAACACAGAATGGGAGATTGCTTTTCAGTCGCGTCCGCTCTGGTAGATTTCGTGGGCTGAGTTCATCGCCACATTTGAACTTACTTTCAGTCTGGCTTACCTCAGGATGGATAAAATGCACCTATTCTTGCAGCTCGTCCAGGGAGAAATGTCGGTGCTCGAATATAGAAATAGGTTCATGGAATTGGGCCGTTATGCGTCCCATGTGCTGGCGAATGAAGCTTTAAAGACTGAGCAGTTTCTTCGTGGTCTCCATGCTGAATTGAGGCAACCGTTGATTGTTACTCATGTGACTAATATGAATGAGGTGTATCAGGCTGTGGTAGCGTTGGAGTTGGACTTGGCAAGATCCCAGACTCCTTCTCAGGCAGTGTCGGTTCAACCGACGGTTCAGCTTATATCTGGTTATCCGCCTCTTGTTCCAAGTTTTTCTTCTGCCACTCCAGCTACTAGTGTTGCTGCTTCTTCGGGCAAGTCCCAGTTTAGGAAGTATAAGAATAAGAAGAAGTTCAAGAGGCGATTTGACCAGCAGGCATCGTCCGGCATAGTACAGTAGTCAGCTCCTTCTTTCCAGCAATGCCAGGGGCCTGCTAAAAGCCAATTCAAGGGTTGTGCACGGTGTGGTGGCAGCCACCCAGGCAAACCGTGTTCTCTACCGGTGGTATGTTTTTGATGTGACCAGTCGGGTCACGTGGTGTGAGACTATCCTTTGCGATCGATCCCAGTGTAATTTTCTCCGGCGGCTCAATCTCAGCAGCCTCAATCACAGTTCAGGCCTCCACTTCTACCACCGCCGCCATCTCAACAGTTCCAGCAGTTCCATCCTCAAGCTTCAGCAGCATCCTCCTTCCAGTCCTCTACAGCTACCAATAGAAAGCAGAAGGGCAAGGTGACTCATATCTCACAGGCTGAGGCTGTGGCTTCAAATCTCGTTGAAGGTACTATTACTATTTTTGGTTGTGCAGCCCGTGTTTTATTTGATTGTCCCTATGTGGAGTGGGCAGTGATTTATAATTCTATAATTATTTATTACTTATATTTATCGGGAGTTAACATCCTTGGCCGAGGTGGTCGTCCCCATGCCCGGAGCGTGGAGGTATCGTCTTTGCTCCTTACTCGGCATCTTGCTTTACTTGTATATATTTTATATGTCGCTGCTAGAGAGCATGTTATGATAAGTTAGCTCGCTATATGAATTCACTCACCACTGCGAGCGAGAGAGTGAAACTCGTCTAGTGACTTACTCCGAGTACACACGGAAAAGCCGATACCCGAGACTCATATTCGGTTCCTCAACTGTGCACGGTCCCACGTTTCCCTCAGTTAGGGATGCCCGTGAGCTAGAGTCCCAGATTCGCTCTCATCCAGCATCAACTGCCCAAAGTGATCCCCATGTGTTCGAGTCTTGTTCTCCACTAGCAACCTATTCGTTACCCTTAATAGGTTATTTTTCACCCTTACATGCCTATTTGTCGCTGTTAAGGACCTATTTTTCACCCCTATTTGGTCACCAATGGTCTTCTTTAGACTTTAGAAATCTCGTGCTAATGGAGTCAACTCCACAAGGTCATGGTGTTGACACTCCTTCTTCGTTTTTCAACACCTTTAGACCAGTTATCCATTTTTTATCCTTAGCATCTATTTTTCACCCTTATCTCCCAAAGCCGTCGCCTTTTGCCCTTTTCTACTCAGCCTTGACCGTCACCTTTGTTCCTTTGGAATCTATTTGTCACCCTTAGGCGTGCATTATACACCGTTAAGACTCTATTTGTCACCACTAATGCTCTATTTGTTACAGTTAGGGCCCTTGTTACCTTCACGAGCTTTTCTTCATTTCTGCTGACTGGTTGACTGCTTTGCCTTATAGCTGAGCTTGATAGGTGTTGACTTTGACCCTGGTGACTATCTTGACTCTAGAGCTTGGTGCTTTGACTTTGTTGATAGTGTTGACTTTGGTGCCCAAGGGTTTGACTTTATTTTAGCTTGAGTTGTTGACTATTGATTGGGGTTTGACTTTGACTATATGATCTTTGACTGAAGATGAAATTTACTCGACCCTTGTCTTGACTGAGGTCAGGTTGACTAGAGTTTGACTTTTAACTCTTCTTGTTCACATCCAAGCTTTTCATGCTTTCAGTGTTGTGTCCTATTTTTCACTCATACGAAGCCATTTGTCACCACTATTGCCTATTTTTCACCCTTAACTAGCTATTTGTCGGCCTTGTTTCACAACAGACGATGCTTTGTGTCACGCCCCGAGCCAGCGGAAGATAGAACTCGGATGTGGCGCGACGAAGTCTATAACGATCGATCATGTCAATCAGAGCGTAGTGCATTCAACACAGACAGGCTGATGTGATGTGAGGCTCATTTGTCATCTACAGGACGTAAAGTTAGGCTGAGATTAGTGTTTTTCATTGGGCTTTGTGCTGAAGCTGGTGCTCCTCTCTGTTGCACATAGGCTTTTCTGTTCGATTATTCGCTGGATCAGTGCTCGAGGTGTGTTATATTGTCATTTTTTGAGATTACAATGACAACTAGTGTGTACTGAGATGCGAAAGCCGAGGATCTTTCTGATGCCTTCATCCATTGTTGAGTGCGCAGCGGAAGCGCGTGGGCTAATGACCCACGAGTCGAGGATTCTTTTCATGTAATTCTGCCTGGTCGAGAGAGTTGCTCCTTCTCGATGTGACTCCGTCTTAGCTGCATGTGCCTAGACGTTGTCATGACCGTGCCATTGACGGTCATTTCTCTAGTTTTAGTGTTGGCATTTACGAGTGTTGGGGAAATCATCAGCTTCCCTACTGATAAAGTACCCTTTACTCTACATCCCTTCTCACGGGTGTCGTGCTCTCGAGGCGTGTTCGTAGTCCTTGAGATGCATTCCCTGAGATTGTGGTGCCTCTTGTTATTTTGCGATCAGTTTTAATTGTTGCGAGTTTTTCCTTAGTGAGCGGCCTGATGCATGACTTGTTCCCTGTACTCGTGTGCTCAAATGTCGCGTGCCTAGATACGGCCCCGCTTGCAGTGTGTTCCGTAGTTTTGTGGGCTGAACGGAGCCAAAATCCTGCAAATGCTGCCGTCGTTGGCTATTATTTTTATAAGTGCTGCTCTCGTATGATTCTGCACTTATGTGTTAGACCATTGTCTTATCAGTAGCTTGCTATGCTCCTTCTTCTTTCTGGAGTAGCTCATGACTCGATCTGATGTAATGTCTGAGTGGGGACTGACTTAATGCTGTGTATGGTCCAGTGCTGTCGATGTTTGCTGCCATTTGTTCATGTAATTGTCATTGGCGTCCTGTATGCCAGGTGTTCCCTATCTTCTTTGGCACTATAGCTGATGATGTCATCAGGCTGTCAGCTGAGAGGACTATATTTCCTTGTGTAAGCTGATGCTGATAGTGCCTGTCGCTTCTGTCAATTCGTTTCTCGGTGTTGTTTACTCTGGCAGTCGTGTCTCTTACTTTGCAAGACGTAAGCGATGTTGCCTTGTTTCATAGGTGTCAGACTGATGTTCACTTATGGTCGTGCTCACTCCCGAGCGTGTATCCATGACAACAGTCAGACGTTGTTCCTCTGGACTCTGTTTCTCGTATTTTGTGTCTGTAATTGTTGGGTTGTTCTTCCCTACTTTACCCTTGTTGGTCCTTAAATTTCGAGGATGAAATTTCTTAAAGGAGGGGAGGAGTGTAGCGCCCTAGATCTTTGGCGTAACCGCAACCAATTTGATGTCATGTTCCTTAGAGAGAAATTTGAGACGGCTGAGGGATTGGCGGTTAGCCAGTCCATGGATGTTCCAAAGGAGCATCTTCATGGAGCGCGGTTGTTGGAGCGTGGACGTGTCGTTCCTAGAAAACAAGGGACCGGCATCATGATAGGATGGCTCAAGTTGCGCGCCAGATGACCACTTCAAAGAATAGCCTGGTGGGTTCTTTGAGCGTGCCGGAATAACCATTCCAAGTATGAGCCCGCTGGGTTGGGCTTTCAAAAGGAGCACGCTGGATTAAGTTGTCAAAAGGGTGCGCCGATTCACTGCTTGTAAGTGGAGCGCGCCGTGTTTGGGCAACCAAGGGAGCGCACCAGATTAGAGTGAAAGCAAAGGCAGATGGGGGCGCGCGCCAGGTATGCCTAGCAAAGGGGGGGCGCGCCAGTTTAACCCACGCTGGTTTAACTCGCGTCGGTTTAGGTGAAGGCCACGCCGATTGGGGCTTCTTCTCGGAGTCGCAACCATTGATACGAACGTTGGCATTCCTGGAATGTTCTCGTTGCAATGCATTACGTCTGTAGTGTTTCATTCGTAGCCTCTAGGCCTCAGTCCCAGACTATACGTGGCTTTCGGTGCATGTCGGACCTATGCCCGAGTTGTTGACTTTTCTTTGATTCAGCTTTCAGCATGGCTAGTTGGAGAATTGTGGCTGTATCTTCTGCCTGAGGGGGCTTCCTTAATGGGTAGTGGACCACCAAGTGAGTTCTTGTCCTGATCGGGTGAGGTATGAGTTTGTTCGGCCTTCTCGTCTTCGAGTTGCGCTTGAACGCGTAGACGCGAGTGCCGTATAATCATCATCATCATTTTTAACGTCCACAAATGCCCCCCACTCGCGGGTGGTGCAAGCGAGGGATGAGTGCACGGGGCCCGCGAGTGTAGAGTTCTTTGAGAAGATATCTGCTCCTCCAGGCTGGTGAAATGCTGGTCCAGTGCTAATTCGCGGGAGAGCGCTCACCCCTTCAGCAAAGGGATGAGGGAGCCACTCCACTGCGTGTGCACGTGGACCAAGAGTCTTTTTTATTCATCGACTCAGATGGAAGGTCTGAGCCAGGACCAATGAGGTTTCTTTTTGTCCATCGACCTGAACGGAAGGTCTGAGCCGAAGGTTAATTCACCGGTGGGACTGGAGATTGCAATACTGGGGTGGTTTGTTCATTAGCACAGGGTTAGTGTCAAAGCAAGAGTCTTTTTGTTCATGGCTTCAAACGGAAGGTCTGGGCCACTAGCTTGTTTGTCGATGCCGACTGAAGATATCTTGATCTCCGGTGGGACTTGACGGATCGACATCACTCAGAGGCTTCGATGGTGATCAAATGACGATTAGTAGAAGGTCGGGTTATGCCTGATTGGAAACTTTCGTTATGCATGATGGTGGTCTTCGGACCTAAGTTCTCCACCCAGTATCGAGGTTTAGAAATAACGAAATTCTGCATGAATGAACCAACTAACAAATTCATCACATGGCATCATCATTCACGTTTAGTTTGTATTCTTCTCACATTCGCGTGACCCCCTTAGGCGTCCTATCATGGCAACTAATCAAGGGTTATCCACCTTCTCGGAGGACATAATTAACATCATAACATTTATGGTATGATGGACTTCTGGTCCGGACATGACTCTCATAATCGACTGACCAAGTCATATCGAGCACATAATAAATTTGTCACTTATGTGATTGGCACGTCTACCCAAAATAAATCAAATGAGAATAATCATTCCCACAGTTTGATGGCAAAGGACTTAGATGTGCCCCTTCTAGTGCACACGCTAGCAGGAGCATTGTCCACTACCAAGAGTTATCCTTCCTTGCCCGTAAATGTTGAAGGGAGGGAATTGTCGGGTCACTTCTATCTTTTGACGATGAAGGACTATGATGCTATTCTTGGTCTGGATTGGTTGGAGAGACATTATGCTCTCATTGATTGTTGAAAGAAGTGGGTTATTTTTTGCATTCCTAGCAAGAAGGAGTTCTTCCACCCTTTACCTAAGTTTGGGTCAGGAAAGTTCATGGTATCGACCATGAAGGCAGCCAGATGATTGTACAAGGGCTATAGTGCATTCCTAGCCTGTGTAGTGACCACAACTGAGGTCAAGGAAGCGCCATCACTAGAGAGGATTGAAGTGGTTTGAGACTTCCCCGATGTCTTTCCGGAGGACTTGCCAGGGTGCCGCCTATCCGGGAGATCGAATTCTCTATTGATCTGATACAACACCGATTTCTAAAGCACCTTACTGAATGGCACCAGCAGAGTTGGCTGAGTTGAGGAAACTATTGCAACAGCTATTGGACAAAGGCTTCATTCGAGCAAGTGTCTTACCTTGGGGAGCCCTAGTTCTGTTCGTGAGGAAGAAGGATGGATCACTTCGACTCTATATTGATTATCGAAAGCTCAACCAGGTAACGGTGAAGAACCGCTATCCTTTGCCTCACATTGATGATCTCTTTGATCAATTGCAAGGTGCCACATTATTTTCGAAGATTGATTTGCGCTCAGGATGTCATCAGCTTCGAATCAAGGAGGAGGATACTTCGAAGACAGCTTTCCGAGCCAGATATGGGCACTATGAATTCTTGATTTTACCCTTTGGTCTAATGAATGCCCCGACAACATTTATGGACCTAATGAACTGAGTGTTTAAGCCCTATTTGGATAACTTCATGGTTGTATTTAAGCCTTACAATTGTACATATACTTTCCCGAGGATATAAAAGCAAACTAAAGGACACAAATGTAAAATAAAAATGTCAATGCTCAGCGTCGATTCCCATCACTCTCTCTGAGTCACCAACTTCTCACCCGAGGTGAACAAGTAGAAATTGTTGGAGAACCTTGATTTGGCGAGTGAGATCTGAGAGATCGCAAGCATCCGAGCCACGGAATACCAGTGGTGCCTCACTCGATACTACAAAGCCAGAGTCTGAGACACACTTCCAGCCAAGAGACTTCGTCCTAAGAAAAATAGAAGCCTCTCAACCACTGGAGGCAGTGGGCAAGCTGGCCCCTAACTGGGAAGGCCCCTATCGAGTGGTCGAGACGCTCGGAAAAGGGGCGTACCGACTATCCACCATGGAAGGAACACCTATCCCTCGAACATGGAACGCAACAACATTACGCAAGTTTTATTTTTGAGCCTCTCTTAAAAACACACATGTAAGTAATATAGAGCAAAAATAATCCTTTTTCCTTTCATTAACACTTCTTTGATACATTAGATAGGCCACGGCCATTACAGTACAAATCAAAAGAAATAACAAAAGTACAACATCCAGGTATTCCTGATCACTTGACGTGAACTCGGTTGGCACTCTTAGGCCGAGTCACAAACTCTACCCAGTGTAGAAACTGGCTCGGATAATAGGATGACTGACCCTGTCTGCTCAAAAAATTCAGAGAAAAGGTACCAAAGGAAGAGAGGAAGAAGAAGAAGGACCTCCTCTGCCAACTCTATGGAAGGACCCTCTACGGGATACGATGAAAAAGAGGATGGTAAAAGGCATCACACAAAGTGTGAAAGAAAGAGGAAAAGAGGTTGGTCGAAGAACCAAAAAATAGAAAGAAAAAGAAGGAAACTGGAAGAGCTGCCCCTCTAGGGGGCGGGATCGAAGGCGGAAAGAAAGAAGGTAAGGGAGGGGAGGAGGTGAGGCGAGAATAAGACAAGGGTGCAGTGCCTGATACCCCTATCCGTCCGCTTCTACCTCTCTCCTAAGATAGTGTCGGCGGTCCAGAACTAGGGAGAAGACATGCCGGCGCATGTTGGGCCCTCTCCCAAATCGCCCGCTGACTACTGAGCACTCTTCCAAACCAGAATAGTAGGAATCTCCCCCCTACTATTGTCCACATCTTCATCCTCTGAGGTGCCTTCCATGTTTCGCCAAGACCAATAGTTCAACACTTCGTGGAAAGGGAGAACTGCAAGGGGTGGCCTTAAGCGATGAAGAGAGGAGGAGATGCCCTTTGAGACCTTTTATAGGTCGAAGGGGAGCTATTGTCTTAAATGACTTTCCCCTCGAAGAAACGCAAAAGGCAGAAACCTTCAGTGAAGAATCCACATCCCCCCGCTTTCAACAAGGTATGCGATCACTCCATGTTCTTTTGAGGAATTCTTCCTCTGGTGATCACATCTCCATGTTAGCATCTCATGCTTAGTTTTATTTTAGTCCCTTTTTCCCTAATATATTTCATGTTTGTTTTTATTATGTTTGTTTTATTTTATTATTTTGATGTCATCATTGATCTGAGTGACACGGTTCACAACGGGGTGAGGGTGACCAATTACAAACTACTACCCTCACTCAGGAGGGGGGATCGCGGGGAGGGGGAAGCGAGCTAACAACTGCGTGCCGAGCTGTAGTGGCCACTCAAGACGCAGCCACCTCCTGGACGAAGACCGAAGGATGCTGACGGACGCCTGAAAGCCTGGTGTCGATCTGACGGCACTGGGTGGGAGCGGCAGTCGTAGCAGCAGGCCGGCGTGATTCTGGTCGGCTGGACTAGTCGGCGCAGAAGTGGTGCGACGGCTAGTACGGGCGCTGCCGAACTCCAAATGCGGCGGGGCCAGGTCGGGGACATCGCTGACTGGGAGGTCTGCGAGGCCTCAGAAGGGGGTGGCCGACAGATCAACTTGCTGGGCGTGGTCGTAGGGACGGTCAGCATCTGATTCCTGGGTGAACAGCAGGATAGGACATCAAAGATCAGGGAAGAACTCCTGGTGCTGACATTGGAACGTGACGAAGCCACTTGCGGTGGTTTCGTTACGTCAGTCGATGCAACTTTGATGAAGACATCATGAACTGAAACTGACAGGAAGAAGGGGTGTTGGGGCCGATTTGACAGAAGTCTGTCCTGGGTGACCAGGGGCTCCGGATCTGGCGTGCCTGTGGGAGTTTGGACCCCAAGGACAGAGGCGATGTCGAATGTAGGCGGGACCACCTCTGGTGTGTCGGGGCTTTGGGGCAGGAGAACTCTCATGAAGAGAGCTCGGGCTGAATCACGCCGGGGCGGGCTGTGGAGTTGCTACCATTTGGGACTCAGGTTCGGACCTGAGATTGGCGTAGTTTCACGAGAACGGGAGGTACGTGCAGTGCCGAGGTCGGATCACCGCGGGATCACTTCTGGAACGAAGCTAACTTGACGACGTACGACTTCCCAGAGGGAAGATTCAGCTGGTTTGCACTGTGGAGGCCTGAGTAGTCTCTGTAAACTTGACCTCTGCTGCAGGTGGGTTGCTGAGGACAGCAGCAAGGCCTTCTCGATCTGCGGGACGGCATAGTGATGACGGGGCGACACCGGGGCGCCGTGGACGCTGGGAGCTGGGGTGGGCGGACCGGAGTTGCAGTAGGAGAAGGGGCTGGGGCGTGGGGTGCTGGTGGCTAGGGTTAGGGTTGGTGGGGGGGGCGCTAGCTGAGTCGCCCAAAAGCTGAAGCATTATTTCTAGCACATGAAGTAAAGCTCTTGGCACGAATGGACCTGATTAAATACTTGTTGGAAAAGCCTACCTTGACTGATCGTCTGGTGAGGTGGCAATGTTTCCTTAACCAATTTGACATCACCTACGTCAGTCAAAAGGTGGTCAAGGGGCACGCCATTACCGAGCACCTTGTCCATCACCCGCTCCCCACATTTTCCCTTGTCGAGGAGAGCTTTCCGGATGAAGAGTTAGGAGCCATCTTCGATGGTGAACCTTCGTTAATTCTCTACTTCCACGGTGCACTCAATTCCAAGGGTTGTGAAATTGAAGCAGTCCTCCAATCTCCGTAAGGTGTCATTATTCCACGTGCTTGTCAATTAACCTTCCCCGCCACGAATAATGTGGCGGAATATGAGGCACTCCTTATGGGCTTAAAAATGGCTCTGGCACTCGATGTTAAGGAGCTCCGAATCATCGGAGACTCTCAGCTTATACTTAGATAGTCCCTCAGTAAGTATCAAACCCGGGACCCAAAGCTCAAGCCCTACCAGGACTTGGTCGGCAAGGTAGTCCGGCGGTTTAGGAAGCTAACCCTAGTGCACACTCCTAGGGCCCAAAACATTCTAGCCGATGCTCTAGCTTCTCTAGCATCTTCCCTCCCAATTCCCGGTGAAAAGTCGTCAGCTTCTGTCATGGTGCAAAGGATGCACATCCCTTCGCATTCAGATCCTTGGTTCTAGTAATTTTCATAATCCTCCCTTCAAGTCCATGCCATCTCTCATGATCCGGAAATTGACCTTGAGGATGGCAATCCCTGGTTCTTCGACATCGAGAACTATCTCCAAGATGGATCTTTTCCCGAATATGCTACTACTCCTGACCAACGAGCCATTCATCGAGCTACGGAGCGTTTTGCTATCATAGGAGGTCTCTTGCATCGCAAATCCCTTAGTGGAGTATACCTCCGCTGTCTCGATGAGACCGAATCTCGCACAGTTGTTGAAGCTGTGTGTTCCAGTGAATGTGGTGGCCATGTAAATGGTCGCGTGCTTGCTCAGAAACTCCTTCGGCAATACTACTGGCCTACCATGCACAAGGACAGTGCCTGTTATGTCCGTCATTGTGTTAAATGCCAACTTCATGTGGACAAGGTTCACGCTCCTTTGTCTTCACTTCACCCTCTCATAGCTCCCTGGCCTTTCACCATGTGGGTATTCGATGTAGTCGGCCCCTTGGAAGATAGAACCGGTGAAGTCCGAAGAAAGTCTTTCATCCTCATCGCTACGGAGTATTTCACGAAGTGGGCGGAAGCTAAGACATTCACAGAAGTCAAGGCATCAACAGTGGTGAAGTTCATCTCGTGGGGGCATGTTCCCTACAACTTGACGACGCCGACTCCCAGTACGGGTCTACCTCTATGGGACGTGGCGGCCCCGGTACGGACCGAAAGCCCTGTGCCCCACCTTCTGGTCCCGCCAGTCCCCGGTTTAGTCTTAAGGCCTCAGGTCGATGGCACCCCGGCACCCCCTGCAGTGCCAACTCCGAGTACAAGCACGTCATTGCGACCATCCGCAACACTATTATCGGCTCGGGCGAGGGCTTACACTTGAGCCGCCCAGCCGCCGGCCTCCACTACAGACTTTGGGTCTTGGGGACCGATTCCAGTATTGCCGGTCGATGGCCTTGTGCCACCGGCAGTCATGGGCCGAGTTTTCTCGGTCTACCACCTCGGAGCGGAGTCATCTTCGGCTCCCCAAAAGAAGCATCGTCGCGGCCGTAAAGGCAAGCGACCTGCCACTGCCACCAGTAACTCCGGCAAGACCATCCTTGTCGGCAATCTATGGATTCGCCTGGATGGGGGCGAACCCATCACACCCCCAGAGTGGATCGTCTCCACGGTCCCTACTACCAACCGCTTTAGCCTTCTGCGTCGAACGTGAGAAGACAAGGCGAAACTCAGAAGGGCAGATGTTCCCACAACGGCCCAGAGATACCACCGCCAGTTTGGTGTCTGAACTCCCAAGTCCCATCAAAGAGACAATGACAAGGGAGACCAATAGTTTTGACTTGAGAAGAATCTGGGTTACCCCAGAGGAAGCTCAAGCCATCCGGAAGGCGCATCTTAGCAACCCTTTCCGGGCACTAGGACGTCGTGCCAAGCAAGGTGCGACTGATTCTGCAGCCGCATCGCCTGACGGCGTCTAGCCACTCCTCGCCTCTCATTCAAATAGGCGAAAACAGAGATGGGCTCATTCCGAGCCCCCTCAACATCTGACCCCGAGCACTCCTCAGGCAGATGCCATGATGGAGACTCCTCTACAACGCACCTCGATCTTCGATAAGCTGGGGACACCTGTCCGCCCCAAGAGGTGCTCCTAGAAAAGGCGGATGGTCTGGCTCCTCAGTGACGCGGTCAGGGTGTTCACGTGCTATACCATCAGACACCAACTTGAGGTTCAAATCGACGATCTGAACTAGCCTATATCTCACCTCAGGAGGCCTCGTCACCCGACTCAGCCTCCAACTTTAGTTGGTCACGTCAGTACTTCTGTCAGACCTCAGGCATCGACACGAGCGGAGGAAGTCCCCGTTGAGGAGCGTGCCATCCCCGTCAACACAGAATCAGTCAACAATGACCCTCCGGCCAATGAAGTCTGAGAGGTGACTCTTGAGACACTCTGATGAGGACATCTCCCGGCATTCCCTATGGCACGAGGCGTCTCTTCGTGGTGTGTACGGATGCTTCCGGGGTAGGTCTCGGTGCTGTGCTGATGCAGCATGGGAGAGTTGTGGCGTATGCGTCTCGGCAGTTGAAGCCACATGAGGTGAACTACCATGTTCATGATCTTGAGTTGGCGGTAGTGACTTTCGCCCTAAAGATCTGGAGGCATTATCTAGAAGTTCGAGCTTTTCACTGACCATCAGAGTTTGAGGTATGTGTTCACACAGAAGGACCTTAACCTCAGACTGAGGAGATGAATGGAGTTCATGAAGGATTATGATGTTACTCTGTCTTATCAGCCTGACAGGATGAATGTCATAGCTGATGCTCTGAGTAAGAGGGTAACGGTTAGTCAGATGTTGTTGAGGAAGTGGAGGATTTGGGAGCAGGTTCTAGCCATGACTTTTCGGCTTAAGATCCCGCAGGATCAGGGTTTAGCTATCCTCGCCAATCTGACTGTCACGCCAGCTATTCGTCGATAGGTGACTAAGGCTCAACGAGCGGACCCTGAGCTACCTCGTATTCTATCGATGGCTGAGATCGAGTTTGGTGAGGATAGAGAACCCGTATCTCATGGATCCAGGTTGTGGTCGCCTATGAGGGACTTCCCGCCTTCCAGAGAGAGAGGGTGGAGGCGATGGGCTTTGGTCCATTTCTTAGCATTGAGTCGGTATGCCCTGACCTAGTCCTTATTCAGGTTTTGAGAGAGAGATGGGATAGGACTAGTTGGGCATTTTTAATGCCCTTGGGGCATATGGTGCCGTCTCTAGAGGATATCACTAGGATCACTGGGCTGAGGGTGGATGGTGAGGCCATGAGGGGGTGACCCTCCCAGGCTATAGTGAGATGGCCCAGCATCTTTTGGGTATAGACACAGTGCACGATCCCCCGTGCAGGATGATTGCTTGCACAGACTTGACGAGGGCCATGGGGTTAAGAGATGCACGGCAGAGGTCGGGGGAGTCCATGGAGGAGTATGGAGAGCGTATGACTGGGAGTGCCCGGGCCACCTACTGCCAGGACCCGGCTGAGAGGGAGAGGGCTGACAGTGATCTGAGGAGGTTCCTATTTCTGATGCTTGGGAGGTTATTGCTTGCGATGAAGGGAGATGATATCAATTGTAGATTCCTGAGCGTTCTTGAGGACTTGGAGGGAGTAGAGGTATGCGTGGGGAGCCGCCCTACTGGCACACCTTATAGCCGACTTGTCTACGGGGATAGGTCGAGAGACGTCAGTGGCTTTTCACCTTTTCCTCAAGTATGCATTTCATTTGTTTCTTTTTGCCATTAAAATGTTTAAGATGATTATGAACGCAATTATGATTAAAATTGTGATTGTGATTGATGTATGCCAATGAATGCAGGTGTGGAGGCATCTATACAGGCCTGTGGACCGAGTCACCCTCTGACTAGGAGACGAAGCTGCCTTTCCCCTAGCTCGATGGTGCCTACCTTGCATGAGTGGAGCACCTCATGCATACGAGCTGACGGTCGTGAGACGGGAGTTCCGTGACTTTCCCCCTTCACTAGTACGTAAATATGATGTATTTTCTTTTATTTTTGTTATAAAAATGTGGTGATATTATGCTGTGTATGCCGGTCGTATGGAGGCCATATGAGGGGATGCCAGATAAGGGCCAGCCATGGGTCGTAGCGGGCTGACCTCGCTTTGGGCGGAACCTTTGAGTTCACTGCCTAAATGAGATCGAGCCGCTATGGCTTTCACTGGTGCTGAGGACTCTTGGCCTACACCAGGAGTGGGTAGAGATAGTCGAGCCTCGTGGCATCGGGCGGAAGACTCACGGGCGTTCGAAGGCGACCGACTGGCATTTGCGCTTCCCTGATCAGTACGCCGACAGGCCGCGAGGTGGGATCCCAGTGCACTCTCATGCTCTAGATAGCTCAGAGTACCTTCGACGTTACTAGGAGACATATGCAAACCGACCTCAGATGAGACCAAAAGGGGTATGTATGAATGCTTTTTCTTATATGCTTCTGAGATGTATAGTTAATGAATGATTGATGCAGGATGCACGAGATGCAGCAGTGGTGGATCTACATGCCCATCTCCACAGCTTGGAGGTCCAGCTGGTGACCACGCAGGTAGGCCTGGAGACCTTGGTGAGTATGCCTTATCTATATGTCACTGATTACTCCCTGAATTTTTCGATGTTTTAGCCACTGATAGTCTCGATAAATACAGCGTGCCCAGCACAGAGCGGTAGCTGGAAGTGCTGGAGGTGCATCTAGCTCGAGGGGTCCGACCGCTGAGACCATTGCCCTGGAGGAGTGACTTGCGGGGGTAGTAGCACGGGATGAGGCGGCGGAGCCTGACTTAGCTGGGCGGGTAAGCCTTTAAATAATGTTCAAGTTGTTTTAATAATGAATAGTAACTCATAATGATGGGTAATGCAAGTGGTCGAGCTACAGGAGGCACTCGCTCGGGCTACGTATGCTGATGCCGAGCTAGAGGCCCGTGATCGTCAGATCACGGAGTTGGAGGAGGAGGAGAGACGCCACCAGACAATGGTAAGTGATCCTCATGTTTCTTAAACCTTAGAAATTCTTTTACCTCATGATATTCATAAAATGCACTAATTGATGCAGGCTACCGAGCTACAGGATACTCTTACTCGGGCCGCGTTGGCTGGTACCGAGCTCGTGATCCGCGACCAGCGGGTCGTAGAGCTAGAGGAGGCGCTGAGATGGCAAAAGGAGCTACCTAGCGATGTGTTGGAGCTAAGGATCCTCCTTGAGGTAGAGAGGAGAGAGCTTGCCAGAGAGCGAGAGGATCGTCAGAGGGAACGGGAGGAGCGGCTCGTGCGAGAGCGAGAGGTTGCAGATCTGAGGGCACAGCTGGCCGTCTTACAGGAGCGGCTGCGGATTACCGAGGAGCGCCTTCAAAGAGGACGAGAGCGAGCGCGGGCTGCAGGTCACTCAAGTGCCTTCGCCAGCATGACACATACTTGGCAGGTTCCTCTACTCGACAAAGGAACGAGGCTGAGGAGGAGGCTCGAGGTGGAGGCCCAGCTACTTCCCGAGGGTCCATGCTCCCTCCGCAATCTTGTGGTCGAGATGAGGCAGAGAGTAGGGAGAGACCAGAGGAGAGTGATGGTGAGAGTTAGAGGGATTGTTGTACTTCACCTCCTCACTTTTGTACACAGACATTCATGCATACACACACACATATATAATATATATGAGCTTTTGGATGTTACCTGAGTTGCTTCTTTTGTTGATTGTGTTTGCGTGTCTGTCCGTTCCCTATTTCACACTTAAGCAAATAGATTAATTTATCTGCCCGTCTTGGCCCCTTACTCGATAAGCAAGGGGGAGCGTCTTCTAACCTTGAGAGAGGGTCAAGGGGCCAAGCCTTTTAATCAACTAAGGCAAATAATAAAGGATAAAGGCAAATATGCAAGCAAATGTTAATGGAAGATGATGTTAAAAAGGATACTGTAAGAAATGGCACCTTAACATAGGGATGCTATTTAATAAAATAGTGACTATGAGGCAGTTGCTTATTCTTTTTTTTTTCTTTTTTTCTTTCTTCAAAATAGTGACTTGGTGAAGAGGCGCTTTTCAAGAAATAGCGACCGTGAGTAGGGCATGATTTGAAAAATCTCTCTTTTTTATTTTTTCTTTATTTTTTCTTTCTTCAAAATAGCGACTTGGTGAACAGGCACTTTTCTTACATAAACATGCTTTTGAAATCTCCAGGTATATAACGGACCAAGACCACCCCATTACATACCATAACGGACCAAGGCAGGACCGCTATGCTTAACAGAACTCATACAAATCCACAGTTAAATGAGACTATAAGGCACCAGGGCAGGTGCGCTATAGGACTATAACACATGGGAGCAGGGGCGTTAAAGACAACAGACATACGACAAAATAGACAAGGGCTATAACGCACCAAGGGCGGAGCGTTATAGTCAACATAATGCGCCTCCCATGGACCGTTATACCCACCAGAATGATCAGAATCCACAGTTAACCGGGGGATGTAATGCACCAGACTAGGCGCGTTAAAGCCACCCGAACTCAAAAATCCACAGGAAACTCACAGGTTCATGCATGACATAACGCACTCACACTGGGGCGTTAACGGACAAAAACGGACCTAGAGGAGTCTACCACAAGGGGATATAACGCACCTCTACAGGCGCACCAAATGACTATAACGCACCGGGGTAGGCGCATTATGTCACCTGGGTTTCGAGACTCCGGAGTTAGGAACCGAAATCCCCTCTCGATCGACCGAAATCGACGGGGGACGTGGGGAAACACAATTCCAAACTATCCTACCATGACATACCATCATTCAACACCTAAGCATGCCACTAGAATTGAAAGACGATGTCTATGGAGATGATTTCAAGCATTAAAGATTAAAATGAACTGAGCGAGAACATACACGAAAAATGAGGCAAAGGGCGTCGGACCACGGCGCATGTGGTACTGGCGATGTCCTAACGAGGCAAGGAATCCATCCCCCTACTTGGACTACGACAAAACCGACGATTCGATGCCGATCCGGTGAGAGGGCAATGTGGCGCCTCCCGGCCCGACTTTACTCCACGCTCCGCAGATCGAGGGAAGATGGGTGTCAACGCGATCCTCGCGATGCGACCAATCCCACGGTACCTCCCTTACTTCGATCAGCAGCCGTCTGGACCAGAAATCAAGAGAGGGATGCAAAACGAGAAATTAGCCCAAAATCACTCAAAACGAGATTTGCACGGAAAATGATGAAGATGGCGACGAATGGCGACGCATGTGACGTCAACGGATTCCTGGCGAGACGAGGGGTCCGTTCCCCTACCTCTTGCGCGGCGAAGACCGCGAATCGGTGGAGATTGGGCGACGGGGGTCGCGCCGTCTTTTCACTCGCACGCGTCTCCACGCTCCACGATCCGAGGGATGAAGGGTATCGACGCGATCCTCGCGTCGAGCCCGTCCCGTTGGTACCTCCCACGCGTCGACCGGGATCCGTTTAGATCGTGAATCGAGTGAAAGGGGAAGAGAGGAGAGAGACCGTATGAGGGGGCAAGGTGGAACCCAAACATTCTAAGGGACTTGGCTAGCTTAGGCTGACCCCTAAGGGCCTAGGATTCCCAACTTCGTAGGGGGGGCCGGCACGCCGGGGGCGTGGGTTTGGGTGGCACTCACTCACTTTCCACGGTGGGCACACTAGAAGTGGTGTGCAAGTTTGAGCTCTCAGCTCACCGTCCGACAGGCATTCAAGACGATACTAAATCAGCAAAGCATGTAACCAGCCAAGGGTATCAATCGCTCACCTGACCAGTGTGAAAACACCGATCCCGATCAGAGACGAGGGTGAGCAGGGAGGCGTGGGTATGCACCCACACGCCACGACGGTGGCGCTTGACCTGAAAATAAAATAGCTACAGCACTACACCTCTCGCAGGAGGGGGTTCTTGGGGTGGAGGTTATGTGTGTACAACCAAAACTACCTCCACACTGGGAGGGGCCTTCAACCGGCCAAGCGGGGGAGGGGACGAAGCTAGAAACTCGATGTGCCGGGCTCCTCATCGGTGCTGCCAGCTTCTGGAATCACGGGATAGTCAGTCGAATAGGCACCGCCATGGACACTCCTGAACTCCAAATGAACTGAGACTAGTGCCAAAACTCTCCGACTTGGCCCAGGAAGACGCTTGAATTTTTTGGATTAACCCTGGGACGGTCACTGGCTGGTGCAGGTCTTGGATCAGTGCCAGACAGTACTGGTGCTGGCCACTCCCAGGGTACTACTGCTGGAAGATGGAGGCACCGCGGATAGTCCTGAACTCAGATGGAGGCGGAGCTGGTACCGTGATGACCACGGACAAGGATTCTTTCAGATGGGACTGACGACAACCTCTGATGTTGTCAGGGTTGATCGTACTGGCCAAAATGGTAGAGATGGGTCCGTTCAGGAACAGGGGAACCAACCTGGTGTGACTTCGAAAGAAAATTCAGAACTCTTGATGCCGGGGTCTGAACTTCGCTCTGCTTCTTGGGGATGACAGAGGACTGGTAGAATATGCCCTCAGCCGAGTGTCACACCCAGATCTACAAGGGAGTGGCTGTGGTGGACACTTTCCTAGGGCTCTGGTTCGCTGCCTGAGAGTTCTTGCGCAGTCGGGGAAGAATCACTCTCGCGGATAGCTCGGAGCTCGGATGAAGACGTAGCCACCACACTTGAAAAGCTATCTAGACAACATTTCCAGTGGTATATGATTTGCCACCAGATGAGTTGGGGAAGTGCTATAGAAGCTAATTCTTCTAGGACCCTTGCTGTCTACCTACGACCTGCCACTGGAGCTGCAACTTTATGTTGGCCAAGGGAGTAAAAAGGGGGGGCTGCAATGCAAGGGGATGATGGCTAATGGTTTGGGAGTGGGGAGGACGTTAGTCGTAGTTGCTTGCTTTCCTAGTATAGTTCTTACTGCCGCTGCATGTGCCTAGTTAGGATCCTAGCTCATCGATTAAAGTAATCACCGCTGTGAGAGAAAGAGGGCGAGACCGTCCCGTGACCTGACCCGGGCACGAGAGTGAGTAGAGCACCCTTGACTCGCTGTCGGTTTCTCAACCGTGCAGGTCCGACGCTTCCCTCGTTAAGGGACAAACACGAGCTTGCTAGAGTCCTAGGTATGCATCTCAAATTGGCACCGAGTCTGCGTCTCATCCCGTATCACTGCTCCAACCATACTACAGAAATAGGGGGAGGCTCGACATCTGCCAAAACATAGCCTCCAATATAATTAGCTAAATCCAATCATAGAGGTGGAGGAGTCCACACTCCTTGGTTTTGGAACGCAATCTCCCTTCCTTGCCTGACAAGCCACCTACACGCGCAGGTCTTAACATCAAGGCACATCGGGAGGCTCAACACTAGCCCTACAACACATCACATTATCCGGGCTAGTGATTCTACTCTCTCGACTCCACACGACCTTACCAGCACCTACACATCAAGAGATAAAGAGGGATAAGTGTAACCCTTACAGACAGGTCCACTGCCAACACTCAAGACACTCTCACAAACTCCCAAGCATGCTTCAGGGGAATAGCACAAGCACATGAAAGCACAATCATAACAAGAAAGTAGCGGAATTAACACAAAACACAGCATATAATAATCAAAATTCGCACATACCTTCCACGAGGTGGGTACCATAAACTCTACCGGGTCAAGTGCCTCGTGCACATCGGGATCCCTGCAGTGCCAAGCTAGTGGACTGTCGCTGAGATGGCTGGGGCTGGGGTGGCCACCATGGGCACTCATGTGCAATATGTCTGATCTGACCACACTTAAAACATTCTAGCTCAGCTTCATCCACAATGCATAGCCTACCCTCGTGAAACCTGCCATATCTCTAACACTGTCCTGGCTGCTCGTTCATACCATGTCATAGTGGTCGAACCACTAGTTGTTGAATAGTCACTACTGAAACCTGGTCCTCCTGCTCCCGGCATCTCCTGCCAAACCTACTTCTTCTAAACAATCTAGTCATCCGATTGAACCTCGATCCTGAAGGGGAAGAACTCGTGCCAGAAGATGGAAGAGATACCGATTCTAACTGACTCTGAAACTACTAGGGAACACACTACTGCTGAAGGGTCTTCAACTGACCCTGGCTGGACTAAGACTGCCCTGCATCGGCTTGCTCCTGGGTCCTTAACCAATCCTCCTCTAAGTCTGTCACAACTTGATAGGCTAATTCCATATTTGCAACATAGGTCACAATCACTGGATGTCTAAGTTCTGGCCTCAGTGGTATCAGAGCCTAGGATATTCAATTCCTAGGAAACCCAAGTCCAAGGATAGGTTTAACCTTTTACCCGGTGAGAGTGGGTAGAACCAGGGGCTAAGTTAATAATGTGCTTAGAAAATAATCACAATCTAATAGTTATTGTAGGACAATGGCCACAAAACGTGCACAATGGCGTGACATGCAGAGGACCGTTCAGGGCCTCACACAAGCACTCCAACAAGTTGCACCAGGAGGTGCATATCGTGAAGCCAAAAATCTTCATCAACGTTTCTGCAACAGGAACCCTCCTAAATTCACGGGATCCACAGATCCAGATGATGCCGAACACTGGCTCAAGGAAACAGAGCGTATTTTTAGGGTTATGCAGTGTTCGAACCAAGAGAAGGTCTTATTGGCAACCTTCCAGTTAGAGAGAGATGCCCGATGCTAGTGGGAATCCGTAGAAGCTACCATAGGCCAAGCACAGGTCACATGGGAAGAATTTGTAGAACACTTCAACAATAAATACTTCTCCGATAGAGTTCAAGAGAGGAAAGCCTCCGAATTTGCCGCACTTAAGCAACGATCCCTCACAGTGGCAGAGTACAAGGCACAGTTCTCAAGACTGTCCCGGTATGCTAAACACCTAGTTAGCACCGAGAAAATGAAGGCTAGAAGGTTTCTTAATGGGCTCAGGCCCCAATATATCACCCAGCTAGCGCCGATGAACATACAAGTTTACTCGGAGATGGTACGCCGAGCACAATTATTGGAAGATGCCACAGAACTGTCCGAAAGGATCTGTGGGCGAGAAAGAAGCATTGCCGGTTCTGGCAATCATAAGCCAACCTTTAACAACAACAAGAGACCCGGTAACGGAGGGGAGTCTTCACAAGATAAGAAGCTAAAGAAGACGTCCAAGCCGTTCTCCATCACCACCACCCCATCCAACGTGGTGTGCAAATATTGTGACAAGGCCAGACATAGGGCCGAAGAGCGTTGGAGGAAACTGGGAGCCTGTCTCCGTTGTGGGAGCCGAGATCATCGAATCCCAGATTGCCCAATGATGAAGGAATCACCTGGGGAAGGAAAGTGTCCAGTAACGAGAAGTGCCCATCTCCATGCTGTTATGGAGGCAGAACAAGACAATGAAGGCGGACTGGTGGAAGGTACACTAACCATTTGTTCCAAGTCTGCCTATGTTTTATTTGATATTGGCACATCACATTCTTTCATTTCCAAGAAGTTCGTCGATCCACTGCCCAATGAACCGGAGTGGATAGATTTAGTTATTGAAACACCTCTCGACAAAGAATCAACTATTTCACATCATTATCTAGATTGTGAAGTATTAGTGAAGGGAAAGAATCTCCCTATTAACCTAAGGGAGCTGAACCGAAGCAAACTCGGACTCAAACTACTCTAGCTCACAAGCAACCTGATAAGCCTCCTCCAGGGTCATCACATGGTGGCAAAATAACTCATACTGATAAGGCAGCCATAGACCCCAACAGAAGCGAGAGATCGTCATGACACTCTCCTCTGTGACCCCACATCGCAAGAAGTACTCATCGAAATCATCGATGTACTCTACTATCGACTGATCCCCTTGATTGAGACTCTGCCATCGATCAATAAGCCGTTGTCGGTAGGTGGCAGAGAGATATTTTTGATTGAGCTTGGCCTTCATATCATCCCATGTCTCAATCTGGGGCTGATGTCGCTGCATCAACAGGCTCTCTACATTTGTCCAATATGTTTGTGCCTGGCCAAGCAGCTTCATCTTGGCAAATCAGACTCTTCAGTGGTCCGTCATCTCGAACCACTCGAAGTAGCGATCCATGCTAGCCTCCCAATCAAGATAAACCTTGGGCTCCATAGACCCATCAAAGGTGGGAGGGTCCACTCGCACGGACCTAAGGATGCACTCATCTGCCTCGTACCTATTGGGCTAGTTGCCTTGTCGGGCACGGCCATACCCCTCAAACTCATTATCGGACCCGAAATCCTCAAACTCCTGAACATGCAGTCTCTGATCATCGGCCCTAGGGTGTGCTGGCCGAGGGGAAGGGCCAAGTGGGCCTTGGGCCTTCCCGAGGACATCCTCATGCGGAGCTCTACCCGAGTTGGGCCGTCCAACTAGACCTTGGATGGTCCGGTTGGAAGCCTCCGTCTGATCCTCCATGGCCTTCATCCGGCCCTCCATGAGTGCAACATGATCTCTAAAGCTCTTATCAGACTGATCTATCCAATCCATGAGGGCCTGCATTATATCCTGGAGGGAAAAGTCATTAGGGGCAGCATTCCTAGGGTCAGCCATCGGGACCGGGCTTTGGTAATTGGTACCACACCGAGTGGGCATGCAAGACTCTAAGGGATAGGGGGCTAAACACTAAGGACCTAGGCATGACTCTAAATGGTGATACAAAGGGGTAGAATGTGGACTCAAATACACCCAAACTAACCTAGTGACTCAAATGCACCCTAGACAACTTATGACTCTAATACCAAAATTGATGCGGGAAGCTAAGCGAGCTAAGACTCGACGTGACTATGAGACTAGTGGACAACTACGACCAACAACAATGCAATAGATCGAATGGCATAGACTCGACACCTAGAGCTCCCAAGAGGGATAACATGCCAATCAACAAGGAACTCAAGCTCACAGGTGCCCCTAGAGAGAGAAGCGCACTGATCCACACGGTTGAGAAATGGACATTGTCTAGGGGTAGTCAATTCCACACTCGCGAGATAAGATAGGTAATTATTCTAAGATTAAGTTCCCTAATTCCATGAGAAATAACAAGTTGTTGCATTTCTCTCATGCACCTTATTACAATTTCAATGGCATATCTCGTAGACTGGGACGGCATGCAGTAGACAGTGACTGGCCTTACCCAAGCACTCCAAACTATGGCTATGGCCGGCGCAGGAGTCAGAGCTGCCAATTTACATCAGAAGTTTCGGAGTCTCAACCCTCCGCATTTTTATGGGTCTTCTAATCTAAACGAGGAAGAAAACTGGATTGATGAGATGAACCAGATCTTTGACATTATTCAATGCACCGATCAGGAGAAGGTGCGTGTGGCTACTTTCTAATTAAATAAAGATGCTCGTACGTGGTGGAAGTTGGCCCCGACACCTCCAGTCGATCCACCACACACATGGGAAGGTTTCCTCACCTTGTTCCGTGCCAAGTATTTCTCGGAGCATGTCAAAGAGAAGAAAGCCATGGAGTTCGCATCCCTTCGTCAAGGTATGATGACAGTAGCAGAATACGAATTACAATTCTCCAGGTTAGCACCGTATGCACCACATATTATTAGTACCAATTTATTGAAGGCAAATTAGTTCATGGAAGGGTTACAGCCCGGTTACATTCAGCAACTGGGGACCCAGAACATCCGTACATATGAAGAGATGGTCCAGCGGGCCTATTTATGTGAAAGGACCGTAGAGAAGGTCGAGAGAATGAAAGGAAAGGGAGAAGAATCTAGCCGGTGGTCCGATCGATGATTCAGGAAGGAGAAGTTTAGTATCACGGAACCTCACAAAAGTCGTGATAACAAGAAACGGTCTAGGAGTGGGAACGGTGGAAGTTCCCAGAAGTACAAGAAAGTTAAAGAAGAGGAGAAGTAGGTCATGGCAGCCTACACGTTCTGTGAAAAATTTGATCATTTAGCGGAAGAATGTTGGAAACGCCTCGGTGCTTACTTGCGCTGTGGAAGCAGGGAGCATCGCATGCTAGATTGCCCCCTTATGAAAGAACAAGTAGCTGGAGAGGGACGCAGGAGGCAAGCTCGCCTCAATGCGATTCTAGAAGAAGAAGAAGTGCCCAGGGATGATGGGCTCATGGAAGGTACACTTTAAATTTACTCTCATCCTGCATTTGTGCTATTTGATACGGGTGCTTATCATTCCTTTATCTCTACTTCTTTTGCCAAAACTTTACCTATTGTATCAGTTCCTTTACCCTCGGACCTTTCCATAACTACACCCTTAAGTTTTAGAACCAAACTTACCAAATATTATCCTAATAGTGAAGTAATCATAGAAGGCCACAATCTTCCCACAAACTTAGTATGCCTTGACATGAAAGGATACGATGTTATCCCTGGACCCTTGGAGGTTCAATCCCAAGCTAGCCATCCCCCGGAGCCGCGAGGTCCCACCCCGGACCCTCACCACCGTCGCCGGTTTGCCTACGGGCACTAGTGTGCGCTACGCGAGTGAGTTCGCTTGAGTGAAATCACCAGTCTGTCGAATTGTGCTTGCTTGCTAGGTCCGAGGGAGCATTGGTCTTGTGGCTATCACCCCAAGGTGGTGTCACATCAATTATTCCCCCTCCTACTCAATTTTTCATCCCGAGGTCGCAGCTCAAGTTGTAGTTCATAGGCAGCAGACTAGGGTCCTGGAAACAGCATCTTCTCCAGCCCTTCCCTGATCCCCCTGGTGGCAAGTCATACCTCTCTGGAAAGGACATCCAGAGATCTTTCCAGGCAAGGTAGTTTCGTCACTGTCCGAGCCCCGAGCTGCCCGTGAGAGTGATTCTCCCCCGACTGCACAGGACCACTCAAGTAGAGAACCAGAGCCCTAGAGAATGTTCGTGGCTACTCCCTTACAGATCTGGGCATGAAACTTGGCTGAGAGCTTCCTATACCAGTCCTCTGTCATCCCCAAGAAGCGGAATGAGATTTGGACGTCGTCATCAAAAGTTCCAAATTTTTTGCCAAAGGTGCGCCAGGTCAGTCTCCCTGTTCCAGAACTGACCCACCCCCACCGTTCTAGCCAGTACGATCAGCCCCGATGTCAGTTAATGGCGCTGTTGGTCCCAGATGAAATAAGACTTGACCACGATCGCAATGGATCTAGTCTCGCCTTCAAAGAATCACAGCACGATTCGTGACATCTGCATCTTCCAGTAGCATCTCCCTGGGAGTAGCCAGAACCAGAACAGTCTGGCCTTGTTCCAGGTCCTACCCTGACCAGCAACCTCGTCAGGAGAATTCAAGAAAATTCAGACATCCTTCTGGGTAAAGTACGAGACTTTTGCCACTGGTTTCATCCAATTTGGAGTTTGGTGGTGACCGTGGCGGTGACATCATCGAGTGTCTATCCGGTGATTCCAGAAGCTGGCAGCATCAGTGGAGCCCAATGCGATGATTTTCTAGCTTCACTTCCCCGCCCCGCCTGGCCGGATTACAGCCCCTCCCTGTGTGGAGGTCAAGTGCCATTGCCGCAGCATGTGGGGGTATGCCCACGCTTCCCGACGCACCCTCGTCTCCAATCAGGATTGGTGTTTTCACACTGATTAGGTGAGCCTTGGTTACCCCCTTGCTATTCTTTCCTTTGCTGATTTAGTATCACCGCTAGTGCCATCGGACAGTGAGTTGAGTGCCCGATCCCGAATTGCTAACATTTGTGTGACTACCGCGGGTGAGTCGTGAGGGAGTCATTACAACCCACGCCCTCGGCGTGGCTTATCCGTAACAGGTCAGGAGGACCTTCAAAAGCCCCTCCTCTAGAGCAAGAGGCCTCCTCCATGCCAAGAAGGGTGAAACATGGGGGGGGGGGCATCCGCGACTAGAGACTAAAGTCCCCAGGAAACATCAGGACAACCCGTCGGCACGCCCCAATAGCCCTTCAGCGGTGCGACAACCAGAGTTGTCCCTCCGACTGCGAGAGTTCGAGAGACGCTTCGTAGAGCAGGAGCGCGCCCTACGGGCCCTACAGAAGACCCCTTCAGCAGAGGACGAGGAGAAATCCCCGTTCTCCGACTACATCCTGAAGGTAGAGATTTCTCCCAGAATCTCTATTCCGACCTTCAAGTCTTATGATGGCCAGGGCGACTCAGCCGACCACTTCAACAGCTTTGACGCTCTGATGACCCTCCATGGGGTGTCCAACGCCATCAAGTGTAGAGCCTTTGTGACCACCCTGGTCCAAGGCACCCAAGCGTGGTTCCGGGCCCTCGCCCCCGGATCCATTCAAGACTTCAAGCAATTCGGGCGAGTGCTCAAGGAGAGTTTCACCGACAGTGGCCCCCCAAGGTTAGTAGTAGGGCTGTTGGCTCTCAAACAGGTGCATGGGGAGAGCCTTCGGGCTTATATCAACTGATTTAAGTCGGAAGCCCTGTGGGTCCCCCGCCTGGACATTGCTTCAGCCACAACTGCACTGACCGGAGGCACCCGAGACGAGAACCTCCGTCGTGAACTTGTCCTTCACCCTCCCTCGACCCTTGCCTAGCTAGTGACTCTGGCTTTACGCCATGCTGAGTGCGAAGAGGTTCTCAGCATGTGCCGAGGCACAACCGGCTCGGGTCGGGAGGGGGACAAGAAGTGGGCGTCTGAGCCGAGCTCGGGCCCAGGGAAGAGGCGAAATCGAGACAGGGAGCACAAAGAGCCATCCCAGAGGTGCGAGTGGTACACCCCATTAACCGCTCCAATGTACGAAATCTATGAAGACATCAAGGGCTCGGGCCTCCTCCGCCAACCCGAGCCAATGAAGTCGAAAAGCCGTAATCGTAGTAAGCACTGCCTATTCCATAGGGAACACAGGCATCATACCGGCGATTGCCGCCAGCTCCAGGATGAGATGGAACGCCTCATCGATCAGGGGCACCTATCTCGATTCGTCGCCGGATACAAGGAAGACCGAGGCGCTCTAGAAGAGATTGACAATGCCCCCCGCGGGGTACACATCAACGTCATCGTTGGAGGAGATGCATCAGGGGGAGATAGTAGCTGAGGAAGGAAGCGTCATGCGGAACGGGCGAGCCGAGCCATCGAGCCCCCGAAGGCCCCGCCAAGTGAGCCACAGGTCATCGTCTTTTCAGACCAAGAAGCGAGAGGCGTAACAGTACCAGAACCAAGTACTAGTCAGAGTAACACTCGTCAGTGTCAGTCCAAGTCTCTGACCACGTGTGCACACACTGGCTCGTGCCTAGAGCCAGGTCTCTAGCTAGTATTCCCCTCCATAGGACGCTACGGTTAGACCGGGGCCCACAGAACTAGCTTAAAAATCGTGTGATGGGACTACCCCTCCACCTCTCCCAGGTGGGCTGACACTAAGCTCATTGGGCTATGACTAGTGGTTCCATCACAAGGAAAGAGAAAGTAACTCTATCGGGATGTAAAGATGTGTCACAGTTTATAAAATAAGTTAAACATGGCAAATATGCAACAATTAAATGCATAATAACATGAATATGCTAATAATTAGAATCTACATGAATTAAACAGATGGGACACGGCTACTCAGTGACTGGGCAGTCAGTCGACTGGCCGCTCAATGGGCCTGAACAGTTTGATTGGGGCCATTCAACTTTAACGCTATGCAAGGTTCTAAGCATTACGCGGTCAGGGGTCAGCCGTTCAATGGACGGGATGGCCTAGGACTGACCGCTCAGGGCATGAAGGGTTCCTGGGGTGGTCAAATGACACACCGTGCAGTGGGATTGAAACGGACCAGGGTTGGCCATACAATCATCACCGCCTTACTGTTTACAGGGACTACACGGTTAGGAGTGTACCGCGCTAAGGGCTTAAATGGTCCATTGTGGACCTTCCAATGGTCTTATGCGGTCTGGAGTGGACCGCTCACTACAAAACGGTCGTGGAGTGGCCGCGCCATTACCGCAGTGACTGGAACGGGGCAACCTCGGTTGAAACCCCTCCCGGTCGGCTCGAAACGATGGGAAACAAATTTCTAACTAACCTTCCCAACTCCCACAACCATTTCACAGCTATGCATGCCATCAAAACTTAAGGATGATGCCCATGGAATCAATTTCAAGAAATTAGGCTAAAATATACTAACATGGTATATTACACAAAAAATGAGAAAAATGACATTGGACGGCAATGCATGGGGTACCATCGCATTCCTAGCGAAGTGAGGAATCCATCCCCCTAGCTATTGCGTGACGAGGCTGGCGTTCCGGTGCCGAACCGCCGAATGGAGCCACGCCGATCTTTCACCCGTACCTGCCTCCATGCTCCGCTGACTGAGGCAAGGTTAGTGTCAACGCGATCCTCACGTCGAGACCTTCCTAGCAGTACCCTTCACGTCTCCTGTAGTCGCCCAGATCAACCGAGCCCGAGAGAGGGGGGAGAGACGATCGCGTGTGTGAGAGTGAGGGTGAGGGAGGAGAGAGAAAATGAGAAGTGGAGAGAGAGAGGGTGCGTGAGTTTTTTTTAAAATGTTATCCATCACATGAAAAGTCCAAGCACTCCATTGGGATACTAGGAGCGAGCCAATAATCACAATAACTAGCAAGGATATATTATAGAAGTAGTGAAGCATGCATTTCTAACCTTTGCAAAGAAGCAGAGTGTAACGGGCTGGGTTGGGGGCGTTATGCGACTATAACGCACCTCCCCGGGGCCGTTATGCTCACCCGAAATCAGGAAAATCCAAACCTGCAGACTATAACGCACTACCTCAGGGGAGTTATACAATGTGTAACGTGCCTTGGCCCGTGCGTTATATTCTCTAGAGAAACCTATTGAAACTACACAAAACATGATGCATCTCCGATGGGGCATCATCCAATGCACAACGCGCCTTAGCCTACGCGTTATGCCATCCAGAGAATGTAACTAAACTACACAGACAATGGTGCACCAGGACGGGTGCGCCATGTGACTATAACACACCAGGAGTGGTCCGTTAAATACACCCGAACGTTAAAAACTCAAAAAACTCCTCAGAAAATCACAGATTATAACGCACCTTTACCGATGCATCATACAATGCATGGCGGACTAGGATTGGTCCATCATGCTCCACAACCTATAGACCTATTTCAAACATCGATAGCATAGCAGCCCTCTAGCGGTCCACCATACAATGCATAACTCACCCTCTGGGGTCTGTTATGGCGACTGAAAAATGCGAAGGACGAGTTTAGACCGAACTCCCCTACGGTCAAGCCGGATCGGCATGAAATCAAAAGGAAAGGGGTAGAGGGAGATGAATAGTTAAATTTCTATAACTACAGCATCCTTCAAAACTCAAATCTACCACCCTTAAACAATTTCTAAAGTATTTAAACCCTAAAAACCCCCAAAATACCACTTGCACAGAAAATGATGAAAACACCTACCAATGGACATGCACGTGCTACCAAAATGCTCCTAGCGAAGTAAGGAGTCCATCCCCCTATCTCGATCGTAGCAAAATCCTCGAAAAGCATGTGAACGGACGACGGGACACCGGGACGCCTCACGACCCGACCCGAACTTACGGTCCACGATCTGCAAAAAAGAATGGCACTGGTGCGATCCTCGCGTCGAGTCGGTTCAAACGGTACCTTCTGCTTCTCGATCCGGGGTTGGCACGGCCCAGAACGGACGAAAGAGCACACATAGGAGAGAGAGAGTGTGAGAGAGCGTGAGAATCGAGAGAGAGAGAGAGAGAGAGAGAGAGAGTTTCGAGTGAGGAGAGAGAGAAGAGCACGCATGGGTTTAAGAAATCTGATTTTTTTATTTTTTTATTTTTGAAAATAAAATTACAGTTTACCCCCTCTAATCTCTAAAATTGTATAATTGCCCAAAATAATTATATATATAATAGAGTAGTTTTTGATTCTCAATGCTATAGGATTTATGAACCTGACTCAAATGTAGTTAAATACTCTGTAAAAAGGATAAATAACATTTACATTGTAGATTTACATGATCTCTCTCGTTCTAACCTATGTCTCACTACTAATAATGATGACATTGCATTTTTGTGGCATCGTAGGTTAGGTCATGCTAGCTGCACTATTTTGTACAAATTGAATAAACATAGCATGGTTAAAGGATTACCTTAAATTTCTTTTAAGAAAGATAATAAAGTGTGTGATGCATGTACACAGTCCAAGCTGACTAGGAAGTCTTTCAAGTCTAGAACATAAAACATATCCTCCAAATCTTATGAGCTGATACATATGGATCTCTTTGGACCTACACATTTCGTCAGCTTGTCAGGTAGGAGATATGGATGTCTTGGTTGATGACTTCTCTAGGTATACTTGGGTATTTTTCATCACACACAAGAATGATGCATTTTCTAAATTTCAAGAATTCTACTTGAAAATAAAACAAAGAAATGAAAATGTGGTTGAAAATATCTTGTCTGATCATGGAGGTGAGTTTGAAAACTCACAATTTGATGACTTTTATAGGGACAATGGGATCACCCATAGGTTCTCCTCCCCAACAACACCAGAGCAGAATGGAGTAGTGGAGAGGAGGAATAGAACACTTGTGGAGATGGCCCGTACACTCCTTGTAGAAGGCAGCTTACCAAGAAAATTCTGGGTAGAGGCAATTAACACTACATGCCACGTAATCAACAAGGCCATGGTAAGGCCTTTCACTCAGAAAATCCCTTATGAGATTCTAAAGGGTAAGAAGCCTTCAATTGCTCATTTCAAGATTTTCAGATGCAAATGTTTCATTCATGTTAATGATAAACGAGACCTTGATAAGTTTGAACCTAAAAGTGATCAAGAAATTTTTCTTGGATATTCTGAAACGACCAGAGCATATAGGGTGTACAACTTAAATTCAAAAACTATAGAGGAATCTCCACATGTTGTTTTTGATGAGTCCCTAAATAAATCTGATGTTGGTCAATGCAGGAAAGAAGATGATGGTGAAATCTTGAAAGAAGGAAAATCTAAAGACCAATCAGATAATGAAGAAGAAACTGAAGAGAACAATGCAGAGGAACCTGCTGTTCAGGGGGAGGTAAATGAAGCTCAAGGTAACCATGTTATTAATGTTAGATTTTTAAGAGATCATCCTGTTGACAATGTAATTGGTAACCTGAATGAACCCCCTAGGACTAGAGGTTTCTTTAGAGCTCAAAATGAACTGAATAATTATGCATTGGTTTCTCATATAGAACCCAAGTCCATTGACAGTGCCCTAAAAGATGTGCATTGGATCAATGCCATGCACGAGGAGCTCAACCAGTTTGACAGGAACAAGGTGTGGCACTTGGTCCCACCTCCTGATCATGGGACTGTGATTGGGACTAAATGGGTGTTTAGGAATAAAACTGATGAGCTAGGTAATGTAGTGAAAAATAAAGCCAGACTTGTTGCTCAGGGGTACAATCAAGAATTCAGAATTGACTTTGAAGAGTCATTTGCCCCTGTAGCCAGGTTAGAGGCAATTAGAATATTCTTGGCTTATGCATGCTCATTAGGAATAACACTCTAGCAGATTGATGTAAAATCTACTTTCCTCAATGGAGAAATAAAAGAGGATGTCTATGTCAGACAACCTCCTGGTTTTGAATGCTTAGATTTCCCGAATCATGTTTATAAGTTGAATAAAGCTCTCTATGGATTAAAGCAAGCTCCTAGAGCTTGGTATGATAGGCTCAACAGATTTCTTACTGAAAAGAAGTTCACAAGAGGTGAGGTTGACCAAACTTTGTTCACCAAGGTAAGTCATCCAGACATCCTTATCGTTCAAATTTATGTGGATGATATTGTGTTTGGGTCAACCAATTCCAAATTATGTAAGGAATTTTCTGAACTTATGACACATGAATTCGAGATGAGCTCCATGGGTGAGCTAAAACTCTTTCTTGGACTACAGGTGAATCAAACAAAAGATGGAACATTTATCACCCAGTCCAAATACATAAGGGACCTCCTGAAGAAATACAAATTTGAAAATCTCAAAGACATTGCAGCTCCAATGGGTACTTCAACAAGTCTTGATGAAGATACCAAAGGTAACCCAGTGGATCAAAAGCTGTATCGAGGTATGATCGGATCCCTTTCGTATCTCACTGCATCTAGGCCTGATATTCAATTTTCTGTGTGTTTATGTGCTAGATTTCAGGCTAGTCCTAAGGAATCTCACTTTAGTGCAGTGAAGAGGATTTTTAGGTATTTATCAGGCACCCAAGAACTTGGTTTATGGTATCCTGCTAGGTGTGAGCTAGAGCTTCTAGCCTATACTGATGCAGACTATGCTGGGTGTCAGGTAGATAGGAAGAGCACTAGTGGCTATTGCCAATTCCTAGATGGCTACCTAGTATCTTGGGCCTCTAAGAAGCAACACACCGTAGCACTGTCCACTAGAAATATACCCACGAATGCGGTTAATACAAAGCTTTATGGTGAAGGAGAGGCCACTACACTTCCTAGCCCCACTACCCATGCACACTTCCAACAACCCTCTCTTATATGCCATCGTGCTAGTAGGCATCAAGAGGTTGGGTGATTTCAACAAGAAGCCTTTTTATCCTTGCCCTTCTGCACCAGGCCTCCTTTCTACTACCACCAAGAACCAGGTCAAAATGTAGTAATGCATTGCCAGAAGCAGCCAGTCCTAACTAGAACAAAAACTAGAATTAACTAGCAAGGACTGAATCCCATTTGTAAAGTGATTTGTAGTTGAATAGGTACTAGGAGGATCAAGAGAAAACTTGATGATTGGGCACTCCTATGCCAACAGTTTCATACCTGTGGATCCTCCTATGTCACGGGTATGAAACTGTCATTTATGGATGGGTATTCTAGTTATAACTAAATACAGTTGGCATAGGAGGATCAAGAGAAAACTTCCTTCGCCAAACCTTTGGGCATTTATTGCTATGTGATCATGCCATTGGACTAAAGAATTCAAGTGATACCTATCAGAGGGAAATGATGGCTATCTTCCATGATATGATGCATGTTTATATGGAGACTTATGTGGATGACATCTTGGTGAAGTTGAGGACTCGAGGAGAGCACCCTGCGATTATGGCTAAGGTATTGCAAAGAGATAGGGAGTATAAACTGAAAATGAATTCAAAGAAGTGTGTATTTTGAGTCTCCTCAAAAAAATTTCTTGGGTTTATAGTGAGCAAGTAGGGCATATAGATTGATCCAAATAAGGCCAAGGCAATAGCTGAAATGTCCCCTCCGAAAAACATCATGGAACTTTGAGGATTGATCAGTTGATTGCAGCACATTAGAAGATTTATATCTTAGCATTCTCGAAGGTGCCGTCCCTTTTATGAACTACTAAAAGTAGGGGCTAAATTTGAATGGAATGAAGACTGTCAAAAGGCCTATGCTGACCTGAAAGAATATCTATCTAATCCCTTAGTTTTGTAACCTCCTATCTCTGGGAAGCCTCTGATCCTATACATATTAACATTTTAAGGAAACTAGCATTATAACCATACGTAGGAATAAATAAAATCAGAGAAATGATAGCATGTCCTTACACAATTAAAAGATACCCTGTTATCCATAGAGTGGCCGCTCATTGTTTGCTTGCTAGGTCCGAGGGTCATTCGGTCTTGTGACTACCACCCCCAAGGTGGTTTCACATCAACATAAGTAGCCATCAAAGCCCCAAAAATGTCAGTAAAACACTCCAGCAATGGAGGACGAGGATCCCACTTTGGGCACAGGAGATGCCGAGGGGTATAGGAAGGTAATGGAGATGGAGGTGGAGAAGAAAGTGGGGGTTGTGAAGGAAAAGGTGTATGGCAACTGGTGGAGAGACTAGGTGGAGGCATAAGTGAAACGGGGATATAGTGGACGGCATCTACCTGCTCGGGATGTGATGTTTCCTTGACCAGAGGTAGGGACACGTACAGAGATGCATATGTGGAGGTGAAGGGATACGTGGAGGGTTGGTGCATGGAGGTATATGGGTACGTGGGAGCAAAAGGCTGACTCATGGAAGGATATATGGTCAGGGGCTGACTCATGGAAGGATATGTGGGAGAGGATGGATAGGAGGCGTACGTCGGCGTAGAAGGTGAAGGAGACTCAGGGTCAAGGGAAACTAGGAGTTGTTGGCGGATGAAGCGGGCTCGGCTATGCAGTTGTTGCTAGGAGGTGATATCATTCAAGGCTAAGCTAAAGCGGTACTCGGACGTTGCATTAGAAATGATCATTTTGATTTGTTCTCCCTCCAGAATATACCCCGGGACTTGCGCGGCCAGGCGACGCCAGCGGTTGGCAAAGGTCGAGAATTTCTCATTGGGCTTCATCTTTTCATGGGCCCGATCAACTACAGAGTACTTGGGCCCAACCTGGTCTTGAAATTGCTAAAGAAATTTCTCTTGTACAACTTGGAAATTCACCACTTGATCTTGCAGTAATTCAAAAAACTAACCCCGAGCCGGGCCTTCTAACGATAGACTAAATAAATAAGCCATTAAGCATTGGTCCTGTTGGAATTGGGTCGACTCACAAAGAAACTCTTTCAAGTGCACATAAGGGTCACCGACTCCACCATAGCGACGATATGTGGGGATTTATGAACGTGGTGGAAGCTGAAGACCTTGGAATGCCAACGGGACACTCAAAGAAGATTTGGGATCAATTTGACGTTGAAGCTCATCAAGCTGGCGTTGGGCTTGGGCAATCATCTCCTCGATGGGGAGAGATCGGGAAGAATGCAAGCCAGCTTGAGCAAGAGAGGGTGAATTTAGACCAAGATTGTGGTATTTGGCCGGATAAGAGGATCCGGACTGAGAAGAAGGGAAGCCCATTCCAGGAGTGGAAGGATACATGGGCCTAGAAGAACCATTATCAAGAGAATAAGGACCCATTGGGCCAGCAGCAACACAGGCGAATGGAGCGGGCCCATTAAGAGAAGTAGGCCCATTAAAGGGAGGAGCCTACCCCGACCAAGTCTTCCTCGGGTGAGAAGGTAGACTATGACTACTCTTCCGACGAGGTGGCTTTGGGCGAGGATTTTATAAGTGTGAGTTTGTTCACATGGGGCCCCCTTTGTAGCCAACCTCTGATCTTATCTTCTGTTATTCAGTTAACTTGCAGGAGTAAATTCAGCCAGAGGCCCTGCCCCAGAGATATCAGTAGAGTGACCCGGGGGAGGCGATGTAGGCTTGGAGAGGCTGGCAGCCTTGTTCGAGGTCCTGCGACAAGAAGCGACCGTGGAGACCACAATAACAGTGGGTGAGACTCTGGGGGAGGGGAAAATAGCACCGGAAAGTAGCATAATTCCAGTGACTGAGGTAAGCATGGTGCCCCCGGGACCTCTCTTGCATCTCTTCAAGATTTGGGTAGCTCGCCTCAATCGGTGAAAGACTAACCCCATTTTCTGTGTCTTAGGAGGAGGCAAGGCTCCCCGAGGCGCGCGCCGCTAGAGCTCACAAGGCTGTTGTGAAGCGGAGGGAACTAGTCACCCCTGCGGGGGTAAGTGAACCGTAACTACTCTCGGAATCGGAGGTGGAGCGCCTGGTGTCCTTCCTGCAATCGGGGGGCGGGCTGAAGCTCATGGTTCCTCTTCTGCCTCCCCGACCGCTCATGACGCCCGAGGAGGACCAGCTTCTAGGGAAGATGCTGACAAGCATCACGGTTTCCAGGGAGGAGGGATCACAAGTGGAAAGGGCCATAGGTCCTTCAGTAGTGAAATCTGATTTAGCTCCGCTCTACGCGCTTCCTCCAACCGAGAGTAGGGTGGAGCAGCCCCTTGCGACGACGGAGTCGGGTGGTTCGGTCACAGCTCTATCGGCTCCTCTGGCGATGGCCGGCCGGGAGTCGTTTGTCGAGGTCGGACGCTCGAACGAGCTAGCCTCCACTCTTCCATCCTCCTCAAGCACGGTGGATGTGGATTTGTGGGTAGCTATGGATGGCTTGGTTGAGTTTGACCCTCCGGCCATGCCTTCCATTGGCCAAGCCACCTCGGACGCGCTGATTCGGCAGATGCTGCTAGCATTAAGGTCGATGATCTTCGCTGATCCATCCCTCACATATCAGGGGGTGCGCACTGTGGTGGCGCAGCTGACCGGGGCACTACAGATGTTGGGCTACCCTCTAGAGGAATGGTCGTGGCGAGTCCTGCTGCTACTGAAATACGTCAACCGCCGCGAGTTCCTTGAGGCCCGGGCTCCTAGCGAATTTGCCGCCATCAGTGCTCAGGAAGACAAGTACCCGCAGGCCCTGGATGTGCAAAAAGGTAATGAAGAGCAGCATGAAAAGGCCTTGGACGAAAGCCACCGTCGTATGGGCGTGAGCCCCGCAGGGCAACACCGTGGGTCAACTGCATGAGTTTGGACTTCATAGCCCTGGTCTGAAGCTTCACCGGCGCGCCCCATGCAGGGCCTTCCCCGGCACGCCCCGTGCAGGGCCTTCCCCGGCACGCCCCGCGCGCGAAACCCTCGCCGGCACACCCCTGAGCGCTAAGGCCATGCCCAGTAGAGGAGGGCGGTGACAGGAGCTGGATGGGCTTCCAGCTCGAGTGCCCCAGCCCAGGGTGTTCCAGACAAGAGTGCCTGGGGAACCGCCTTAGAGGAGTAGCTAGCGGGGGCCGTACGACGGGCCAAGGAGGCTGAGCAGGACTTGGAGACCTTGGTAAGAAAGATTGTTTTTAAATTGATTTTAAATAATGCAATCATTTATCAATCTGACTTGTTTTCATTTATGATGTTGTAGAGGCGAGAGCTCCAGGAGGCGGTGACCCGGGCTGTGCTAGCAGGGGCCGAGCTGGCAATCTACGACCAGTGGCTTGCGGAGGTCGACGAGGTGTGATAGTGTGCCATCAGGGAGCTGACTGCAGTGAGGCACTTAGCCACTGAGGAGCTGGCCGAGGAGAGGCGCCGTGCAGCACGAGAGCTTGAGTTGGCGTTGGTAGAGGAGTGGCACTGAGCCGCACTGGATCTGGGGGAGGAGCGGTGCCGAGCTGTGGTGGAGCTAGAGCGGGTGACCGCAGAGTTGCCCTACGAGGAGGAGGCGCTTCCCCAGGATGTGGCAGAGCTGCTGCTGCTTCTACAGATGGAGCAGTGAGAGCGCGAGCAGACAGAGCGGGACCAGGAGAGGGTGGAGAGTGATGAGCTGAGGCTCTGCCTAGGTGTGGCAGAGGACCGAGCGCGGATTGCAGAGGAGCGTTACAGGAAGGGCCACGAGCAGGCACGAGCCGAGTGGTGCCCGAGTGCCTACTCTGGCTTGAGTTTCTTTGCAGGTTCCTCTACCATCTAGAGGAGGGAGGAGGCGGATCGGGCTCGAGCTGAGGCGTCGGCCGCTAGCCAGGGGTCGATGAGGCCTCCCCGGAGTCGCCCCGTAGACCGAGATGCCAGCGAGAGCAGCCAGAGGAGAGAGGTGGGAGGTGGAGAGAGCTAGAGAGTGTTCGCTTTTGTACTCTTCCCTTCTCACTTTTGTACTTATGTATGACAATTATAGCTTTGCACTTATGCATGACAGTTATAGAAATGAAACGCATATTTTGTTACCTGAGTTTGGTTGTCCTTTGTGTGTGTGCGTGTGTACTTGTGTTCCTTTCCTCCTTGTGTACACTTAGAATAAACAAGTTAGTTAATCTGTACGGCTTGGCCCCTTGCTCTATAAGCAAGGGGTTGATCTTCTTTGACCTTGACAAAGAGAAGAGCAGCCACACCTAAAAAGTAAGGGGTGAGCCTCGTGTCACTAGCATAGTAGGGGTGCCTCAGATCCCCACCAAGAAACCAAAGTGGAAACAACAACAAAAATAATAGCAGTAAGCAAGAGTAAGAATAGTAGGAGTAACAATAACAGAAGTAAAGAGGAAAGCCGAACAAACCACGATAGCCAATAAAACATCAACCCTCTAAACTACTCCTAATAGGGAAAGGCACAACTTCCCACACAACAGGTACGGAGTTGACTGACTAATCTCAAGAAAACCTGATTACATTACCAGAACACGTCATGCTACAATAGACGTGTAGGCACCCACAGAACACTAATCAAAACATTGGCGCACACACAACCTCACCGTCGTGTCTACTACACAAGCCACGGCAAAGCCAGACAAGGGCTATCTGAAGCACTACGTCAACCATGACGAAGAATCGGTCACAAAACCACAAGTCACGTGTCATGTGACAGAAGCACCTCCTCACTGGAAGCAAAGCAAGATGGGTCCACTAATGTCTTACACTGTGCCTCAAGTGTCTCTCACTCATCTCGAACACGGTGACTGAGACACTGTACCAAGTGCAAGGAAAAATAGTAATGAGTGACTAGTCAGGGTCACGCCCGTCAGCGCTCGTCCAAACGCCCCTGACCACATGTGCACACACAAGCCCAATGCCTTGAGCTAGGCCTCTAGACAGTTTTCTCCCCCAGTAGGATGCTACTGTAAAGCAAGGGAGCCCACAGAAACTAGCCTAAAAATCGTATCTCAAGAACTTGCCTTGCCACCACTCCCAAGTGGGCCGACACCAAGTGTCATTAGGCTACGACTAGTGGTGGCTCACTAGACATAGAGACTCTCTGAAAGAAATGTCGAAGTACAGACAGAGTAAACACGCACCTGTCGCACGTACTACTAAATACATTGCAGTACACAGAACTGTCGCCAGACTCAGGATAGACAACTAGACCTACAAGATCGTTGAGTCACACGACTCAGGTCAACATAATCGCACATCACAGTAACATACCATTAATCAGCCTAGTCCCTAAGCTAAAAATAGGATAAAACACAAATCATGACACAAGAGGGAACATCGCTGCCCTCAAACAATATAGGTATGTAAACTGAGGTAAGATAATACCTCCATTCGCCCAAAACCAAAGTCTCAATCCATACAGGATACCAGAGACACTCATGAGGTCACGTGTCAACCACTGGGTCACAACCGGGTTGACCAGAAACCTTAATGACACTCGAAATTATACAAAACACTACTCGGTGCATTGGCATATGTGAACACCCTATAACACGGTCACAGACCTCATAGGACGTCCATGACATCCACGTACACCTTTCTTTTCCTCTCTTCACTCTTTTATATGATAGGGTAAGGCGGGTGTGCAGGAGAACACTCATCCCCTTAGGAAGGGGATAAGTAGTTCACTCCACTGCATCAATTCCACGATGGTAATCATCAATCGGCACGGGTCTTGGCGGGTATGATCGTACAACCCTTCCTTATCAACTTTTCCTCTTCTTTTGTTTCTTTCTTTTCACACTTTTGTTTGTTTCTTCTCTTTTCTTCCTTCTTTTCTGTTTGTTTCTTTTCTTTTCCTTTCTTCCTCTTCTTCTTTTTTCTCTCTCTCTTTTTTCTTACTTTCTCTATTTTATATTGTCATCTAGAGGCCCCATTATCTAGGTGGCCCTTACAATCAGCAGCCAAGGCATAAATGCAAAATTCATAAGCGAAGGGCTTTTAATAAGCCTAGATGATCATCCACCATTTCATAGATATGCATCATTATTACAAGTGACTACCACCCCTTAAAGGAGGGTAGGATACATCTGGCGATGGCCGATCATGTAGCTAGTGCCAATTTAGATAGATTCCCCTGGGGTGGGGCATGGGTAGCATCCAGACTCATCTTCTGGGACTTCTTCTTGTTGCCTAACAAAGACTTGGTACGTCATTCAGGGTAAGCGATTCTTCGACCAGCGTGGTGCGGCTGCTTTGGTCGCCTTGAAATGAGGCATTTGGTGCGGGCGCAGTGGGTCCACCGTGTATTCGCCCATTTGTAATTCGCCTTTCTTGATCAGGCCTTGGACGACATCTTTAAATACATAGAAATCTTCAATGGAATGCCCAATTGCCTGATGATATGTGTTGATCGAAAAAATAGCTTTTCCCTTAAGTGTCGGCAATAGAATAAGATCACCCTTTTGCTCCTCTCGACTAGGGAAGCACGAAAAATCAATGAAGCTAAAAGGGAGGGGGTGAAGACAGAACCTATGTGATCGCCACCCAAGACCCCGGACATGATGGACGCGCCGTGCCTTGAGAAAGGGGGAGACACTTGCCTTTGCCTAGCACTGGGAGGATGAGCGGCCGATGAAGGACCGCCTGGAAGAAGTGCGGCTCTCTGTAGGCCGCCTACCAGCGCTGGAATGAAATGCGGGACGAAGAATGCTGGTAGTGGGATGGTTCTGGGGTGGCCGCAGGATGAAGATGAACGACCACTCGGTAGCCACTCAATGTCTTGGACAGACAACGATCGCCCGCTCCACTCCACCTTCCTCCAAGTCGTAGGACTTCAACCTCCACTCTTTCCGGCCGGCCAGAAAGAGTGGGCCTCGTGCTGGATAGCTGCTGACCTGCAAGACAATGTGCGACCAACAAAAGAAAACCCAGATTAGCTCCACGCGGTGTAGTATATGGTAGTGGAGGAGGCGGAGGCGGCGGGGGGAGGCCGCCGAGGCTGCCGAGGTGGACGCGGCAGGAGATCCTGGTGCTGATACAGGGGAAGAAGGTGGCGGAGAGCCGGGGGCGCGTAGGGAGGGCGGGGAGCAGGGCCCACCACATGGGCGCCGCGGCGGCGGGGCTCGTCGGGGCGGGGAGCCCCGTGGAGCCCAAGTGGGCGACAGTGTCTTCGTACTGCCGGCGGCACGGGGTGAACCGGGGGCCCGTGCAGTGCCGGAAGCGGTGGAGCAACCTAGCCAGCGACTACAAGAAGATTAAGGAGTGGGAGCGCCGGCGTCGGCCGGAGGGCGGGGATGAGTCCTTCTGGGTCATGCGGAACGACCTGCGTAGGGAGCGGCGGCTGCCGGGGTTCTTCGACCGGGAGGTGTACGACATACTCGACGGGGCGACGGGGCCTGAGCCGGAGGAGGAGGAGGAGGACGACGAGTCGTGGCGCAGGGGCGGGGCCGCGGAGCCTCCCCGCGCGCCCGGGGCGGTCGCCGCGGCGGCGGCAGGGGAAGAGGAGGAGGACACGGTGGCGGTGTTCGACAGCGGGCGCACAGCGGCGGAGGACGGGTTGTTCTCCGATTCGGAGCAGGAACAGGAACAGGACGAGGGAGCAGAGGAGGAGGACAAGGAAGAGGAGAGGCCAGCGCCGCCGCCGACGACGCAGGCCACGCCCATATCAGGTAACAGGAATCTGAAACTTTCCAAAGATCTTTCCTTTTCACATGAACATAATGAGCGATTTGCCATGGATAGCCTTGCAAACGGGTAATCCGAAGACAGCATACTTGTAACACTTCACAAAATCCCAGATTTTGATGGAAATTGGATTTGGTGCGTCTGCATACAAGTTTGTATTGTTCCTGGCTCGGCGCCCATTTCTAATTATAGGGAAATTTAGGAACTTGGCAGTTCTGAATCGGGTAATGTTCCTCTTCATTAACATCGTAATCTCGTTGGGACCGACGATCGTTGTCGAGTTGTTTTCGGTGCTGTCTCTTGTATATCCACAACAGTATCCAGACGAGCAACGAATGGCCAACGCCCGCTTCCTCTGTCGCTTCAAGATTCTTCCTGATCCCTTGCTTTTGGAGAGGTGTCTATTTCCTCCGTGGCCCTCCCTGTCTCTGTTTTCATGGAATTCTTAGCAGGGCCGCCGAAGAACTTTTTCCAAGTTCTGTGCATGGGGTCTGCCTACTTCTTCCTCCCCGCGTTTTCTTTGATCATGAGTTAACTCTGTTAGCCCTGTTGAAAGTGAGTGCTCCAAGAGTCTCATTAGCAAAACAGGGAAAAATTATAAGCTTTTCAAATGGGTGTTTTGTGATGCATGGTAGCTAGTAGGATGCTGAGTTACGGGGCATGGTGGAGAGAGCCGAGGCAGTAGAGGCGACACTTGTCGAGAGGGTACACTCTTAAAACTCTTCTTTGGTCAATTCCTTATTACTATATGTTGTTTACTAACCATTGCTCCATGCATGCAGGTGATCGAGCTGACGATCCTCCAGGGTGAGCTGGAGGAGAGGGGTCGAGAGTTAGAGGAGGCGGCGCGCCTGATCAGCGCGATGGAGCGCTCTCACCTGGGTGTCGTCGAGGCAGGGGTACTTCATGCCCGTGCGGCTGACGCAGACGCCTACCAGGCAGAGCTTGAGAGGACCCACGTAGAGCTGGCGCAGACCCGGGGAGAGTTGGCCCAGAGCAGGGCTGGTGGCCCGGACGTGGAGTGCTACCGTGCCGAGGCAGAGCAGGCCCGCCTTCAGGTTGCCCGCCTAGAGGGCATGGTGGAGGGGCTTTGTCAAGCGAGCCGGAGCCACAGCCGAGCGACTCAGAGTGGCAGCCACGGCCACGGAGTCTCAGCTAGGACGTACCTCACCGGTTCCATTGGTCTGCAGAGGAACGAGGAGGAGGAGAGATGCCATCGTCGTCGAGACAAGGCCACGTCATCGATGCCTCCTCCGAAGAGGCATGAGGGTGAGAGTGAGAGCAGCCAGAGAAAGGGAGAGGGGCAGTCTTGAGTTTTTCCTTTGTTGCACCCTCTTGTACAGATTTGACATTGATATATAGTGAGTTCTCTCTTTGTTATTTTTCTTGCAAATGAATGGAATGAGAAATGCTAACTGACCGACGACTAACTTGAGAGCTACAAGAGACGAGAGTGGTCTTAGCAAGGTGAGAGATGCCGACCTGAGCGAGAGAGAGAGAGAGAGCAAGAGAGACAGAGAGTGACGCCGACTTTGAGTGACGCGAGAGAGACAGAGAGCGACGCCAACTTGAGTGACGCGAGAGAGAGCAACGCCGACTTGAGTGACACGAGAGGGAGCGACGTCGACTTTGAGTGACGCGAGAGAGACAGAGAGCGACATCGACTTTGAGCGATGCGATAGAGAGGGACGCCGATTGGAGCGACGTGAGAGAGACAGAGATAAAGGCACCACAGGGTACTGGACGGTCTATCAAAGACCACTTACTTTATAATAGACGGTCAATGACCGTCCGCTCAGTATTACACGGTCATGAAAGGATCGTCCAAAGATTGAGCGGTCCATGTAGGACCGTTCAGAAAATGGGGCGGTCTATCGCGAGACCGTCCAATCGTACGCACAGAGAATCCAACCGGGACTCTCCTTTTGAGAGTCCCAACCCGTGGTGACTTTGGATAAACTTTATCTAGACTCGACCCTACTCCATCTAGTGCTATCCTAACGAGTTGCAACGTGCACCATGTGCACCAAACCGTCGGCCCGTCTCACCAAGGATCGGCGTCTCACCAGAGGAGGCTCCGGAGGAACAACACCAGTGCTGCTCCGGGGCGTCGCATATCTACCTCAGGGAAGTCCATGACTGTTGGGACCATCCGAGTCCATTTGAACGGGAAAAGGTCCGAGGTGATTCCAGACCGCGTAAAACTAGCCATTCCAATCCACAATTCTTTCCAAGGACTGGAGAAGCTGAAAGAGAAGGCGCCCGCCGTCCCGGCTGTGACACCAAGGAATGTGTCGGCTCAAGCCTGGGTTCCCAAGGAAGCCCAACCCACTACACGGGCCCACGCAGGGCCAAGCTACACTCGCTCGAGGAGGGCCCGAGGAGACGAAAGGGGTGAGATGGCGACCCCGATCTACCAACCGACAGTTGCTGCACCAACGCTACCCAAAAATGCCCGCCGTCAATGCCACAGGTGTCGTCACCATGCTGCCCACCCGGCGTTCGCAACTTACACTCATCCTGCTGTCACCGTCGACACGCAACTACCGGCTGCTCTCCCCGACCAAGAGTGGGAAGGGATCGAGCAAGTCATGATAAACTACCTCCGGGGCCCAGGTAGCACCCCTATGGGTCGTCAGAGACTGCTGGGGGCAGTGGCCTCTGCCTTTCGAGAAGAAGAAGAAATCCAATCTGTGCCTAGCGCAGAATCAAGGAATCGGTAGGAGGAACGATGCCAGTCCCCTGTGTGGGAGGAAGCGCCGCCCCGACGGTCAGTTTTTGACAAACTGGTGTTCCCAAATAAGTCATCGAGAAGGATGGCGAAGAGAAACAAGAACTGGAGAATTTTCACCTACAACATGGCAGGAGTTCTTGGCCGGTACAGAGCTCTACCTACTGACCCTGAAGTGGTGGCCAGGCTCGCCGCCAGACCCGGGCCTCTCACTAGAAGAGGAAGAGCGGCAGATGAAGTGGCACAGATAAGCACCGAGGAGACCTCCCCGGAAGAACCTTCCGCGGCTCTGATGGCCAATGTGATCACCACTGGAGGCACGAGTGGCGGACCCTCTACATCATCCGAGGATGCCCTGGTCGAAGAGACAAGGGGCATGTCCAATCTACCCACGAATGACCCTGCTATGCTGCACATGATACAACAATTCCAGCGGGAGATCGAGTCGCTGAAGAGACAACTGAACGAGAGGAATACACAGCCCTCAACATCCGGGCAGATCGAGGTTCTATTGGAAGTACCCGGGGGCAACGGGCAATCTTCTAAAGCAACTCTGCAGGCTGTGGCATTCCCATCAACCCCCAGCTTCCCTGGGGGCATGCCCCTGCAACAAGCACAGTACCCGGCACTGGCCCCCCAAGGCCGTAGATGCATGCTAGGGGTTGTAGGGGAGCTTCCCCTTTGTTTTCCCCCTCATCTGTGGATGATCGGGGTGTGGAACGAGTTTTGGGTTTCTTCCCGCCGACTCGTTCTTGGGCTGGTGTGGCGGTCCTTCCAGAGACCACTAGAGTCTCTAGCGACCCAAGGTGGGAGCGCCATAGTCCGTGGCGGCCCAAGGGGGGGTGCGTCACGGGTTACTGTTTTATCGACAGGTCCCTGTGTCGTCTGGCGACTGCACGATAAACCGCTAGACGGTGTGGCAGCCTAAGGTCAGACCGCCAGAGGGGCGAGTTGACTGTTGATTTTCAACCGTTGGTTTTGACCATTGGAGTCACGTGTACTTTGGCGCACCATGGTTGGTCTGCCAGAGCACTGTGGTGGCCTAAGGGTGGGGCGCCAGAGCTAACGTGCCCTGTCTTCTAGCGCTCCAGGGTTGGACCACTAGAGTCTGTGGTGGCCTAAGGTAGGTGTGCCAGAGCCAGTTTAACTTCGTCCTGTGGCGCTCCAGAGTTGGACCACCGGAGTCCTGTGGCGCTCCAGAGTTGGACCGCCAGAGCCTGTGGCGGCCCAATGTTGGACCGCCAGGCATTGTGCTGCGTCGAGTGGGCTGCAGCCTTGTTTCTTCGACGGTGGTTTCAGTGAGTCAGTCCTTACTTCCAGTGACCTGTCCACTAGTCGTAGCTTCCTGCGCACGCGGGTGCGGACCCACCTGGGAGTGGTGGAGAGTGAGACCCGGTGAGAGATGATTTTTAGGCTGGTTTTCATAGGGCCCCTTGCCTTTGCCACCAGAGTCTGGTGGGGGAGAAAATCACCTAGAGGACCCGACCTAGAGCAGATGGTGTGTGTGTGCACACGTAGTTGGGGGCTTAGGACACGTGCCGATGAGCGTGACCCTAGCTAGTCCTTGTTTGTGGTGCTTGTTGCGTGTCTGAGTCTCACGCCCGGGGCATTGTAGCTAGACACTTGTGACGCGGTGTAAGACGTCAGGGGACTCATCCAGTCGCTCTTCTAGTGAGTGGTGCTCCCGTCACGTGACGTGAGTTATCGTGTCCCGAGTTTCCATTTCTCATCTGCGAGACAGGATTTCGGGTGTTGTTTTCGAGAGCGTTCCCGTAGCCGAGGTCTAGGGTTTCCAGTGAGCGTCACCGAGGATTTTTTCTAGACGGCGTGGAATTCACGACAGTAAGGTCGTGATTGTATTTTCGGACTGTGTAGTTTTGGCTTGGGCCCCGCTGTGAGGGCAGGTTTTCGCGACTGAGACGTAGTGGCGTTTTCCTAGTAGCGTGACTAGGGCGGTTCGTGTCTGGTTGTTCCCCGACCGTGGGATCGAGATGTCGGGTGCCTCACCCCTTCACACTCCCACTACCCCTATCCACCCCTACTACACCTATCACCTTCTTGCACACCCAGTTCGCAGACAGCGGCAGAAGCCCCACTTGCAGATCCCGCCCAGGGGCCATCCGGCATCTTCTAGAGGTGTACCATACTTCAATGGAAAGATCTTCAAGTTAGCTTCGACAGTGAGTTGATCCCACCTTCATCCGAGTTCGGGGCTGTTCGGGAGATCCATTTTCGTCGAAGTGCACATCTGGCATCCAAGGGAAGACCAGAGCACCGGTGCAGTAGCTGGTACTTCCACAACTCAGCTCCTCTTGGTGTGCCATTTGGTTGAGATGTTCTCCTACCAGTCCTACATCCAACACAGTCGACGGAGCCACATTTGGAGTCCGGAGCTATCCGTTCTGAATTTTCTCCACCAGGTGCGCAGGTCAGTCCACTCAGAGCCAGCACTGACACCCCGCCACTATTCATCCTATGTCTCCCTACTCTGACCTCCCCTGGCTGCCTTCCTGGTTGGAGATCGAAGAGGACTCATTCATGGACGCGCCCGTTCTGGTCCGGCATCATTTCGATGACGGGAGTGATCGTGACGGTGCCACATTCCTGAGAGTCGTTCTCCACAGACTATGCAGAACCAGTCCGGTATGCAACCAGAGGTGGCTTACAGAAGCTCCAGCGACCACACCAAGGCTCCCCTTGGCGCATCACTTAGCCGGAGTGGAATCCCACCAGTCTTATGTCCAACGCAACAAGCGGGGCATCAATCAAAGCCCGGAGTAGCCCGTTTCGATTTTTCTACCCAAAGATAGCAGATCAGGTTAGTCAGGACCCGTCCAGACCCCCTCCCACTCTTCTGAACATATCTCTCGGCCCCGACCTCCTCTAGTGTCCTTCCCAGTTGGAGATCGAAAAAGACTCATACACGAACGCGTTTGTACTGGTCCCGCACCATTCTGACTTCGGGAGCATTCGTGATGGTGACGTCTTCCTACTATTGCAACTTGAGAGCAGTCCCAGTCCGAGCAGAACAGCCTGGTTCCAGAGCCAGCCACGACCAACGACGACACCGGGTGACTCCGCGAAAATTTTGGAGCCTTCCTGGACCAGTCAGCGAAGGATTGGCACTGGTTTCGGTGTCTTCCGAGTTTGCTATAGTTTGTGGCGGCAACAACAGCGACCGTCAGTCAGTTTGTTCCTGAAGCTGGCAGAACCAGTCGAGTGATTTTTTTTTGATAATCTATTGTTCTTCTCCCTCACCCCGCCTAGCCGGCTTAGCGCCCCTCCCTGTGTGGAGGTGGTATTTTGATGTAATATTAAGTCCCCCCTCCCCTAGTCCAACCCCCCCTGTGCGGGGAGTAGTGCATGTTACTTTGGTGCTTCGAAGGGAAGCGAAGGAGGGAAGTATTTATAGGAGTGGAAGAGGCCCGAGCCAAGGCTATCACTATCACCTTGTAGTTCTTGTAATAGGGCACCTCCTATGCCGCCCCATGTGTCACTTCGTCGCTTGTACAGGGTGATTGATCAGGGCAGAGTGATTTGACGACTCGCTCCCTACCCAGTCTAGGGGTCGCTTGTCGTATTGTAAATAATTCTGAGAAAAGAAAAAAAAAGAGGAAAAAGAAGAAGAAAGGGATGCATCTGTCGGGAGTCTTGAAATCTCACATCGGAGTGAAGCTAAAAGTCGTCATTGCTAACTCCGACGCAAGATTCTCGCAGAAAAGGAAGGGACATGTTTGGAATCTTGCGTTGGAATGGAGCCAAAACTCGTCATTGTTGACTTCTTCGGTAGATTCCCATGGAAAAGAATGGCTGTAGCAAGACACGATTCCCTGTTTTAGGGTAGCGTCTTGTCAAATACATCACATGGGAACAGTTTAAAGGAGAAGAAGCATAGGGGAGAAAGAACTGGAAACCAAACCATCCCATATAAATTGCCATAGACATCATAAGAGAGGCGTGGGTGTACAAGTATTTCTCTAACTCTCACTGCCGCATCCCGCGCCACTCTTAGTCCTTGCTCTCCTCTACCCTGAGATGAGGGTCCCTAGCGAGCCTTCTTGAGCTCGATAAGGCAGTACTTTCCTTGCCCTGCAATCTCCTTTCAGCCTCGATTCCTCGTTGCTGCTCTGTCAAGGCGACAAAGAAGGCTACCAACAGAGAAGGAGCCAAAGTGACCAAGGCGCACCTCACGCTCTCGTCCCCTCTGTTGGCGCTCCTCGCTATCCTTCTGCCTTTGCTACGCAACTCCAAGGCTAATTCTTTGTTCCATCATTTAGGCCTCCAGTGCCCTTCTCCTATCCCAATCACGATGCCGCTCTACATCTCCCTCTTTGCATGCACCCCTCCTTGCCACTCGGAGAGAAACCCTCAGCTCCAGGACGCTTTGGGGCAGCTCTTTAGTGCTGTGTTGTCATCACTATTCCTCTAGCTCTATTGTCCAGACATCGCACTCTGATCGAGTGACGCGCTCCTTCTCCGCTTAGACCCCACGAGCTAGTACGCCGTGGATCTCCACTGTTTTCCAAAGCTAATTATCTCACAAGGTCAGAAAAAGCAGTGAAGTGTGTAGTCGAATTTCAAACCAAATCACGCCCACTTGAGTCGCGAGCTCATGCTCGTCCCCTTTGGCACAAGTCACCGTGCTGGCAAGCTGTTCTTAGAAGGACACCTTCGAAGGAGGAGCTCGAGAATTGGAAGAGGCTGCTTCGGCCATCCCTATTGCCACCACCTATGGGTCACCGGAAGTACAGACCCTCAAGTCACGAAAAATGACTCCGGAAGTAAACGAGTGCAAGGATCGCTCCTCGTACAACACCGACTCATGGTGACGTAAGCCGGAAATGCCACACCCCGGGACCCCCACGGCGCCCCACACCTGGTCCCCACATGATGCCAAGCATCAGTCAGACCACGGGTCAGCACATGGATCGAGATTCGCTCACCCGAAACTTGAATCGGCACGGAAGAAACCACCGGCTAGGCCTCAGACAATGAACGGTCCATCATTGGCCACTCAAGGATGCACGGCTAACTTACAGCCACGCGGGGGAGAATAGACAGTCCAACCTAGCCATCCGTCACTCCCAGCGAAAACCAGACTATAACGCACCTGCCCAGGGGCGTTATAGTGCTTAACGGACCAACACAGGTGCGTTAAGTCCCAAGCCACAGAAGGAAACATAACGCACTCCTCTAGGGGCGTTATGTACATAACGGACCAGCCATGGTGTGTTATGTCACGGAGTGAAAATAGACTATAATGCAGTCCTCTAGGCGCACTATAGACCTTAACGGACCATCTCCAGTGCGTTAAGTGGAGGGCAAGGGCGTTAAGCATAACACACCTTCCCTGGGACGCCATAGTATATAACGGACCTCCCTGGACGCGTTATGTGACCAGGACCCCCAACGGTCAAAAACCAACGGTCAAAAATCATAACGCACCAACACAGGGGTGTTAAGTCTGACATAGCGGTCAGTCGTGGGACCGTTAAATCCACGAAGACCAGACTCAAATCACGCGAAGCATAATGCCCCTACCTAGGCGCATTATGCACATAACGGCCACTAGGACGACCGCTATATCGTCCCAGCCGTGAAACGGCGAACGAAGCCCAAAAATGTCGATCACGCCCCCATACCTCCACGGGAGAGGGGAAAATCAAGGGGGAAGCTCCACAATAGCCCTAGGCGTGATTCTACGGCCTCGGATCGGCCAAAAACGGGATGAATCACTAGATCGGGTGATCACTCCCCAAATCATGATTTTGCCCTAACCCGCTCAAAAACATCCCTCTCGGCCTCACGACGGGCTAGAAACCACGAAAATGAAACGCGGGGAGCTAGGGAAGGTCACCCTACCTCAATGGAGCGAATGCTCTGCCGAATCGACGTCGAAATCGCAATGGAAGCTTTTAGAAACCCTCGTTCCTCCACAAAATCCCATGAGCTCCACGCCGCCACGACCGCCTCGTCGTCGTCGTCGTCTTCGCCACGCCGTCGCCCTGCACCGTCTGCAACCGGTGGGGACGCGCCGTGCGATCGAACGAGAGAGAGGGGGGGAACGACGCTCACGGTGGGGAGAAAGGAAGAGGATTCTAACCTTTAAACTCTAAATTATGCACTTCTGATTATGATTATGAGATGACTGACTCTGGAGTTGCTAAATGCAGCGAGGGGAGGGGACCCAGTGGCAGGGGACAGACACTCCTTCTTCCTCTTCACAGACCCCAGCCGACCGAGCAGAGCGGGAGGCAGAGTTCAAACGAATGGTGGCCCGTGCCGAGGTAGCCGAGGTGACACTCTCCGAGAGGGTACGTTCACCATACTTCCCAGTTAATTATGCTTCTATGAAATGCAATTGACTAATGATGATGATGCATGCAGGCAGGCGACTGAGCTGACAGCACGGGAGAGGAGGCAGCCCGCCTTCGAGAGGAGCTTTAGCAGAGCTGGGCCACGGCAAGGGAGGAGGCAGCTTGCCTCTAGGAGGAGCTAGCGTAGAGCAGACCGGCGGATGCGCTTGAGATGGCAGTCCTACGGGCGGAGCTTGAGCAACTTCGGGCTGCGGCCTTGGAGGCGGAGCGCTACCGGATGGAGGCGCTACTGCTATAGAGGAAGCTTCAAGCATATAAGGAGATTCAGCGGGAGTGTAGTAGGGCTCCGAGTGGTGGCCACACCACCCACGGTTCCGTTCATAGCTACTTCACCACTTCCTCCAGTCGACGGAGGCACGAGGACGAGGAGCGCTGTTGATGGCGAGAGCGGGAAACACAAACGTCATTGGAACAAAATGAGTCTTTAAGAATAAAGTCAATGAGGAAGGTATCATTTCAAGAAATAAAGCCAGACTTGTAGCTAAGGGCTACAGTCAGGAATTTGGGGTAGATTTTGATGAATCCTATGCACCTGTTGCTAGGATGGAAGCAATAATAATTCTTCTTGCTTTTGCATGTTCTAGGAATATTAAATTACAGTAGATGGATGTCAAAAGTACTTTTTTGAATGGGATTATTAAAGAGGAAGTGTATGTAGAATAGCCACCTGGTTTTCTATTTTCCTGTCAACCTGATCAAGTTTTCAGGTTAAATAAAGTCCTGTATGGACTGAAGCAGGCTCCTCAGGCCTGGTATGAAAGGCTCAAAGAATTTCTGTTGAGTAAGGGCTACCAAAGAGGTAAGGTTGACCAAACTTTGTTTACCAAGTGCCTGAATGAAGATCTCATAGTAGTCTAGGTATATGTAGATGATATTATTTTTGGATCGACTAATACTGGACTTTGTAAAGAGTTTTAACAAATGATGTCTTCTGAATTAGAGATGAGTTTGATTGGTGAATTGAAATATTTTTTGAGATTACAGGTACAATAGCTTGCAGATGGATGCTTCATCAACCAAACATAGTACACGCTGGACATATTGAAGAAGTTTGGGATGAGCAATCTGAAGCACATATCAACACCAAATCGTCTGATACGATGCGCACCCACGGAATCACCCTCTGTATCAGGGGAATGCTTCTTTTCAAAAAGAGCATAAACACACATTTTTACAAAATGTCGTCTATTTTTCCTACGTGAAAAATTTTCGTGGTCCAACATACTGGCACGCCCGGTGGGACCTTTCCCGCCTTTCTTCTCTCCGTCAAAGAAAGTTCCTAAACCTTCTTCAAGGTTTTGATCTCCCTCCTCTTCCTTTTACAGGACGAGAAGAGGAGGGTATGCATCTCTCTGCTCGTTTGAGAGCTTGTTGTGCCTCGGCGTACTTCTGCGTTTGTGCTACGCACCACCACCACCAACAACCGCCACAGCAACGATGGCCGCCGTCACCTACGGCCCCCAAGTCGTCGCCAACCACACCAGGTTCGGATACCTGGCGACCCCAATCGTCTTCGGTGACTTCCCTGCGGTCGTCGGCTCGCCCTTCTTCTTGGGCGTGGTACTTGTGGTTGAGGCCAGCCCAGCCACACCCGCTTCAACAAGCACCGAGGGTGCTAGGCCCTCCGCCTTAGCAACCGGCCGGGTTCACTCGGCCAAGAAGACAACTACCGAGGGTGCTAGGCCCTCCGCCTCAGCAACCGACCAGGTTCGTCCGATCAACAAGCCAGTCGTCGGGGGTGTCAGGCCCTCGGCTTCAACAATTGGCTAAGTCCGCTCGGCCGACAAGTCAGCTCTTGGAGGGGTCAGGCCCTCTACCACAGCAGCCGGCCGGCTTCGCCCGACCAACTTCTCGCAGACTAAGGGTGTCAGGCCCTGTGTCCCGCCAGCAAGTGGCCGAGTTTTCTCGGTCAATCAGATTACTGTTGGCGCCGCTCCTGCACAACGGGGGCAGCGCCGTCGCCGCAACGGCCCTAACTTCAAGGCGGCAACCCTCAGAGGTATTGTCCCTACTCAACAGGGGTAACACCGCCACCGTCAGAGTGATGCCATGCCTAGGGCGGGCGCCACCACCGCTGCCCCTGCTCAGTGGGGGCAACGCTGTAGCCGCAAGGGTGCAAAGCCCGAAGCGGCTGTCTCCCGCTCCGACAAGACTATAATCGTCGGAGATATTCGCATTTGGCTCGATGGAGGCGAGCCGATCCTGCCACGGGACCGCCACGTCCCAACTATCTCTACCTCCAATCGCTTCGAGCTCCTCCGGCAAGTTTGGGAGGACAGAGCGAAGAAGAGGCCAGCCGTACCGGTGGCAACTCAGGGTCTCCTGCGGTGGCCCAAGCCACAAGCTCCCCGGTCAAGGACGGGGGGCAACCTAGTGGAGGAGCGCCAGCTCCACTTGAAGAAGATCTGGGTCACCAAGGAGGAGGCCCGAATCATAAGGCGCGCAAGGGGAAATCTCCCTGAACTTGGCCATGACAATGGCAAATGTGGCGGGATCCATCATGCATTGAGGGCATATTCACACACGACCTAGGACCCTACTTGGCTAGAACAAGTCAGTGAACTTGCTTTGATACCAAATCTGATGCGGGACGAGCGCGAGCATAGGAATGGCGAAGGTGGCATCTGGTGCAAACCTGTGAATATAGCCTTATGGCACTACACTCCACGCAGGGAGGGGATCGTGAGGATGGGAATAATTAATACAGAACTACCCTCACGCAGGAGGGGGGAGCACGGGGAAGGGGAAGATGGGCCCGCTACCCTACGTCTGTCCTGCTGGACAGACCCAGCTTGACTCAGACGGTATGCCACACACGGGGGTCAGAACGGGACGCCGCTGGTACTCAGATGAAGCTTGTGAAGTGTAGAAGAGCTCCTGGGAGTTCGGCGTCATTCTGAGGTCAAGAGGGAGTGGGGCAGGTCGCCAACGATGATCTGCACGAATCTGCCCTACAGGTTTGGTCGGTGAAGTCATCGTGCATAGGGTGGTACGCTCTCCACTGAACTCCAAATGAGGCGGGACCTGCGTGGTTTGAAAGATAACAGGAATACCTATGTGCCGGTCAATTTTGGGAGGCATCGGAGCTCAGGGATGGCCGTAGTGGCCTCTGGAGTGAGGCTCTGGTTTCTGGGTGAACAACCAGACACAGCCAGATTGATCACCTTAGTATAGGCAGCACCAGACACAGATCACAACAAAACCACCTGGATTGATTTCAGGACGTCGAGATCTCAGACTTTGGTGAAGATGACTTGGGCCGAAAATCAGCAGAGGAAGGTGTGCCGGGGCCGACGAGTCTGCTACATGTTCTGGATGGACTGGGTCACACCAGTCTAGCACAGTCACAGGAGAACAGGTGCCACGGCCAGTGACGACATCAAAATGTGGTGGGACCACCTCTGGAACGACAGAGACTTGGAGACGAACAACTCATCTGAAGACAATTTTGGCCGATTCGCAACTGAGAAACCGGTGTGGCCTCTGCAAGTTGGACTTCTATTTCTGGCGTGAATCCAGTGCAGTTGTACGAGTTTGGATGCCGCAATCGGCGCTGAGGTCAAATCGAGGCGGGACCACTTCTGGAGCGACGATGACTTGAAGCAGAACAACTCCTCAGAAGAGGGCGTGTGCTGATTCATGCCGTATGGGGTCAAAATGGAGTCTGCAATCTGGGTCTCAGGATCTGTCCTGGGTCCTCAGGTAGAAGAATAATGATTTCTTCGAAGCCGAAGGCGTGGATGACGACGAGGGCTCACGATGGCTCCTTGGACGAGCCTGGAGGGTGGGGGTGTGTGGATGGTAGTGGAGAAGATCTGGCACTAACGCTGGGCACCCGAACCACGCTGAGCCTCAGACGCGCTCCCCTGAAGCCGCGCCTCGCCTGAAACATGGTAAAAACACGCAGGGAATGGGTCTTAAAACAAGACTCAGTAGGGATCACCCGAACCCTACCTCGCAAAACGAAAAATCACTACGCTAGCAGCTAAGCGAGTACCTCAGAAGTAGAAGCCCTGCACTACAAGTACCGATCTCATGGCGTGAAAACCCACACACGCACGCCACGGTGAAACAACTGGAACTCACCGGCCAACAAGACCAAAATTTGAAGGTCAAGGTCACTGAAACTGACAGTCTGTCACTCCCTGTCTAGAACAGAAGTACCTCCTACTAGAAGAATGACCGGATGCATCCGCTGACGTCTTATACCGCATCACAAGTGTCTAGCTAGCACGCCCCAGACGTGAGACTCAGACACACTCAAGTAACCACAAAGCGAGTGACTAGCTGGGGTCACGCTCGTCAGCGTGCGTCCACTATCCCCAATCACGTGTGCACATACAGACCATGCGTCTAAGGTCTGGCCTCTAACTGGTTTTCCCCTCAGCCAGACTCTGGCCGACGACGTGGGGCCTAATGAAAACCAGTCTAAAAATCATCCTCAGGATAGCCGTCCCACCACTCCTAGGTGGATACCAACACACGCGTACTGGCGGGCTACGACTAGTGGAGTGTCTCTGAAGGAGTAGACTCTCAAGTTACGAAAAATATCGTCCAAACCCGACGAAGTATGGGGACCGTCCCACATACCAACACCATTGCACGGTGACCACAATCGGAGAAGAAACAGGACTGCAACCCACCCGATGTAGTCCAGAGCCTGGCGGTCCTACCCAGGAGCGCCACAGGCTCTGACGGTCTACCGCTGGGCTGTCACAGCGGTCTAACGGCCCAACACAGGGGCGTCAGGCCAACGGTGCAAAACTCACTGTGATGCGCCAACCCTGGTGTGTCACAGTCCCTGACGTGCCTAACCCAGTGCGTCAGGAGACGAGTGGAAACAAGCTGTGACGCACACCGCTCGGGGTGTCACAGTCTCTGACGGACCACCTTTGGTGCGTTAGGAGACAAGATGAAATCAGCCGTGACACACACTCCTCGGGGTGTCACAACCTCTAACGGTCCTACCTAAGAGCGTTAGGGTGATGGGCAGCGTCAACTCTGACGCTCCCTCATTGGGGCATCACAAGGCTCTGACGCCCCACCCTGGGTGCGTCAGAGTCCTTAACCCCCCAACAGTAAAAAACTCAACGGTCAGAAAACCACAACAGTCAGATGCCAATAGTCGAATCGTCACTCTGACGGTCCAACCTAGGCGCGTTACACGCCCTGGCGGTCTCATGATCAAATACCTCGAGAAGGCCAAGACGGCGACCCTAGAGTTCTCCCACATCAAGATAGTGCATATCCCGAGAGAGGAGAACGTCCGAGCCGACGCCCTGTCCCGCCTGACGTCGTCAACCACCACCTCCAATTCAAGGGCCGTCTTGATAGAAGAACTGTCAGCACCAAGCACAAAGGAGCCAATGTCCCAAGTGAATGCCATTGATTATGAGCCTTCTTGGATAGACCCGATCTTGGATTTCCTCCTGCGGCAGTAACCCCCCAATGATCGTGCTGAAGCCCACCGCACGCGAGCACCAGCGGCACATTTCACCATCATTGATGGCTGCCTATTCAGGCACTTGCTTTCATCCCCACTACTGAAATGCTTGTTCCCCACAGAAACCAAGCAAGTAATACAGGAAATACACGAGGGGCTCTGTGGAAGCCATGTAGGAGAGTGAGCACTCACACAGACCCACATTCAGCAGGGATACTGGTGGCCAACACTGTAACAAGATTGTCTCGGTTATGTCCGAAGGTGCCCTCAATGCTAGAAGTTTGTGAACTTACATCACCAGCCAACAACGCAATTGCACGCTCTGATGGAGTCTCGTCCATTTGCTCGATGGGGGGTGGACATACTGGGCCCCTTCCCCGAGGCCCAGGGGAAGAAGAAATTCTTCATCATTGCTATTGATTACTTCACAAAATGGGTCGAGGCAGAACCATTGGAAAAAATTACAAGCGAAGCAACATGAAAGTTCATGCTATGAAGTATCATTTGTCAGTTTGGGATCTCACGCGTCATCACAACCGACAATGGCAGGCAATTTGCTGGCGCAACCTTGCAAGAAAAGTATTCGGAGTTGGAGATTTGGAATCACTACACATCGGTGGGCTATCCCCAGACGAATAGTCCAGTGAAAATGTCAACAGAACACTCCTTCATGGCATCAAAACCCGCTTGGAGCAAGTAAGAGACTCATGGATAGACTCCATTCCAAGCATACTATGGACACACCAGACCACCGCTACGGCTGCTACAGGGAAGACCCCTTTCCACCTCACGTACGGGGCAGAGGCGGTCATACCGGTTGAGATATCTAACCTATCATTACGAGTCGGCCAGTTCGACAAGGTTAGAAACAACCAAGCAATGCGAGAAAACCTGGACCTGCTCGAGGAGGTGTGGACACCCAAACTTTTCACGACTATAGCGACAAGCTTCGGTCAATCGTCTGACGTCAACAAAGAAGGATGAGAAGAAACAAAGTAAGAGCCCTCGGCAGTCGAATTTCAACTCTGGTGATGGTGGGACCGCATACTGTACACGGCACCGTACCATCGTGAATTTGTGTTCCGATGAACGAATTGAATGGTTCAGCGCATCCTCCACCTCGGTGAAGAAGCCTGACGCGGTGATCACCAGCGCGGTGACGCCGATGATGCTGCCCGCCAGGGTGTGGTGCCCGCCGCGCACATGCAGGATCGCGGCCTGCACCATGTCGGCGCTTTCCCGGCTCATGATCCGGCTGAGCTGGTAATGCACCGCGCCGCTGGCGGCATTCTCGCCCAGGCCCAGTCCGGCAATGGCGGTGGCGATGAACAGGACCGGCGCGATGGCGGTGACGGCGTAAAACGCGATCGCCGCTCCGCGCGTCAGGGCATTGTCCTCCAGGAAGGCATAGATGCCTTCGCGCAGCAGGGTCCATGCAGTCAGGCGCTTCACGGAAGGTGAGCCTTTCTGGCGGCCGTTCGGGAAGGTTCCTCCGGTTCCCGAACGCATCGGCGGCCCGGAAGTTTCGCCGCCGCCTGAAGCCCTATGGCGGTTTGCACGTTTCCAACAGGAACTCCCTGGATAAAGCGCTGATTTCCATGCCTGTTGCGAAGCGCGCGGCCGCACCCGGCCATTCTTTTTCCCTCTGGGCCCGTGTCGCGGGCTGGACCGTGCTCGCGCTTTTCGGCGTGCTGGCCGGGCTGTTGCTGACGCTCTATTTCATGGACTGGAATAGCGTGCGCGGACCGGTGAGCAGCTATCTGTCGCATCGCTTCGATCGCGAAATCCATATCCAGGGCAACCTGTCCGTCGACCTGTTCCGCTGGCACCCGCGCATCCATGCCCAGTCGGTGGAGGTGCGCAATCCCGCCTGGATGCCCGGGGATGCCGGCCTTGCCGGCAACTTCGCCGATATCAAGGTGGAGACGCGCCTGCTGCCGCTGTTTGTGGGCCGCCTGGTGCTGCGATTGGTGGAGCTCGACGGTCCCGATGTGCTGGTGGTGCGCGAGCGGTCGGGCCGCTCCAACTGGGACCGCGCCGATGGCGCCGAGACCGGGCCGTGGAAATTGCCGCCCATCCGCCGCTTCGAGATCCGCGATGGCAAGGTCGAAATTCATGACGGTGTGCGGGATCTGGATTTCACCGGCACCGTCAATTCGCATGAGCGCGGCGGCGGTCATGCCGCCTTCGCGCTGACCGGCAAGGGCACGCTGAACAAGAGCCTGTTCGAAGCCGATGTGCATGGCGGGCCGCTGCTGGATGTGGACGAAAGCAGGCCCTACAGCTTCACCGCGGATATTCATGCCGGCAAGACCCATGCCCAGGTCGCCGGCGCGATCGACCACCCCTTCCTGTTCGACCGCTATCATGCCGATCTCAAGCTGTCAGGTGCCAACCTGGCGGACCTTTATTACCTGACCGGGCTGACCTTGCCCGGCACCCCGGCCTACCAGCTTCATGTGACGATCCGGCGCGAAGGCCTGGTCTACAAGCTGACCGACCTGATCGGCACCGTGGGCAAGTCGGACCTGGCGGGCAACCTGACGGTCGATGTCTCGAACATGATACCGGCGCTTGCAGGGCGGCTGGCCTCGCGCAGCCTGAACTTCACCGACCTGGGTGCGCTGTTCGGCGGCGGACCGGCCAGGGCGGCGCACGGCAAATACCTGCTGCCCGATATGCCGCTGCATACCGGGCGGCTGCGCCAGACCAATGCCGAGGTCGATTTCAGCGCCGCCAAGGTGGTCAGCCGCGATTTCCCGCTGACCAGCCTGGGCACCCATGTAAGCTTGGAAAACGGCGTGCTGAAACTGAAGCCGCTGTCCTTCGGCATGACCCAGGGCAGGCTCAGCGGCACATTGCAGGTGGACGCGCGCAAGGATGTGCCGGTCACGTCGATGGATGCGCGCATCACCAATGTCCCGGTCGAAACCTTCATCAAGGGCCGGGAAAAGCCGATGCGCGGTATCCTGGCGGCGCGGGCGCAACTGACCGGCAGCGGCGATTCCGTGCACAAGGCGGCGTCGACCGCCAATGGCAACTTCACCGCCGTGATCCCGCATGGCCAGATCCGCGCCACGCTGGCTGAATGGCTGGGCGTGAACGTGATCTCGGCGCTGGGACTGACCCTGTCGGGCGACGAGAGCAACACGCAGGTTCGCTGCGCGGTGGCGCATTTCGATGCCAGGAATGGCGTGATGACGGCGCGGCGCTTTGTCTTCGACACCGAGCCGGTGCTGGTGGAGGGAAGCGGCAACATCGACCTTCGGCAGGAGACGATGGGTGTGCGCGTGCAGGGCAAGCCCAAGCACTTCCAGCTCCTGCGTGTGCGCGCGCCGGTGACGGTGAGCGGGCGCTGGGACGCGCCGTCGGTCGGCATCGAAGCGGGGCCGGTGATCGGGCAGGGCGGCGTGGCGGCGGCGCTGGGCTTCCTCAATCCGCTGGCGGCGATTCTGGCCTTTGTCGATCCGGGCCTGGCGGAAGACGCCAATTGCAGCCCGCTGGTGCGCCAGGCGCAGGCGGAAGGCGCCCCGGTCACGAAAAAATAGTCAGCCCCTGCGGGCCAGTACGCGCTGGCGCGCCAGCACGCGATCACGGTCGGTGATATAGATCAGGTTGCCCAGCCGGCGGATCAGCGCATCCTCGTCGGGCGCCAGATGGCCGTCGGCATAGGCGACTTCCCACAGCATCTCGATCAGCCAGACCCGCTCTTCGGGCCGGGAATTCTCGACGAAGCTGCGCACGAAGCGGAACAGGCCGGAGGCCTCGTCCGCCTGCCGTTCGGCGGCATGCAGCAGGCGCTCGACCGCATCGCCCGACAGGCCGAAGCGGGCCGCGAGCAACCGCTCGATGGTCCTTCTTTCCGTGTCCTCGAACGTGTCGTCCGCCTGCGCCGCGGTGACGAGCAGCGCGGCGACTGCCAGCCGCATCGCCGAGGGGTCGTCATCGTATCGGACCGGCTCGGCGCCGGTCAGCATCCTTACGATCTCGTCGAACATGCTTTCTCCGACATAAAGCTTCCATATGGGCGGCCGGCCGGGACCGGCCAATGCGGCATTTTGCTCTCGCCGCGTCTTCCGGTCACGGGGGGGCTAGGCTCTTCGTTGCTGTCGCAAATTATTAACGCCTTCCGGCCATGCTGCTGTGCAACATGGCGGAGTCCGGCGGGATTCCGCGCCGTTCCGTTGGAGCATCGCGCATGACCGTGATCGAGGATATAGAGCCCCGTACCCTGTCGGGCGGCGCCGACCTGGCCGGTATCGACGCGGCGCGGGAGACGCTGAAGCAGGTCCAGGATCTGAGCCAGACCCTCGCGGCGCTGGCCGGACGCATCGGGCATTCGGCCCATGAGACGCGCGACAATGCCGCCGAGACCGGCGCCGCCATGGCGCGGATCGACGCGACCCTGAACGAGGGCGTCGCTATCACGCGGGCGACCGAGCAGGACGTCGCGGCGGCGCAGGACGTGCTCGGCCGGATCGATCTGCTCGCCAGCGAGGCGGACCGGCGCGCGGCCGAGACCCAGCGCGCGGTGGTCGATCTGGCGGCCTCCTCCAAGGAGGTCGCCCGCATCATCGAAGGCATTTCCGGCGTCGCTCGGCAGACCCGCTTTCTCGCCCTCAACGCGACGATCGAGGCGGCGCGCGCGGGCGCGGCGGGCAAGGGCTTCGCCGTGGTCGCCGACGAGGTGCGCGGCCTCTCGTCCCAGACCGCGGATTTCACCGGCGAGATCCGCAGCATCATCGACGGCGTGCAGGCGAAGATCGGCGAGGTCGCCGCGACCATGCAGGGCCCTTTTATTCATGATATTTTATCACTGCGGGATTAATGCTGCACTTACATAGTTCTAATGAGTTTTCTCTTGTGTTGATCTTTGTTTTGCAGGAGAGCATGAATAGAACATGAGGCCCTCTTCCTCTAGCCGGCTGGAAGGAGAGGAGGTTGAATCCACACTATTCCCCGCATCCCGTTCCATAAGCGCGATCAAGTCTTCATCCATTTCCAAGGTACATGGTGCCCTTTCCTTCATCTCTTCATCTTTGTGGCATTGCTGCAACCTTGGTGGCGATCACGGTACATTTCCATGTCTATTTACCCCCCTTTTGTTTATACTTTCATGCTGGTTCATGCTTGTTCTTGTTCACATGCATATACTAGTATAGTTAGTTTGGGACAGGGTAGAATAAACATCAACAACCTACAGTGGGAAGGGCTTGTGACCCTTGTGGTCGACGGCCGTATATGCCCCACCCTCGAAGACATTGTGGACAATGTATGGTCCACACCAATTCAGCAGTAGTTTTCCACTAGAGCACCCCGCCAGGACTTCTTTTTCCTTGATCATGACTACTTCGCCTTGCTTGAAGGCTCGTTGCTTGATGAGCTTGTCGTAGGCTCATGCCATGCAGGCCTGGTATACTTGTAGGTGCTTGTAGGCTTCAAGTCACTTGACTTCTAGGTTGGCGAGCTCTTCAAGCCTTCTCTGGTATTTATCTTCATCAGGGATGGCTAAGCCGGTGTGTACTGCCACGCGGTAAGAGGCCAGCTAGATTTCGATGAGAATGATAGCTTCTGCTCCGTAGACAAGGGACAACAGCTAACATCCTGTGGGGGTTTTGTAGATCGTACGGTAGGCCCATAGCGCCTCAAGGACCTTCTCACCCCAGTCACATTTCCTTTGGCTAACAATTTAAGCCAAGAGCTTGCAGAGGGTCTTGTTGAAGGCTTCAGCTAGGCCATTAGGTTGGGGGTTATAAACCGAGGAGGTCCCCCATTCGATGTGGAACTTGGTCGCTAATTGATATACAACCATGTTCTTGTAGGGTGTTCTGTTGTCAAAGATTATACGGTTTGGAGTACCAAACCGGTAGATGATGTTGTGCCGGACAAACTTGGCTACCACCTCGCCGGTGATCTCACACAGGGGAAGGGCCTCCGCCCAGTGAGAGAAGCAGTCGGTGGCAGCCAAGATGTACTTATGGCCCTTGGAAGATGGCGGGAAAGGCCCCGTGATATCCATGCACCCCTTAGTGAATGGTCAGGTGGGGACTGTAGGACGTAGTTGATTAGGAGGTCTTCTGGGTATTGGGCCAAAGGCTTGGCATTGATGGCATGTACGAGCGAACTAGACGCAATCCGCATACATGGTTGGCCAACAGAACCCTTTGAGCTTGATGTTGTGCTTCAGTCGATCTCCTGCCTGGTGCACACGACACAATCCAGAATGGACTTCGTGCATGATAGCTCGAGCCTCGTCTGAGGAGATGCATCTTAGAAGAATCGACTTGTCCTTCTCGTGGACAAGCCGGTACAGGGAGTCACAAATCACCTCATATGACGTTGCTCGATGGAGTAGCTGGACCCTTTGAGCTCGGTCATGAGGGAGCCACCATTTCTTGAATTTGATAATGGGCTCACGCCAATCTTCATCTTCTGGAGGAGTGTTCTGGTCGGGGTCATGGACCTCGTAGACGGTGAGATCAGAGTTGCCTTCAAGTGAACCCGACATCAGTCTTCTTTGTTTGACTGTGATGTTGACTTTGCCCTTTGGCAGGAGCTTAATGGCCGCAGCTAATTTGGCCAGGGAATCGGCCTGGGCATTACTACTCCTAGGAACATGGTCCATTTTGAAGAAATAGAACTTTTGGGTTAATCTGGTGATAGCAGTGTGGTATGGAGCCAACTCTGGGTTTCGCATGTCATAGACATTGAGGACCTGTCAAACTATTAGCTGAGAGTCCCCGTAGGCTTTGAGACATTTGACACCTATGTCGAGAGCCATCTTAAATCCAATGATTAAAGCTTCATACTCAACTTCATTGTTGGTTAGAGCATTCATGATGGCGCAAGAGTTGTACAAAACTCTACCCTAAGGAGTCAAGAAGACGATGCCGGCACCTACCATGATGTCTGAGCTTTGATTACTCCAGGTAGTCCCTCGGGAAGCACCATCGAAGTATAGCTCCCAACAAGGTAGATTGGTTGTGAGGGTGTCTTGCTGTCAGTAATGCAAGACATCTCCATTCTGTTTGACCGATTGTTGTGGTTGAAGAGCCAGAGACTCCTAGTCCGGGAGCTCCGTGTTGAGAGGTGAATCATTCGATAGTCAATGGGCTGCTAAGAATTTAGCCATGCCCTATCCCTTGACTATTTTTCTAGGGACATGGGTGATATCATACTCCATTAGTAGGAGAGCCCATTTCCCCAATCATCCAGAGAGAACGGGCGACCTGAGGAGAAACTTGAGGGGGTCATGCTTAGATATGAGCTCAATCCGATGGGACAAGAGGTAGTGCGGCAACTTCTACTTGGTGAATACCAGTGCCAAGCAAACTTTCTCCATGGAGGAGTAGCGATACTCGGCACTGATCAGCTTGCAACTGAGGTAGTAGAGCGGTTGCTCCTTGCCTTCCTCATTGATCTACGTCAGCAGAGCCCCCAAAGAGGCATCCATGGTGGCAATATAGAGTATGAGGCATTTACCCTTGACTAGTGCCCCCAAGACTAGAGGAGTGAGACTGGAGGACTGAGGAGGCACTCCTTGATTTGATTAAATGTCACTTGTCATTCCGAATCCCATGTGAATTGTGTGTCTTTCTTCATCATCTTACTGAAAGGCGTGCATCAACCGGAGAGGTTGGAGATGAATGGGGTGTCTTTCTTCATTAGCTTACGGAAAGACACCCCATATGAATGGGATGTCTTTCTTCATCAGCTTACTAAAAGGCGTGCAATGATCGGAGAGGTTGGAGATGAATCTCAGAATGTAGGTCAGCCTACCCTAGAAGGACCTGAGCTCAGTGAGGTTGCTAGGTGGTGGAATCTCCCGGATTGCCATGATCTTACCGGGGTCCACTTCAATTCCTCGATATTGGATGATGAAACCAAGGAACTTGCCACTCAATACGTCGAAGGTGCATTTCATAGGGTTCATCTTGAGCCCATATTGCTAGAGACGCTCAAAAACCAGGCGTAAATCACATAGGTGGTCCTCTCGCCTTTTAGTCTTGACGATGAGGTCATCAACATAGCATTCGACGATGTTACATAGCATCTCGCCGAAGATTTTGGTCATGGCCTTCTGGTATGTAGCACTTGCATTCTTCAAATCGAAGGGCATGCGCTTGTAGTTGATGATCCCTTTGGGGACCTAAAGGCGGTGTGATTCTTGTCTTTGAGGGATATCTGGATCTGGTTATAACTAGACGACCTATCCATGAAGGATAGGGCTTCATGTCTGGTGGTCATGTCGACCATTATTTTTGTGATCGGGACCGGGAAGTCATCCTTCGAATGGGATTTATTGAGGCCCCGGAAGTCGATGCAGATGCAGACTTGACCATTTTTCTTTTTGACTGGGACAATGTTGGTGAGCCAAATAGGGTAGATGCACAGCTGGATGAACTCAACCTCCGTCATTTTCTTTACTTCAGTGAAGACCTGGAGCTCCAGCTCGTGGTGCATGCATCACTGGGGCTGTTTGACTGGAGTGGTTGAGGGAGAAATGGCCAGCTTGCGCTCCTCTACGGAGGGGTCGAGCCCTGGCATCTCCTTGTATGTCCAAGCGAAGCAGGAGTTGCTTGTGGTCCTGCCTTTCTACCTTGGTGAGACAAGCGCTAACGAACGTTGGCTAGGGAGCTTCATCTTTGCCTAAATTAATTTCGATGAGTTCGTCACCAGTTGCCTGGCCATCGTCCTCTAGCTCGGGAGGAGTGGGTTGGAAGTCAATGAAGTCTTCATCGTCAGTGTCAGCTTCGTGTACTCCTGGGTCTTCGAAGTCGCCAGTTGAAGGTGAGGGAGCCGGGAGTTGGCTGTTGATGAGCCTGAACTGAGACTATTTCAGGCTGGCAACATCCGACTTACGATTGTCAGCTGGTGCCATCAACACTTGGCAAGAGTCACCTACTAAAGTTGGTGACTCCTCGTGGCCGTTGTCATGAGAACCTTCCTCATAGGGGAGGTTTACCGAGCTAGGTTCTTCAACTAGCTGGGAGGCATTGGGGGCATCCTCCCTCCTGGCGTCCCTACAGGCGAATAGTGAGGGCTCACCGAGTGCTTGAACTAGGGTATTGGTCCTGGCGAGGAGCGAGATTGAGATGTCCTCTTCCTCATCAACAGAACTATCAAATTTGGTGTTGATAGTATCTGGGTCACCAACTGGCTACATTAGGCCTACGACGTTGACCGCGTTGTAGACGCAGAAATCTGGGTCTTGGTCGTAGCCAAGCCCCCTGGTATCTTTGTGAGAGAACGGGGGTTGCCCCGGACCTGTGAAGGGGTCCATAAATTGTGGAAGTATCTACACTGTGCGGAGCCATGCCACTGCGAAATATGCTGCTTGAGGCACATCTCTCGAATATGTGACGACAGGTCGTCTAAAACTTGGAAGACTTTAGGGGTGTTGTTGGCTTGCCTAGACTAGCCAAAGTCATCTTTCGACGCAGCTTGAGGGGCCATGTCTCCCTTTTAGAAAATAATGAGCTTGTCCCTGTAATCCTTCTTCTTGCTTCTGAGTTACCATTTTTAGGTAACGACAAATGTTGTGAGTTGCTCGACCTTGTGTTCCTCTGATAGACAGGGGAGCTGGATGCAGTCTGGTGGTATACATATGCTCTTGTCGATTGCTTGGAAAATGAGATTAGCCTCGAAATCAATTTTGTGCCTCTCAGGGTGACCTGTGGTTGACTTGGAATTAAGGTGTAGTCGATGAAGCTTGGCCTTCTCTTCGTCGATAGAGAAGAGGTCGTCCTCCCCTTCCTTTAAGAGTCAGCCATTGCTCTTGCTCTTAATCACGGGGTAGGGACTGATTCTCCTTAAATAAAGGGTGGCATCGGTAAGGTTGCATTCAACTGGAGAGAACAGGGATAAGTCTGCGAAGACTGTATGTTGTTCTTCATCTTTGACTTATTTGATACATTGATGGAGGGTTGAAGGGATGACACAATTTTTGTGGAGCCAGGGCCTACCCAATAGCACCCTATAGGAGTGTTAGCATCGATGATGTAGAAGGTCACCTTGGAGGCGAAATCATCGAGCACCAAGTCGGCATCCACCCGGCCGAAGACATCCTCGGTGTCTTGATTGAAGCCAGATATCTTGACCGCGTGGACCTTCTAGAGGGAAGGGGTCAGATATAGAGTCTTGAATATTTTTAGGGGTACGATGTTGACGGACACAATGGCGTCCACCAGGATTTGGTTCACTTTATGACTGTTGATTTTTCCCTTCATGTAAAGAGGGCAATTATGGCATGGAGGGGGGAGCAGCAGGTCTCTCTTAGTGAAAGTGACAGTGGCGGCGAAGGCCTCATATGCGACAGCTTTCATTTCTGTCGCGTGTGCCTTGTAAACTTCTGGCTCTTGGAGTATCTTAATAAGGGTTTCCATCAACTCTTTACTCCAAGCAATGGCTTCCCACATTGTAATGCTGGCAAGGAAGTGCTTCATGTGGTGGAGGAGCTTTCGGTCGGCCCTAGCTCGAGCATCCTCCAGTGATGGTAGTATGTCAGGCTGAGTTTTTCGTGAACTGCCATGCTGCTCATTGTCAGGGAGTTGCACCGCCTTGCCTTTGCCATTGGAATCTGGATGACTCTAGTCACCCGTGGACTCGTGGAACAGGGGCGCAAATGATAGCTCTTTTGGGGATGGCTGGAGGGTCGGCCCATCCTTGCTGGACGGCCCTACTTGTTTTACAAAAGAGGTCAAAGCTAGCACAGGGACTCAGGTGCTGGAAATGATCTCCTCCGAGCTAGTAGGATCGAAGATGCTGCCCCCCCCTGAAGCCTCCACTGATGGGATAGGGGCGGGTTGTTCTCCTCGAAAGTGGATGATTCGCTCTAGGTCGAAGGTAGACGGGTGGAGAGGTGACTCAGGGAGCCTCCTGCAGACCCCTACCATGTCCACAGCCATGACCCCGACAGCGGTCGATGTGTTCTAGAATCGACTATAACCCCAACGGGGCGGTGGTCCTTTGTCTAGTTTGGGAGGCCACTGGCTCGTCTTGCTTGGAGGTGTTGATATTGTCTGGGGTGGAATAGCCACCATGTTGTAGGTGCAGCTGCGAAGTATTTCTTCCAGCTGCTCCACCGTGATATCTTTGTCCTTATAGAACAAGGAGAGCTCTTTTGGGATGAGGAGCATTTCCCCATTCTTGACTTTCTGGATCATATCGTGGACCCAATTTCTGAGGTGAGCTCGTTTCTGCATTTCTTCCCACCGGATGTAGCTATCGAGTGGGATAGGACCAGTAGGATAAGGAGGGATGTATTCCTCCAAGCTATCGATGAGCCATTGTAGCCTCTGGAGAGGCGTTAGCTCTGATAGGGATTGCAATGCGACCACCTGCTCGGCCTGCTTCTTGAGCCGCCTCTTGAGGTTCTTCCTCTTATTCCTCTTCTGCTTATTGGCGATAGCTACCTGAAGGGGAGTATTAGTAGGAGGAGCTGGAGCTGGAGCTGACAGATCCCCACAGGGATATCATCGAGCTAATGCATTGGGAGGGTGAGGTCGGCGGCTTCTCTTTGTCCGGATCTCAATCTAGGCACCTTCCGCCTATTGTATTTGGAAGGTGACATTCATCCCCTGCTCGATGACTTTTGGTGGTTGCTCTTGGTAGGCTGGAATGTTGGGACTAGCATCCTAAGATGTGGGTGCAGTTTGATGCCTTACCCACGGTGGTGAGGGAGGTTTATAATGAGCTGGCAGACTGGTGCAGGCGTCCAAGGTCGTGTACGTGGTTTGATGCCTTAGCCGCGATGGCGAGGGAGGTAGCTCCCACTAAGCTAGAGTATTGGGGCCTACGTCCAAAGACGTATGCGCAGTTTGTTGCCTTACCCACGGTGGCTGGACCTTTTGCTGAGAAGCAGCCTGGGGAGCATGCTTGACATACTGCTTCCTGGTTTTGCCTTTATGATCTAGTTGGGGGCAGGGTCGGGCGACGCGTGATAGTGTCCTGGGCCATTACTGCCCTCAGTAGCTGTCCTAGTCCTGCATGTCAAATGGCCCTTGCAGTGGTAGCCCTAACTCGTAGGCCAGTGTACCAGAAGACTCTGAAGATGTCTTCCTTACAATCTGGACTGGGTTGCAGGGTAGGCAAGGAGGACCCGATAGCTTGCCAGCTGAGAGGTCATGACAAGGTCGGCTTGGAACCTCATCCTGCATTCGCTTTCCCTTGCTGTCCCCGGGTGTCAGAGAAGGAGGTGGGGCAGAGAAAGAGTGAGAGGAACTTGGAGAGCCCATTGTCATCTCACCAACCAAAACATCGTCCCGACTAAGAAGGACTCGGAGGACCCTAGTAGTGTCTTCTCTAGAGAAGGGAAGAGACTCCAGCGCTTTCCAGAGCTGCCATTGTACGGCCATGGTGGCAGGGCTGGCTGACCGGCTGGTGGAGCCTAGGAGTAGGGAGAGGTCGGCGTAGTAGGAGGATGAATGACATTCACCGAGAACTTGCTCGGCCCCACCTCTTGCCTGGCGTCTTGTTCCCTGCGCCTTCGCAGTCGCTTGAGAACCTCCCGATGGTCCGTCCGAAACTCAAGCCATTCTAGGGTATGCTGGTAAGGCAGCCCGTGCCCATTTTCTTGGGGAGAATCTGGCTGCTCTGGCATGTTTCTGGTGATGCTCAGGGTTTCTTCAATGGCCTGCCAAAGTCTAACGAGTGCCATGGAGTTCCCCTCAGCATCGATTTGCTCCCATTGGCTCTATTATTGGATGAGGTACTAGACTTCCTCGCAGGACTCGATTACGTGGTAGATTCTGGCTAGAAAGGGTAGTAATGGGTGAGACTGATGTCCCAGTGAGTGCAGTCTGCCAGTGGGTCGCAGGGCAGGATTTGCCCCCTCTCGACGAGAACATCGAAGAGTTTCCAAGTCTTCTCCTTGGGGAAGGAGAGAGGTCTATTGTCACGCCCCGAGTGCGAAAGATTACTCGAAAATGACGTGACGCGTCTATAACGTTCATGTCAATCAGAGCGTAGTGCATTCAACACATAGAGACAGAGTGCGCAATATAACAATAATCCAATCCTTATTTATTCATAACCATATTTCTTCCAAATAGTATGAAGACTAAATGAGAAGAAAATTACAACTTTGACTCCTCGATCCACTTCAAATTTGAATTTGAATCTACAATGGGTGGGTTGGATGGCCTCCATTGGGCTGGGTAAGCTGCGGGGCCTGACGGGTCAGCCCAATTTCAGTTTGCGGGTTGTAATTTCGGGTACTAGTACTTGTCCAAAAGGGACACTCGTGACTTACCCATATCTGCCTCCCTCTCGTGTAATGGGTTTGGGCGTATCGGGATTGTAGATCTTCTCTACGTGGTAACTGCCTCGAACCACTCTCAGCCACAAGGGAGTTTCGAACCTGCCTCCAGCCGTCGCCGCCTCCTTGGGCTGACCTCCATAGTCGGTGGACCTCTCTCGACAGCAGCAGGTGGCTCCTACGGCAACCGGGTTAGAGCTGCATAGGAGGTGGGGGATCACACAGTGGAAGCCCCGGGCTCTCAAGCTGTCGCCGCCTCCCTTGGTTGGTCCCCACAACCATAGACCTCTCTCGATAATGGCAAGTGGCTTCTATAGCGATTGGGTTGGAGTTGCATAGGAGGTGGAGGGTGACATGGCGGAAGCTCCAGGCTCAAGCTGTCGCTGCCTCCTTGGGACGATCCCCACAACTGGCAGACCCCTCTTGGTAGCTATAGGCGGCTTCTTTGGTGACTGGGCTAGAGTTGCGCAGGAGGTGGAGGATGACGTGGCAGAAGTCATTGGTCATGCCTTGGTCACCCAGTGCCTTTGACCAGCTATTGAAGACAATTGGATGCATTGCCATCCAGTGATCGTTGAAGGCCAGTCATGGTGGCAGTTGGCTCACCACAACAAGGCTATTTAGCCTAAAATCGGACCCAGCCAGGAGACGACGTCTCTACGCAGACAATCTCAGTGGGAAGCCTTGAGGGTTTGAACAAGGAGGGACCCAATGGAGAGGAGCTCGACAGTGCTAAACACGCTGAGGCCATACCTCGGGATCAAGGTAGAGAAGATGATGGCGGAGTCGAGGAAGCCTAGGCTGAAGGTGAGGAGCCGTTCTCCGAAGGGGAGGAAGTTGTGTTAGAGACACCGAGAGGACAACCTAAGGGAGAAGAAGATCTGAGTGAGAAGGGTACCTTGGGAAGGGAGGAGGTGAAGAAGCTGGTGGGGACTGTTGAGAGGTTGACGACAGCTCAAGCGAGGGAGTTGGCGGATAGGGTGGGCATCTCCTTTATTGGGGTGGAGAGGGACCCGAAGGTAGGGCTGTCAATGGACCGGGCTGGCCCGACAAGCCCGTAGGCCTGGCTCGATTTTAGGACGGACCGCAAGGCCTTTTCTGGCTCGCAGGCCCTTAGTCGGGCCTAAAAGTTCGGCTCGCCTAGGCCCACGGGTCGGACTCGGGTTTTGAGTTCGGCCCGCGGGTCGGTCCAGCCTAGAGCGGCCAGTAGTTGAGTATCGGGGCCACCCCACGGTGGAGGTAGTCCACATACGCCGGGCGGTCAGCAAGGTGATGGCGCCTGTGACGTTGGCGATGGGTGTTTTCGGGCAGTTCTGGTACAACAACTGTCGGTTGGTGGGTCATGGTCGTCATCTCGACCCTTTCATCTCTTCGCCCCCTTGCATAGTGGGAGCGGCTGGGCCCTGCCTGCACAGGTGCCGTGAGTCGGGCCTCCTTAGGAACTCAAGCTCACTTCGATTTCGCCGGCTTGTGAGTCGGCATGTCTCTTGGTGCGGCGGCTGGAATGACGGGTGCCTTTCCTTCTTTTACCTTCTCCAGTCATTGGAAAGAGTTGTGGACCGGAACGGTTGGTATTATTTGGTCCAGGATCACCTCAGACCTCTGCCCATTCAAATGGACCCGGATAGTTCCGACAGTCACGGACTTGCCGAAGTTAGAGATTCAACGTCTTGGTGTGGCAACGCCAGCAGTGTTCTTCCGGCACCTCCTTCGATGGGACGCTGACCCCTGGTGCGATGGGCCGGTGGCCTGGTGCATGTGGTGCACGTGGCAACCCAGCGTCCTTGACAGGGCGTTGCCATTGCTTCGGGCCACGGCTCAACCAACAGCAGCTTCGGTGACTCCTGAGACGGGGGCATCGGTCTTCGACTTGTCGGACGCCTCCACGTCCAAGATGTTGATGAAGGCCACCCCCAAAAAGTTGGGAAAGCCGACAACGGGAGGGAAGCTCCGGAAGCAGAGGGGGACGGTGAGGTATCCGTCCCTGACGTGGCCTTCGATGACCAAGGGGCCGAAAGAAACCGCCATTCTTGAAGCTGGAACGTGCTCTTCCTGCATTCGCAGAGATAAAACAATCAGTACTATAAGAAGGGGGGCCGCGGAGCCCCTAATTTTGGCAAAGAGATGAAAGGTGGATGGGTCCCACCGGGTGTGCCAGACTTGTGGACGCACTTAGTTATTAGATTAAACTGGCTTGTTCGTTTGTTGGTTTTGTTAAGTGCGTGGGCGTGCCAGTCACCGAGGTGACAGTTTATTCAGGCTCTGACGAACCCATAGTGCGCTCGATCTGACCTCGTCAGACAATTGCGTGGTTTAGGTCGGGACCCAATCCTGCTATGCCATAAAGGCCATGACGTCATTTACATCCCTCATACGAGGGAACACCTTTGATTAATTATCGAAATTAGGGGCTCCGTGGCCAAAGAAAGTAATACTGATTGTAAAAGAAGAGGCAAAGATAAACCACACACGAGTCCATGCCGGGGCACGGACAATCATACATGTCGGTCACACACGGCCCCTTTCATATGCGGACGAGAGTCCGTAACAGAAGCACGGCGCTACAAAGCTGTAAAGAAAGGGTAGCAGGAGTAGGGAGCAACTAAGTACAGGGGAGCTATAAGGAAAGGGAAGAAGTCGTACCAGACGAGCACGACTGTCGAACTAACCTCAGCCCCCGAAACTACTCCAAGCAGACACAACACCAAACAAAGGCAGAAGGGTGAACTCTGAACTGGGAAAAGTTAGAAGCTTACCGAGCTGTCCACATGACGCTAGGCTCCAAACGAAGACCTGCAAGGACAACGGACAAAGCCTAGGAAAAACCTAGACAGATGACAGGTAACACGACTAGAACATCGTGCACACTGCCCCATACATGACTAGAACGCCATGCATATGACAGGATGCAGACCTCGAGTGTAGCCGCTAGAGGGCTGGCCCTGAAGGTCACGACGCACAGAAAACTCGAAGAGAACCGCAGAGAGTCACGTGCCACATGACTGGAGTGCCTCACCACTAGAAGAACAGCCAACTGCATCCACTGACGTCTTATGCTGTGCCTACTAGCATCTTGTCCATGTCACCTACCGCAAGGACTAGGCCGAGATCAAGACAATATCAGAACCGGAACAGTACCATAATGCGAGCGACTAGTCAGGGTCATGTCTAATGACGCAAGTCCAAAGCCCTTGACCATGTGTGCACAAACTGGCTATCATCTAAGTCAGGCCTCTACCTAGTATTCCCCCTCCGAAGGACGCTATGGTTGACAAGGGGCCCACGGAACTAGCCTAAGAATCGTAAACTGGGAAAGTGCCCCGCTACAAGAGCCATCACACCGAAGCGTGCCGTAAGGCTACGACTTGTGGAGGCTCACGAAACATGGACTCCAAAGCACAAGTGCGGAAGTATAGACAGGCTAATCATGCACTGTCACCCGTACTGCAAAGCACCAATGGCAGCAGAGCCACTGGCGACAGACTCAAGACAAGGCAACTAGACCTACTAGCACAACGATCTATGAGTCATCGGACTCTAGGCCAAGATCGTTGCTCACAGCGGAATAACCACCAATCGGTCTAATCCTAAGCCAGGGAAAACGACGCTCCGATGAAACGACTCACAGAGACTTGAGGGGACACCAAGAACCCTCAACACACCTAGACACACAAACTGAGGTAAGACGATACCTCGAGGTATCCAGAAACACGGTCTCGAATTGGACAAAGCTGTCAAGATGTACACAAGGTCACCTGTCAACCCCTGGTCTCACCAGGTTGACCGGAACCAGACATGACACACACACACACACATGCACTGCATGCACAAGCACTCCTAGCCATCCCATCATGGTCACTGCCCTCATAAGATGTCAACAGACACCCACGGGTCACGGGCAAACCACGAGATCAAGCCAAGACAAGCACACCAAAGCACAAAAGAAAAGGCCAAATTCAAATCTCATTCAATCAAAACATTCCATTTCTTTATTCAAATCAAGTAAATCAAGCATAATCCATGGGTCTCTATACATCATAAAAAGAAAATCACTCAATCCTCAACTGGGCATCCCTGCGAGGTCGAATCTCTCGCAACTCTCTCACGTAGGCCTGGTACTCCTCCTGAAGCTCTGTCACCTCAGCTGGTAGGATGCGCACCCTACTGATCTCCCACATGATCAGGGAGCTCCTGATCGCCTGCTCATCCTCCTCTATCCCAAGTCTCCTCGCCTGTAGTGCGAGAAGATGGGGAAGCACCAGAACTGTAGTACGGGGGAGTCTAACCTGTAGGAAGCACCTGTGTGGGCTATACATCGCTAAGGCGGTGTCTCCCACAAGCCTCAAGTCAAGCCCGAGCCTCCGAGGAAGTCTGAGGGTGGTGTCGTGGAGGAAGGATGAGCGCATCACGAATCGATCTTGGGGTAGAGTATTAATGTAGAGGCACCATTCATCCCTGGTCTTCTTGTCTGCGGTCTGGCACTTAACCTACTGAGGGAACCTGAAGGCGTCACCAATGAAGAAGAGTGGATGGCTCCCAAAGATCTGGCTAACAGTAGTAATATCCTCCCTAGGTATGAACTTCAGCGTGACTCCCATCCAGCACTCAATAAGGATCATAGAGCCAATGAGTGGACCCCCTAGGGTAGCTGAACTAAGACCCACGTACAGGTAAGCAAGGACGGCCTAAGAAATGGAAAGACCCCACCACAGTCCACTAATGGCGCTAAGGTTGGGAATGTCTAGGACATGGTTGGCAGAAGGGAAGAGTATGGCCCCGCACAGGCAAATGGAAGCAGCTTTAGCTATGGCCTCATCTCACCCACACTTGTTCTTACAATGAGCTATGACCCACTGGCTTAAGGGCAACAAATGGATATGGCGTGGGCCAACTCTGGTGCGGATGTCCTTAGTGCTTGGAAGAAACTCCCCTAGAATAAGGGTAAGATCTATAGAGGCAACGGTATGGTAGACTAGGTCTTCCTCACCCGCTTTAGACTTGGGAAGGGATAGGTAGGTCTCTACCTCCTCTAATAGAATGGTGACCTCAAAGGATGGGAAGATAAAGGTATGTGTTTGAGGATGCCATATCTCTATTAGGGCTATGATACTGTGCCAATCTAAAGAAATTTTTGGGTAGTTTTTGACCAGACCTGATGTGTCACAACCTAGGACTTAGGCAAACAAGCACTTTCGCAACCCGAACGAGCCAAAATCGGCGGCTAACTCACACGGCACTCACCCCGAACCCGTGGATGACTCGGCGATGCCGAGTGGAGGATGTGGGGGCTGGGCTCGTGTGGTGCTCCGTGTGTGGTACCGACGGCTCCCTGAACCAGGCCGCTCATGTGCTCGGGTGTCCGCACCAGATGAGGCCCGGAGTTCACCTGATCGGTGTGAATACACCGATCCCGGTCAGAGACGAGGCGAGTGGGGAAGCGTGGGAACGCGCCTGCACGCTGAGCCGGTGTAGGTCTAACCTAAAAATCAGAATAAGTACAACACTACACCTCTCGCAGGAGGGGGATCTTGGGGGCGAGATTAATCGAAATCACACCAAAACTACCTCCACATAGGGAGGGGCTGTAAGCCGGCCAGGGGGGGAGGGGAACTAGGGAGCTAGAATGCCAAACGGAATGATGACGTCGAATCTACCCGCTCTCTAGATCAGGGGACAGCAAGTCAAAGATGATGCCGCTGTAGTCACTCTTGAGCTCTGTTGTTGATGGGACCAGCGACAAAACCTCCCTGATTGGTCCAGGAGGGCCTCTGAATTTTTGCAGGACTATTGGAGGACGGCGTTGGTCGGGGCAGGACTATGATCAGGGACTCTGTTTCCTACTCCTGGCTGTCTCAGAACTGCTGCAGTAGGAAGGCGAGGCTGCCACGGGTGCTCCCGAACTTGGATTTGCACGAGGCTGGAGTCATTGGAGCCATCCTCAAGTCCTCTTCAAAATGGCACTAGTGGGAATGCCGGTGGTGATCGGAGATGACCGGAGTAGCTAGAAAAGGTGGGCGAGCGTCTGTTTAGTCTAGGAACAGTCAAAATAGAGCACCTGAGGGAGAGAATTAAGAAAATGCTCTTTCGGATGCCGAACGGGACACCGCCTTTTGCTAATGGATGCCGACTGGTTGTATCAGCTCTCAGACAAGAGGCGCCTTCAGAAGATATGGGATGTGACTGTGGGAGCTCCAGTAAGTCACCTCAGGTCTCGAGCAGGCCCTGATCTGTGCAGTACAACAGTAACTTGATGTAGACGCCACGACCGCTCCCGAAGTCCAATTGAGATGGTACCAAGTCGAGGATGACCTTGGACGAGTCTTCTTCGAGCAGCAATTAGGGGGAGCTCCAGACGATATCGTAGCAGGGAGGAGGAACCCGTTGAGTGAGGGGGGGTCAGATCAGACTGATAGGAAGCAGAACCGCTCACCAAGAGGAAGAAAATTAGAACTCTTGGTTCCGGGCACCAAACAGAGCTCTGTTTCTTGATTCTGGAAGTAGACTTGTCGAAGAAGCCCCCGGCCAAGCCTCGCCTCTAGATCTTCAAGGGAGTGGTCGTGGTAGCCTTAGGAGTCAGCTTTAGGTTTCTCTTTAGGGAGGGGATGCGTAGTCGGGGAAGATCAACTGCTCAGGATGGCCCTGACCTCAGAATGTGAAACCCCGTTCGGAGACGATGGGCGAGCGGGGAAGTGTGGGTTCCCCGCACACTGCACCGATGTAGCTTGATCCCTGCTAAGAATTTACATACACTACTCCTCACGTAGGAGGGGGGATCTTGGGGTGGGGGTTAATATCCTTACCGCCAAAACTACCTCCACACAGGGAGGGGCCTTAAGCCGGCCAAGCGGGGAGGGGAAGAAGAGTAGATAAGATTGTCACGATCTCCGGGGTCAGTTCTATCTTCAGTCTGGGATGGCAGACAGGCGGTCGATGCAGAAATTGTTGTGACCACCCAGGATGTCTGATTGAACTGAAACCAGTGCTGGACGTCTCCTACTTGATGGGGGAAGTTGCTGGAATTTTTGTGGAGCCAGCTGATGTCGCCTCTGGTTGGGGCTGGGCCTAGAACTACCTATCTTATCGTGTTAACTGTTGAGTGTAGGTTATTTTTTTAAAAAGAGAAAAGCTAGGATAAAAAAAAGACGGTATCACTATCCCGGTGTCGCTGTCCTATCGTACCCATGGTCACCACAGTGACTGAATCCTTATGTCATGCATTATACTATATGGTATCTACGTTACTAGAGCATGCCGAGGACCTTGCGGCTTGAATGAATCTGGAATTTGAATTCCCCTCTAATGAAAATAATGATAATTTCAGAGGAATTCAGATCATACAGATAGTTTGTTAAGTCTTGAAAGCTTGGGGATGACGATTCCGTTCGGTGGATAAATGAGCTCCGACTCAGTATCGACTCACGGGATTGGTATCCTGACCCATTCTTCACAACTTAACAATATTTTCCTTAGCTATTTTCTACTTTTATCATCTTGATTTCATTGTGTAAGATCATTCACTTAATTTGATTGTGAGAGCCGTTATGCTTAGATTCTTAAATTGAATGTGAGATATTCCATTTCGAATTGTGTACTGAGTCCCCCCGAGATTACCCTGGGCTATTTTTCTGGAAGAAACCTTTATTTGGATTTATCCTCAACTGTTCCTTCACTTTTACTCCATTGGACCCACCTTGGCCGTAGCACCTCCACATTAACTGGTAATCGCTCCACAATGGTGAAACTTGTAGGTTCATGACCACAGGAACTCCCACGAACAGAAGTTGGTCCCTTTTCTTAGTCGTGCTTGAGCACACATTATTTTCTTTCCTTGTTTGTTTACCATCCAAACAATTGTTCATTTCGAAGGACCTTCCTCAGGGTTGCTTTGTTAAGACTCGGGAAAAATTCCAGTCAGGAAATGTTGAGAGTGTGTCTCATCACACTATGGCATCTACTTTTCAGTCTATTCCCACACTTCATTCCATTCCGCTACATGTCATTTCCCTGCAAAGTAGACGCCACCCATCCACGTGCCACAGGTGGGCCCCAGCCAGATTATCTGGTTAGCCCAATGATTGCACACGCCCCGGAGTCTTCTAGAATGGGAGGGAAAAAAGGTGACGACAATAACCTTGCTGATCTGGCAGCAGTAGTGGTACGAATGGGGTCCACTTGAAACGAACTGACGCTGAGCATAGACGGCGTCAACTCAGAGATGCCACAGGGTTGACGCAACCTTCATTTGATCTTCTGGCACAAGGTGAAAGGCTGAAACATTAACGCATGGAGCCACTGCGTCCACTCATTGATCATTTGTTAAAACAAATGAACTAATGTGTTGACGCAGCTTGATCATTATGCTGACGCACTAGAGTGATCCGGTAGCTGCTATCTTTATTGCTTGCACTGCGGCGTCCACGCTACCATGCTAAGGCGTTGCCACACTGGAGTAAACCGGTAGCTGCAGCCTTTGTTGCTTCTACTGCTGCGTCCACTCTACCATGGCTGAGGCGTTGACGCATTGATGTAAACCGATAGCTGCAACCTTCATTGCTTGCACTGCTGCGTCCACTCTACCATTGCTGAAGAGTTGACGCACTGGAATATTTGGTAGCTATTCATATCTCACATTAAGACAGGAATAAATGCACATGGTATTGAATCTAAATTTGATGTGTCATTTTGGAATTCAGTTCATTAGCATTCATCCCTTAGTTGTCATCATCAAAACCAGAGGGACAACAAGATGCAAACATAAACATATATGCTTAAGATTCTAACTAACAAATCAAGCATGACATTTTATTGAAAGATTTAAATGTCCAAATCTATAAGGCACAGAAATGGGGTTTTACCATACTCAGGTTCCTTGGCTTATTAACTCCTTTTTATTCTTCAGCCCCAAGACACACCTGCAAAAATAGTTCTTCATTTTACATTTTTAGGTACCCAAGAACTCTTAGGTCCTGCAAAGTTAGTTGCAGCTCTTGTAGATGCTTTCCTCGACCTTAGGGCAATAAATTCATCATTTCTTAAATGATGGTAGTCATCCATGATGTGCCCTATCAAGCCACAGTAATGACATTGAACTGGAGGAGCATGCTTCTTATAAAAATAAGTACCATGTTTTTGATTGAGCACAAAATTTCTGTCCTTCCTAACATGGGTGTCATGTTTCATTTGCATGTGCCAACAATTCTTGACTGTGTAGCCGGACATCCCACATGCATGGCAATAAGGTCTCCTTGGAGCAGTGGTTCTGCTTGGAACCTTGAACTCATTCTTTTTCAAAAACTAGTAGTCATGCTTTGCATGACCAGATCGTGCATAATGGAAACATTTGAGTTGCCTCTTTTGGGCAAACTGATTCTTGGGTGAGCTTTTAGGATCCGCTAAAACTACGGGTGTTACAGTCCCTCCCCCCTAAAAAAAATTTTATCTCCGAAATTAGACGAAAGGACAAGGAGGAAACTGACAACACGACACACCCTATCGACAGAAAAGACAACTGAATGCAATAGAAACAGATACCTTGGAAATAGAAGGCTGACTTTCCGCATGGCATGAAATAGACTCACTTGAGACGGCAGTCAACCACGACGCCATAAAGTTCCAGTCAATCCATACCTAGAATCGCGTCGTAGTCGGCCAACTGTAATGCGTAAAGTCTCACCGGTAATTTCCGAACACTGACTAGAACCGGAGAATTTTTCAGGCACAGAGGAGTGGACATGTAATCGTCAGACAGTAATTTCACAAGCATCTCACAGGAAACTTCATTCACCGGCCTTTCGATACGAGCAATAAAATCCTCAGAGACAAAAGAATGGGTCGCACCCGAATCGAAAAGAACATGAGCTGAACGATCATAAATCGAAATCATACCTTCGATCAGATTAGACGCCAACGCCTCTGTACGAGTGATGTGAGTAACTCTGGCTCTCGACAGACGACTAGCTACAGACGACTGCTGAGAAGGAGCGGGAACTGGTAGGTGCAATGGTTGAGGTTGAGGCAGCGGAGGGAGACGAAACTACGGCTGCTACGACTGAGAAGTCTGCGAGAACTGCACTGTCTGCGACCTTAACGGACAGTTTCGGGACATGTGCCTTGGTTGATCGCAGCGATAGCAGACAACCGGCAAAGAACACGGCACACTCGGATGACTGCCACCACACTTGGAACACAACCTCGGCTGAGAAGTAGAAAAATCCTCACGCGGTCGAACAGAGGAAACGGATTGCTGACTCGGATCAGAAAATGCCGACTGATCAAACCTCTTTTTCTTGGATTTCTTAAATCGGAACTCCTTGCTCTGAGATTGCGGGAAGGAAGTACCATCAGTAGCAGAGAAAGAGGGAGAAACTCATGGAACAGATGACTGGTGGAGCGGCTGATGCTGCACGGCCGACTGAACTATCCCAGTCTGAGAAAGTTCTCGAGTCCTCGCCAATTTTAACTCTAGCGCGATGATGGCTTGGTACGCAGAATCCAACTCAGTTACACGGGTAGCAAACAATGGCAGGCTCAACTCTACTTTCAGTCCGCGCAGAAACTGTTGAGTCCTTATGGTCTCATCAGCAAAAATATGGGGTGCATGATAAGTGTCTATTTTCTATGATAATTCATTGCATACACATTATTTTAGGTGTAAATAATTAAGTAATTATGCACATTTCGTAGTTACTCTCAACTTCGCATATAAATTGGGTCTTTTCACATAAATTGATTAATTTGGTGATTTCATTTAATGACCTTCAGCAGGTTGGGTCAGGTTGAGTCATGTTAGGTCGGAGTATGACCTTAATACTTCTCATACTCAGTATCTTTTCTTCACTTTTCAAAATTCCCATTTCAAAAAAATACAGGGAGCTACATATCTACCTTAATGAAGTATTTAAAAGTAAATATATGATCTGAACTACATGATTACCTGAGACATCTCAAAAAGCATATTATAAGCCAACTTCTTGTTGAAGGATAAAGAACTAAATGGAGCATATCCTTTCAATGTAGGTTCCTTCATATTTGACCCCCTAACCCAACCCAGACCAGCCAAGGTCGGGATATAAATCTGCCGACCCCAAGTTTAAGTCAGTTAAAAACCGACCCAACCATCAGGTTGTCCCACTCATGCCTGGGTTGTCCCAACCAAACTTGCAGCCTTACACGTTCTATTCCATCATTCAACTCTGTCATGTATCATATTTATGTTAGACAATGATAATTACATCTCTTCTGCTCAATCCAAGTTCTTTTTGATCTTCCTCTTCCTTCTTTCGAACTGTCATAATAATGGTTAGTGTATCTCTCAACATATGTTATCCCCTGCAGGTTTTCAAATCATATCGAACAGCCTTCATGGAAAAATATTCCCTGATACTGCCATTTGATCATCTGCCTAATATAGTCGTCACATGGTCATGTGCAAAAGGAAGGAAGAAAGAAAATATATGATAGAATACTAGTTAGGGGATTCACTCAACTGGTTACCAAATCAAAATTTTATTTAATTCATCAAGTCCCTTAAATTTTATAAACTTAATCCACCGTGTCCTGATTGTGTGATCTCTACTCTAACCAGCTGTGTTCTTAATTCGTCAACGTAAAACTTCTGATTTCTAGTTTGCAAATATTGATCTTATGGAAGTTATTTTTCCGATTGGTTCAATTTGTAGATGTAAAGCACTTGGAAAGTTTTGCATGAAAAAAAACCTCCATCTTTATCTGGCAAGTGGACTAAACTGGATGCTCAGCTCGACACTTGGGTTTGCTCCCAAGATACTGAGTTCAACTTCAACAGCAGCACCCCTGTGCTTGCATCAGAAGTTCACAAAGGAGCAAACTTAATTTTCCATTGTCTTTTTCCAGTTTGATGTACCGTGAAGACGACTGAGAAGGTTGCTCTTGTGCAGCCAAGTCCGTTGGCTTGTCCTCAGCCTCAGTCTCTTGGCATAATGTGACTGGAGTTTCCCTTCTCCATCAAAGGTGGGGGAAGGGCAAGTTAATTTGATATCATGGGAGTTTGATGTGATCCAGATTTTGGCAAAGCTTTTGTGATTTTATGTATTTTATTAGAGCGGAATTTTACATATTTTTTAAGCTTATTATGTTATTTTATGTTGCTGTGACTATTGCTTTATAAGTACCACTTCTTGAATATCTTGAATTTTTTTATATGAAGTAATCATAACGGTAATATTTATGTCGCATCACAACCTTTCCTCTATTTATTCTATATTCTTTCTTGTGCAGATGTGATGAGCGTATTCAGAAAATTCAAACAATTAAAATGATGGAGGGAATTTTCATATGTGCGGCTCCTCACTGTCTGAAGTCTTTCCTGAAGAGGTCTGAATTCGAAACACATATCCATGAATCACATGCTGATCTTCTTCAACCGAGCATGGAGAGGGAGGGAGTTAATGAAACAGATGCTATCAACATCCCAAGACCACCCTCAACAGACCCTCTTTTTAGGCAATCGACACCATTAGACTCTTCCTCTTCCCGTGGGCATACGAGGACTGGCTTTTCCCCTAATTCAAATTCTCAGCCGCAGGATCGTGAAGACAAGTCTCGTCGCAACTCGTCGAGAGAGCAAACTCCATTAAAGCCACTATTACAGCCTAAACAACTCTCATTTCACGGTCATCAACAGCACCAGCCAGGTGAGTCACAGCCTGATGTTAATGCACCTCCCCAAGGCCTTGAAAGGCCCTACAACTGGTTTCAACCACCCCAGAACTTTGAGAACCAAAGTGGGACACTTAATCGGCAAGACTCTGATCAGCTTCAATCAGACAAAAGTGTAGGTATGGCCCCGGAATCTTCGATGCCTCATTACTCATCTCTGCCCACCCATCATCTCCCAACCTATCAAGTGCCCGTAATTGTCAACCAAGGCCTCAACCCCCCTCCCTTGTTCGGCTATCCTCCTTTTCCAGCAGACGGATCTCAGCGATATTTTGGTACCCCTTACGAGTTGCCACGGCCAGAAATGACACCAGAAGGTGCTGCGCAAGTTTCATTACTGGGATTCCCACCGGTCCCTGCAGGGACTGCAACCTTCGCAGACGGATTTCGCTCTTGGGGTGCAGGGCTCATGGGTGTGCCTTCCGAACCTCTGTCAGCAGGTCAGGGAATCCCAGATGGCTACATGAACACAACAGATTCACAAGGCAGAGTCCCCTTCTTCCAAGGAGAGTATGGCCGGTTTCCAGATGGGCCCCAACTGAATCCTCCACCGGGGAAGGAAGCAGATCTACAGGGCAGCTCTGCGGATCGCGGCGATGGCAAAGGCCCATTCGCACCGTTGCCGCGGCCTGCGCCAATGTCATTGCCCCTTCCCCCGCCACCTCCACCTCAGTACAAGTGGGGCAAGTTCTCAGGTGACGGAGGTCAGGATGGACACGGGTATGGATGGCAGAGTGAAAAACGTGTATATGGAAACGGCCCGGATTAGAGGCTTCGCTTGTGAAATTGACGATTTCTTTTTGCCGTCTTCTTCTTGTTCTCTCTCCATGTTTAAAAACTAAGCAATGCAGCTTCTATTCATCCTTCTGGGAGGGTGGTTTTTTTCCCCAAAGCTAATCCATATCCGGCCCCTTCTATTATGTGTACTTCTGGGGCTCGTCAAAATTCTCAACAGTACTTCAACTTGTTTTCCGCACATCCGCGTGCACTCCGGATCCCAGACCATTGCCTCGCCTCTCTCGGATCCAGGTGTCCTGCGGAACCGATCAATAAGTTGACGATTTCACATGTGAAGGATCTTTGTGAAAGTTTTGATAATACTAGATTCCCTGCCATCCATGGTTCCAATGTATTCGAAGATGGCTTTCGCTTACATGGAGCATCTGAAACCCCAATTCCAAACTTCCATATCAACACATATTTCCATGCTAGTGTACTACAGACTTCACAACGCACGGGTGCCTCCTACCAACGGTGTCGGTTACGTTCAGATCATCTAATGATCGACAACTTCTAACAAATGTGACAAGAAATATGACACAATAGCGCTCGACAGATTGACGAAATTGACGAATACCTCGGGGGCATATATGCTTCAAACCTATTCTTCTGGCTGGCTTGAACTCTTAGAACTCGCCCTCATTTCAGCATCGTCTGTTTCCCATTTCCTAGATCTGTCTGCAAGTGACCCCAAAGTATTTTCCTTCCAATCACTAAACACTCCCACCAAATCGAAGAACCGGGTTTCTATTCACGGTATGCTAGCATCATGGTTAGCCGTCCTTCCGTCGTGAGGTGGAAGCCCTTCATCTTCTGAATTTATCGTTTGCCTTCTCTCTACAGCATCTACTTCTTTTTCTCCACGTTAAGTCTCTTCCTACTTGTGTTGTCGATAGCGGACTTTAAGGAAATACATGGGCAAGATGATTACGACTGGTACGAGAAATCTGATACGAGCCTCGTCGTCTGGTACCCAGGGTGGAGGCCCTGGCATGATCACAGGCCCCTCTCCTTCCCCAGGGAAAGAACCCGGTGACTTTTCGACATCCTCGTCAAGCGGGCGAAAATCTTGCCCCGTGATCCGCCGGAAGGCTACACTCAATGGGACTTTAACCACCCTCAGTATTGTCCCTTTCATGCATGAATCTACCACGCGATCGAGTCCTGTGAGGAAGTTCAATACCTCATCGAGGAAGAGATCTGGTGGGAGCAGATCGACGCCGAAGGGAATTCCATGGCACTTGTTCGACTGCGACAAGCTGTCGAAGAAACCCTGAGCACTGCCAGAAATGCACCAGTGCAACCCGATCCTCCCCAGGAAAACGGGCACGGGTCATCTTACCAGCATACTCCAGAATGGCTCGAGTTCTGAACCGATAATCGGGAGGCTCTCGAACGATTGTGCAGACGCAGGGAGCAAGATGCCAGCCAAGAGACGGGACTGGGTACCTTCTCAGCCAACGTCATCCACTCTCCTGCTCCCCCGGCCTCTCCTGAGGCTCAAACACCACAGGCTGGTCAGCTAGCCCCTACCACTCCAGCCGCACAATGGCGACCCTGGCAGGAGCTAGAGTCTCTGCCCTTTTCTAGGGAAGACACTGTAAGACTCCTTCGAGTCCTTCTCGGTCGAGAGGACATCCTGGTGGGTGAGGCTACTATGAGCTCCTCGAGCTCTCCTTGCCTTCCCCCTATTCCACTTCCAGCTCCTACGATCGAGGATAGGAAAGGAAAGTAAAAGTTGGGTGAGACTGCGGCTCGACTGAAACAGGTTCTCCCTACAGCTCGCAGGTCAGGTCCGCCATCACAAAGGCCATCCGACGTGCGAGATCAAGACAGCTACCAAGGGCAACAAGGCCCCCAGATGTCCTTAGGTGTCATCCGACCCTGTTCACAGCTAGACCACAGGGGTCTGGTCGTAAAGCAAGATATTAGTCATGCTCCTCAGGCCCCTCCTCAGTAGAAATCCCAGCCACCGCAGCTAAGGCATCAAACTGCGCACATGTCTTCGGACACCAGCCCTAGTACACTAGTTCAACAGGGAAAACCTTCCCAGCCACCACGGCTAAGGCATCAAACCGCGCACATGTCTTTGAACACCAGCCCCAGTACACCAGTTCAATAGGGAAAACCTTCCCAGCCACTGTGGCTGAGGCATCAAACCGTGCACATGTCTTCGGATGCCAGCACGAGTCAACCGGTTCTCGGTAAACTCCCACACCAACCACGGCAAAGGCAACAAGCCGCGTCCACATCTTCAGACGCCAGTCCCAGCATCCCCACTTACCAGGAACTACCACTCGAAGTCATCGAGCAGGCGATCAACGCTACCTGAATTTGCTTACAGAAAGATCCATTATTAGAACTGTTTCCAAACATACATAGATTTAAATTCGGATCCAAAAAATATATGAAAAATAAATTATAATTCAAACATTAATCCAAAATCATCTCCCCATTTTGGATCCATTTTCAGATCCACACATTAAGTACACATTATGTATACATTTTTTTCATGTAATAACAGAGATTTAAATTTACATATATATGACATGTATTACCCACGGATCTGGATCAGATCCGAAATTGGCTGAGCCCAAGAAAGACCTGTGACCTGCAATAGTTTTAACATGTTAAAAAAATATAAACACTAAACCTAAGAAAGACCTGACCTGAAATAGTTTTATCATGTTAAAAATACAGATACTAGTACTCATAGCATACCACTTGATCATGGGCATTGTAGATTCCAATCCCTCTAGAACTTATTCAAGAAAACGTGACACATCCAAACTTCCAGTGAACCGGATCCTTTTCCAATAGCCAGAACAATCTTGTCTAGAGATTAATTCATAGGAGCAGCCATCAAGAGTGTTGATATCGGAATATAATAGGTAGCAGTTATCACCTACGTGCATAGAAACAACAAAAACATTATGGTGCAGAGCTAATAGTCAGGTGACTTATCTACATAGTTGTTAAAATAATAAATCAGCAATACCACAGAGATTTACAACCTCATTCAAAAGTTGAAAATAGGTAATATTATCCTCAGAAGAGGTGATCAAATCTTTGCTATTAGCAATCCAAAGTTTCATGCTAGAAAGGAGGTACATAATGACATTAGCATTATGAACCTAAAGAAGTGCAACAAGTTTTGCATCAACAGGAGCCCTCCCATGCTGTGAAGGAATAAGAATTTGTGAATATCAGTGTTAAGTTTCGAAATGCAAGAAGCAATCCAAAAACTGTGGCATTCAATATGAGTGTGAAGGAATAAGAATTTGTTAATTGTTATTGCTAACTGAAAGAACATTTATCATGTCTTGGACAGAGCAATTCATGAACATCATGAAGCACTGCAGTTGAGTTCTTAACTGCCTTTCTTTTTACAAGGACAGAAAAGCATCTATGGTAGCCCTAAGGAAATCAAGATGCAAAATTTTGACCACACAGACAAGAACTCTTGGTGAATGCCCCAACAAGTAGACATGAAAGAGAGTAGAGAAATGCAAGTCATTCACTACAAAAAGGAAAAAATAGACAAATGTACAATGTGAAACTTATTCTCTAATAGACATTAAAGAATACCCACAAGAAGTATTATGCTCTACCACAAAGCAGAAGCTTAAAAGCTACAAACCTGGAAGGTTCTGGTTCTGCCTGTCATGAGGCCTCCTGAGAGGCAATGCACTAGAGCTCGTCAGCGCGTGTCCTAAGCCCCCAACTACGTGTGCACACACAGACCATCTGCTCTAGGTCGGGTCCTCTGGCTAGTTTTCCCCCCCACCGGACTCTGGTGGCAAAGGCAAGGGGCCCACGGAGACCAGCTTAAAATTCGTCTAACTCGGGTCAAGCTCTCCACCACTCCCAGTGGGTACGCACACGCGTGCGCAGAAAGTAACGACTAGTGGAGAGGTCACTGGAAGGTAGACTCTCAAGTAAATGAAAAATGACGTCTGAACCAGACGGAGTACAGGGGACTGCCTCTCGTACCAACACCGACTCACAGTGATGTAAGCCGAAGATGCCACATCCCGGAACCCCCACGGCGCCCCACACCTGGTCCCCACATGATGCCTAGCATCATCAGACCACGGGTCAACACGTGGATCGAGGTCAGCTCACTCTGGACACGAATTGGCACGAAAAAAATCACCGGCTAGGCCTCAGACGATGAACGGTCCATCATTGGCCGCTCAAGGATGCACGGCTAAGTCTTAGCCACGCGTGGGAGAAAGATGGTCCAACCTGGCCGTCCATCAATCCCAACGATAAGAAACATGAACGGTCAGACACTAGCTGCTCGGGGGAAGGGCAACTAGGACCCCACCGTTCAAAGGCATGGGCGGCCCGACTTGGGCTGCTCATGTACGAGGATGAACAGCCATCTAATGTCCGCTCAAGGGACATGCGGCCAGACCCAGCCGCTCACCCCAAACACTACGTAACGGTAATAGCCAACGGTCGGAAGCTCACGGGATGCGCGGTTGGTCTTGAGCCGCTCAAGGGATGAACGGTCAACCACTGGCCGCACCTCCTCCAACGGTAAGAACACAAGTGTGGTAGGGACTTAGCCGCACAAGGGAAGGGCGGCTAGGACCTCGCCGCACAAGGCATGTGCGGTCAAACCCTGGCCACACAACCTACCAACGGCACCAAGTGACGTACGACTAGACCCTGGCCGTACGAGGGGACATACGGCCAGCCCCTAGCCGCACACCCCAAGCACTGCATAACGGTCACAAACAACGGTCCAAACCTCGGGAGATGGGCAGCCACCTTGGGGCTACACGAAGGGACATGCAGTCCCACGATAGACCGCTCAACCCCGCTGCACGCCGAGCCTGACTTGCAGCGCGCCGAGTCGATGGGCAGCCAGGATAGGACCGCACAAGGGATGTGCAGGCCCTGATTCGACCGCACATGGCTCACCGGCGCAAAAATGACGAACCTCGCCAGAATCGCCCATTTCGGCCTCAAATTGAGCCCCACGAAGGGGGAAACGATGGGAAAAGAACCCCCAAGCCCCCTAGCATGCTTCTATACCCTTGAAACGCGGAATACCAAGTCAACAAAAGTGGCTTTCGGGGATTTCGGTAGACCGAAGTCTGGGTCGGTCGATCGAAAAGTCACAGAAAAAAAACTTTTCGGTTCTGGAGAGTTCGGTCGACCGCCCACTATCAATCGGTCGACCGTTCTGAAAGAAAACTGTAGTTTTCTGCTTGCTGGAAATTCCGGTCGACCGCCCATCATGTGTTGGTCGACCGAGATGACCCAGACCTGCAAAACAGAATTGTTAGTCCAATGATATATGTCCAAATGATAAGTGCTTAATGTCTTTATAATTTATATGCATTGTGGGTTCAGATTTGGCTTGATTATGTATTTAGAAGTCTTTGAAAAACATAGAACACACTTCAATCCTCACATTAGATTTTCTTGACACGAGGGAAGGTATTCCGTAGGGCCCCTAGTTTCGACAATTAATTAAGGGTGTTCTCTCATATGGGGATGTAAATGATGTCGTGACCTTTATGGCACGACGGGATTGGGTCCCGACTTGAACTACACAATCACCTGACGAAGACCGAGCGCACCATGGGCTTCCATGAAGCCCGAATAAATCGTCACTTTGTGACTGGCACGTCCTCGCACTAAATAGACAAATAAAACACACTAACAAACGAAAAGAAAATCTGAGTGAATTTTAGTGCGTCCACAGGCATCTTCCATTACAAGAGGATGTCGTTCGATCTTAAGAACGCCGATGCTACATACCAAAGAGCCATGACAAAAATCTTTGATGATCTGCTCTACAAGAAGGTGGAATGTTATATTGACGACCTTGTGGTCAAGACCCAAAAGAGGGAGGATCATCTACAAGACCTGCGGGTGATATTCCAAAGCCTTCGGCAGTATGAGCTGAAGATGAATCCAATGAAATGCGCATTTGAAGTATCCAGTGGGAAATTTCTCAGATTCATTGTTAGGTACAGAGGAATTGAAATAGACCTGGACAAGATAAGAGCAATACAGGAACTACCTCCTCCAAGGAACCTTATCGAGCTACGATCTCTGCAAGGTCGTCTAGCCTACATCTACAGTTTCATCTCCAACTTATCGGCACGGCGTCATCCTTTTCATAAATTGATGATGAAAGATGCACCCTTCTATTGGGATGAAGAATGTCAAACCGGCCTCAAGAAGCTAAAGGATTACCTGAAAACCCCTCCTGTGCTTGGAGCACCCATACAGGGAAGGCCATTGATTTTATATATAGCAGCCACTCACTACTCGCTGGGGGCAATGATGACCCAGATTAATGAAGAAGGAAAAGAGCAGGCCCCATATTTTCTCAGCAGGAGATTGGTAAGGGCTGAAGAAAAGTACACGTTCATTGAGAAGACATGCCTGACCCTGGTCTTTAAAATAATTTAAACATGGCGAATATGCACTATTGAATGCATTAGAAACTAAACATGCTCTTTAGAATGCCAGAAAGCATAACAGACCAACATAGGGTTGTTACCTAGCATAACGGATCAGGGCAGGGGTGTCATTCATTACATAACGCGTCCCCCTACTCCGTTATGCTCACCCGAACACTCAGGTGAACATAAGGCACAGATATGCAGACCATAACGCACTTGCGATAGGGCGTTATGTACAGTATAACGCATTTGCTCCAGTGCGTTATACCCTAATGTATGATGCAGTGTAATCGAGAATGCAGAGCATAATGCACCAGGCATGGGGCGTTATGCTGAGTATGACGCGCCTCCCATGGCCGTTATACTCGCATGAGCTGAAACTAGAAACCACAGAACATAACGCACCAAGGCTGGTGCGCTATGAGACTATAACGGATGGGTCCGAGTCCGTTAAAGTCACCCGAACACAAGAATCCACAGAAAACCACAGTTTAAATGCACCATATAATGCACATGGTAAGAGGCGTTATATGACCATAACGGATCTACCCTACACCACCATGCTAACCGCCTTACTAGTCAACGGTCAACGATCAAAACATCGATCAAAGACCAAATGGCGGTCTACCAGGGGTCCGTTAAAGCCACCCAAACGTGGAAAATCCATAGAAAACCTATGACCATAATAGTCAGGGAGGGGTGCGCTATACTAACCACCTATCTACGATGTTCAAGAGCATAACGGACCTGAGGTGGTCCGCTATGTGGGCATAACGTGCCAGACAAGGTGCGTTAAATACATAACGGCCACGGAGGTGACCGCCATGAGATCTAGGCAACGAGCGGGTACGGTTTGAAATCGAACCACGCCCCGGTCGATAGAAATCGACGAGTTCGTGACAAAACCTATAAAAACTGGAAAACCTGCTATGCCATTCATCCATGCAAGCCAATAAAAGTAGGAAAAATGATTAACATGTCCATAAACAATTAAAAATGCTAATTAACATTAATTAACATATTTTCAATACATTTTAGGAAAAAACTAAAAATAGATATTAACTAGGCCAAACGGGCGTGGATGAACGTGCAAGTGGTATGAAAATGATACTAGCGAGGAGGTGTATCCATCCCCCTACCTCTGACACGATGAGGAAGCCGATCCGATGTCGAACGGACGACGAGGGCAACGGTGACCTCCCGGCTCCACGCGCCTCCACGCTCCGCGGATCGAGGGAAGAAGGACGTCCATGCGATCCTCGCGACACGACCTTCCCAACGGCACCTCCCGTGCCTCGATCAGCGGCCGTTTCGATCAAAACCGAGTGAGGAGAAGAAAAACCCCAAAATTAGGCCTAAATTTATTTTCATGCAATTTTACTTTTCAATTAGTTAAATCTCACTCAAAATTTAAAACTCTCAAATATAAGAATTTTCCAACTCATGCTCAAATGAAAATTTTCCTTCTCGTGGGATCGACCCGTACTTACCACTCTACCAAGATTTTATATCATTTTAGTGAGTGAGTTCAGTTAATTTTGAAATTGTGGCATGACTTTTAACGATGAGTTTTGTGAGTATTAGTCGACCAAATCTTTGAGGGACAACTCGGTCGGAATGTCGAGGTCTACATCGACAACATGCTCGTCAAAACACCAAAGGCTAATGACCATCTTGCCGACCTAGCCGAGACCTTCGGCACCCTCCTCAAATACAATATGAAGGTCAACCCCGCCAAATGCGCCTTCGGAGTCAGATCGAGAAAATTCCTAGGTTTCCTAGTAACTTAACGCGGGATTGAGGCAAATCTCAACAAGGTTCAGGCCATCTTGGACATGTGGCCACCCAACTGCGTCAAGGATGTCCAGCACCTTACCGGACGCATCACCGCACTCAACCGTTTCCTATCTCGAGCAGTCGAACGATGCCTACCCTTCTTCAAGCTATTGAGGGGACCCAAAATGACATCTGTCACGTTTGCCTAGGACGAGGAATGTCAGAAGTCCTTTGAAGATCTTAAGGAATTCCTGGCTTTACCCCCGGTATTATCAAAGCCTGGCCTAGGCGAAGCATTACAATTATATCTCTCAACGACTCCCTCCACCGTAAGTTTGGTCCTAGCCTAAAACGATGCGGGAGTTAAGAGGCCGATCTACTACACCAGCAAGGTGCTCAACGAGGTCGAAAGAAGGTACCCTGTAATTGAGAAACTCGTGCTAGCATTGGTTACCTCAGCCAAGCACCTTCGACCTATCTTCCAAGGTCACTTTATCATCATGTTGACCGATAAACCCTTGAACAAGATCCTATCTCATTCCGATGCCTCAGGGTGCCTCGTCAAATGGGCCATCATGCTCGGGGCCTACGACATCTCCTATCACCCCCGGGCAGCGATCAAGGGATAGGCCCTCATGGACTTCATCGCAGAGAGCACCATCCCGATCGAGGAAGAGTCACCATCCACCGGAGGACCCATCTGGGAATTGTTCGTAGATGGATCATCCAACCCGATCGGAAGCGGTGCTGGTGTCCTCCTCAAGTCATCCAAAGTGATGTGACACAACCTTGGACCTACTAGCAAGCACGATGCGCAACTCAAACGGGCCGTATTTGGCAGCCGACGCACCCGACGTTCACCCCGAACCCATGGGTGACTCGGCGATGCCGAGTGGAGGATGTGGGGGCTGGTCCCTTGCTGGTAGAGGGCCAGCAAGGCCAGAGGGTCCAAGATGGAGGACATCCTTTACTGCAAGGATCTCTATACACCCATTGAGGGTGTTGAGCACAAGCCAGTAGATATGTCAGAAGCCGCGTGGAAGCAGCTAGATCGGAAGGCAGTCGACATAATACGACAGTGGTTGGATGATAGTGTACTCCACCACATGTCAGGTGAGACGACCGCAAAATCTTTGTGACAGAAGTTACATGATCTTTATGGGAGAAAAATTACAGGCAACAAAGCATTCTGCTGAAAGAGGGGAATTCAGTTACAGAGCACTTGAATGAAGTGCAAAGCATCATAAATCAATTATCTGCAATGAAGATGATACTTGAAGATGAGTTGCAAGCTCTATTGCTACTCAGCTCCTTGCCAGACAGTTGGGAGACCCTTGTAGTCTCTCTAAGTAATTCTGCTCTAGATGGTGTGCTGACTCTGAAGCACGTGACCAGTAGTCTCTTAAATGAGGAGACAAGAAGAAAGTCGTCATTGGGTGCCTCAACTTCACAGATCTTGGCAATAGAAGATCATGGCAGAACAAGACACAGAGACAAAGTCTATGGAAAAATGAAATCAAGATCAAAGTCCACATCTAGAATCACCGGCAAGTGTTATCATTGTGGTATTCTTGGCCATAAGAAGACTGACAGTAGAAAATTAAAAGAAGAAAAAGATCAAAAGAGAAAGGTTGAAGACAATGGTAAGGACAAGGAGGTTGCAGTGACCGTGTCAAACGAAGAGGTAGTAGTTCTTCTCTCTAATGGTGGAAATTATCTTACAATAGAGAAGGGTAGCACAATCTAGATTTTAGATTCTGGAGCATCCTATCATGCTGCACCATGTCGACATCTGTTCTCATTATATAGAATATGTGATTTTGGTGTTGTCCATATGGGCAACACGGATACTTCAAAGATTATGAGGATAGGAGATATCTATGTTGAGCCTGACACAGGGTGTCGACTCATTCTCAAAGATGTGGGACATATTCCAGACCTCAAGATGAATCTGATGTCTGCAGGAAAGTTAGGTGAAGATGGGTACTCCACTACTTTTAGCCAGACAGTCTGGAAGCTGACAAATGGTGCACTTGTGTTAGCAAAAGGTAGCAAGTATGGTACTCTTTATGGCATGAAGACACGGGTAAGCAAATGTGAGATAAATACCATGGCAAATGATTCCTTGTCAGATTTGTGGCATAAAAGACTAGGACACATGAGCCAGAAGGGGATGGATCTACTTGTGAAGAAAGATCTCATTCCAAATATGAAAGGTACGCATCTAAGCCCTTGTGACCATTGTTTAGTTGGCAAACAACATAGAGTTTCTTTTCAGAGAAATCGCCCAAAGAGAGCCACTGACCTTTTGGAACCAAAGTACTTGTCTATCTCGAGACATTCCACAAAGTTCTTGAATCTACATGACTTGACATGATATGACTTGACTTTTTTTTTTTTTGGTAAAATTCGAGTCATCATGCGGTCTTAGGGAGAGTGCACCCTCTTCCAGCGGGAGAGAATGGACCCACTCCACCTAGAACACACAAGATGCTATTTTTATATATATGAAAAGTTGAGCACTGTACATTTTTGGAGTGGAGTCACCTGATATACATCAAAAAAGGAGAAAAAGTCCTATACATTTGTTCTAATATCAGGTGATACTCACAGAGATGTAAACCCAAAAATAAACCTGCTGTACATGCTGTATATCTGTGAATCAAAGATGTAACATGGAACAGCTTGAAACCAAGTGATGTTCACCGCCACTGTTCAGCCCGTACTATACGAAAATTGCATGAAATCCAATGAAAGGGGACTGTACATAACATTGTATATCTATGCACCAGTTATGACAAAATATGAAACTTAAAGCAGCAATAAACGCCGGCCAAAATAAGACTCAATGATCTCTGTGTTTCTAGGAACTTCCCCCAAATATCAGTATCCACACCAGGAACAAACATTCATATATCAAGAGCTTCCAAAAGGATTTATGAAGGGTAAAATTGCTCTGCTGTCCTTGCCAATATGGAAATCGAAAAACTGTATCCAGTCTTGATTAAACAATGAGCATAACCAGCCAGCACCACTGTGCAGGCCTATAAGTGAAGGAGAACTAATTCTGCTGTACATAACATGTAACTGTGCACCGATTGTGACAATATATGAGGCTTAAAGAAGAGATAAGCGCCGAACAAATTGAACTTAGAAACTCTGTGTGTTCTAGAAACCACCCCCAAGCTTCCAAAAAGATTGATGAAGGGTAGGAATTCTCTGCTATACATGCAAATGTGTAAATCAAAAAGCTGTAACCAATCTTTAATGAACAATGAGCATAGCCAGCCATAGTGAGATCATTCATATAAAACTTCTACGCAGATTTGGAACTGCAGCAGCATCTGCAATTGCATACGCTTTTGCCCGAAGAGGAAAATCATTCAATGAATGGAATACTCTGTTGCAACCCAAACTTATAGCATAGTCGGCTAAAGCATCAGCTACTTGGTTAATCTCTCTATATACATGAGTAATGGAGCCACCACAAGTGTTAAGACAGATCTTCAATTCTTCCCACCAAGGGTACAAGACCCAAGGTGGGGATTTATTTTTAACTATAGTCTCCACAAGTATGAGGGAGTCTGAATGAATCTCTGAGATTGGAATTTGCAAAGTGTTAACAAGACGCAAAGCATCTAACAATGCTCTACCTTCAGCTTGGATAATTGAGCCACTATCACATTGGCTGGGTGGTGAACCACACGTGCTGCTTTGGCTGGTCTGGACCACGTATGTGGCTGTGGAGGATCGACGAGACTGCTTTTCATTTGGATCAGGCCGTCTCGGATCAGCTTCTGTGCTTGGGTCTTGAAGACGTAGCAATCTTCCAGGGAATGACCCAGCATGCAGTGGTATAGGCAGTAGTTGGGATCGTCAGTTTTCTAGGCTTCATCTGGCTTGCGGACTTCAGGCAATTCGATGATCCCCTGAGCCATGCAGAGGTCAAAGAGCATCTTCGTATGCTCCTTCTTGAAGGAGAAGGGCATCTTCATACGCTCTGAGAAAAAGGGAGCAGCTGGCTTATCAGCTGACCTTTTGTCGGAATCACTCATTCTGGCTCCCTTGCTAGATTTAGTAGTGGGGGTGAATTCGATGATGTTCACCTCCTTGTCAGACTGGCATTCCCACGTCTGCTTACCCTTTGCTACAACGTATCTCGGGTTGTTGTGGAAGAACATCTCTATCTCGGTGACTGCCGAGTTGAGCTGGTCGAAGCACTTGACATTGGTGACGAGAAGCTTTTTGCTAACCTCGGCCGCCAAGCCTCGACGATAGATGGTGATGGCATCCTCCCAGACTGGTGGATTAACACACCTCATGCTGAGGTCTCGCCACTTCTTGATGAAGTCAAGGGCGCTCTCGACCTTCTTCTGTCGGAGGGAGCAAAGGTCAACTAAGGAGACTTTTCGCTCTGCCATTTGAAAATGGTCGAGGAACTTCTTCTGGAGATCCGCCCAGTCAATGATAGAATTGTGCTTGATGCTGGAATACCACTGGAAGGCCGTTCACGTAAGTGAGGTGGCGAAGTAGCGAAGGACATAAAACTCATCCCACGCAAGCTCGCCCATGGCTGTAATGTAGTAGGCCAGATGCTCGTGTGGAGACCCATGTCCATCGAATTTTTGTAGCTTCGGCAGTTTGGCGTACTCTGGGGGAAGCCTCTTGAACTAATGGTGTAGTGGGTAGGGGACACTGTAGAGATCTACGGTCGCGACCCCTTCTCCAAATTGGGCGATCTTGGTCTTAACAATCTACTCGATCATCTGGCACTGTGCCATGAGGTTCTCTGGCACTGGCGTGTTGGATGGCGGTGGTTGAGCCTTGGCCAAGGGCATGCCAAACCCAATAATTGTAGGGGTTCGGGCAGCTGCTGTTGAGGCGTTAACACCATTTTGCCCATCTGGCGGGGCCGGAGATTCCATTGAGGGCCCAGTGGGCGGCTGAGGATGAAGGTCACGTTCTTGAAGTAAATCTTGCAGGAGGGCCTTCAAGTGCTGGTTCTCCTTCATGAGGGTCTCAAGGGTCACCTCTTGGACTTCACATGACTCAAAGAAATGTAAGATCATGATGGCACTTGATGACGATCCATCCGGGCTTCAAAAATGTGGAGGGGGTAAATGATGTCCCCATCAGAACTGACATAGGAAAGGCGGTCCCTAGGGGGCCATCCAAAGATCATGCGGTCCTCATTGGGCCGTTCAAACCCCGTGCGGCCCAGGAACGGCCGTACAAAACTTAGAAAATAGCATACTAAGAGCGGCCATTAGGGTGCCGCACAAAGAACCTGCGGTCCGTACTGGACTGTACAAACTCCCTGCGGCCCAGGACAGGCCGCCCACCCCCCAGTCATAAACGGTCTACCCTTGGCCGTATATGGTGATGTGTGGTTCCATGAGGACCGCCCATCTCACAGGAAAGAGACCTTGCTTTTTCCTTTTATTTTTATTACCATTATTATTCTCTCATCTTCTCCCTTTCCTTGAATTAATTTATTAAATTCTTGAATAATGGGTGAATGATGCAGGGGAAGCACAGGACCCGCATCTCATGGCTGCAGGTCCGTGCAGTGTTCTTGGCACTGCTGGACTTCCAACGGGAGCGGCTGACTGCCATGGGGTTCGCCCCATTGCTGAGTATTGAGGTGTGTCGGTTTGACACACCTCTGCTTTACGCTCTGCATGACCACTGGGATCCAGCGAGTCGGACCGTCCTCTTCCTATGGGGGCATATCGTCCCCATGCTGGAGGATGTGGCCAGGCTCACTGGCCTGCGCGTGCACGGGCTACTAATTAGCAGGACTACCTTTCTCGACTACTGGGGGATGGCTCGAGAGTTGCTGGGCCTAGTGCTTCGGCAACCCGAGAGGCAGTCAACCCTCCTCCCTAGGGCGAGTCTGCAGGATAGCCTAGGGCTGAGACGGGTGGGTATAGCAGTTGGCGAGGAGCCGGAGCTGCACCTGCAGCGCCTGGTGGACCTGGCCAGACCGAGAGTAGCCACGCAGTCACGAGCAGAGGCCGACCGAGTGGTGTGACATTTTTTGATGCTGATGTTCAGGCGGCTTCTGTTCTCCACGCGGGCGGATGCGATGAGCTGCCGCTTCCTCCCCTTCCTCGAGGAGCTCGACCACGTAGGCGACTACGCCTGGGGAGCGGCAGTCCTTGCCTTCCTTTTCGACACGTTGAGTTCGACGGCCCGTCGGACCATGCTCGGGGGCTTCTCCCCTTCCTCCAGGTACGACTCTTACCCTAGTTTTGACCACATGACTTCTACATGTTTTCTAGATGCTGACGTACTACTGTGATGCAGGTTTGGGCCTATGTGTACCTATGGGCACTAGGCAGAGGGGAGGAGGCCCGCCCTGGGCTTCTCCCGATAGCACGGAGGTGGGTAGCACCTCGAGAGACCGTACTAAAAAGGCATTCAAGAGATAGTTATAGGCCTTATGTGCATGGTATTGAGGACAAACAGCCTGACCTATGAGATTTTGGGGATGGAATATAGAAACACATATTTTCTTTCTGAGATGAGACTGAAGATCAGTAAGTAACTCAGCTAATCACACCTTTGACATTAGGGAGACACCTTTATCAGAGACTGGAATCCCCAGTTACTCAGTGTGAGAGCCTTATAACTTCTCGAAAGGAGAACAGAGGTAGTAGTCTGAATGGTGTTGACATTAGGGAAACACCTTTATCAGAGGCCTGAGTCCCCAGTTACTGATTTAACCATCGCATTGCATCTCATGTGTGCCTGGGTGCCACGACTCCATGGTATATAAAATGGCGGTATGCGGAAGGTCGGGTCACGCCTGGCTGACGGCTGCCCCTATGCGTGAGGACTTACCTCCGCCTCGTACCAAGGGTCGGTCCCATGCATCTAACCTCACCTTATGCATGTTCTTATCCTTGCGTGCTTGAATGCCGTTGACAAACTGGGAAGGGCGAAAATACCAATAGTATCGCAGCCAGGCTATAACTGAAATAAAATCCATGCCATGACAGAACTAAAACTGATCAAATCTAATCAAGACTAGCTAAACTTAAAACATGTAGGACACCAACTCCGCGAGCTACTTCGGCGTTTCTGCTCCCCGTGACCCCGCATAGAGGGAAATCAAAAGCGCCTTGCGGTGCGAGCCCAGACCCAGGGGTTTTACCCGTCGTGGTTTCTGCTCCAACAACGCTAGGGTCGACATTCCCCAAAGGATGGGTTATCCGTACATGTAGCAGACCCCGTCTCTTCAGGAGACAAATATTAAAATATGTCCCTGGCAGGGCATACATTGGCATCCCACCGCTACCCGATTCTCCGTGTTTTCATACTGGGTCATCGCCCGAATATTAAAGAGAGATCGACAGGTGTCCGACAGTGACCCGACGACATCAGATTGATGGATGGTCTAACTTACGCTTGCACCGCGCTTCAACTCCATTTGCGTTCACTTATTTCATGCAATTAGTATTACCTCTTTTAGGCTGTAGGGCCCTTAATTTCGGCAATTAATCAAGGATTTTCCCTCGTATGGAGAATATAAATAATGTCGTGGCCTTTATGGCACGGTGGGTATTGGTCTCGACCCGAACCATACAATCGTCTGACAGAGTCAGATCGAGCGCACCTGTGGCTCTTCAGAGCCCAAATAAATCGTCACTTTGTGACTGGCACGCCCATGCACTCAAATAAACAAAGAGAATATATAAAATGACCAAAACAATAATCAATAAGAAGTGCGTCCACAGTATCCTAAATACAATGTGTTGAACCCTTACAGAATGCTCAATGGAGGGTCGTTCCTTCACCAAGAGGGTGTGTGGCTCCTAGGCTAGAGAGAGGAGGTCTCTCAACCATGCAATAATGCAACAATATACAATGAAATAATATGCATATGTAAAAACAGTATACAATGATAGCAGTGGTACAAGGATAAGCCTCGGGAGAGAAAAAAAACAGGGAACAGGAAAGACACGCCCTGGGGCAGGGCGCTATCAGCAGAAAAGACGCCTTTCAGGGAGGGCGTCGAAAGGAAATGAAGCGCCTTCCTGGGAGGCGTTACCAATGAATTCGCAGAAAGCAGGAAGACACGCCTCTGTCTGAGGCGTTACCAGATCATTACACGCCCCTGTCTGAGGCGTTACCAGAAGAAGAGACGCCTGGAGTGGAGGGCGTCGCAAGATAATAACACGCCTTTCTATAAGGCGTTAACAGTGAACGAAACCCAAGGGTTAACAGAACAGCAGAATGACAGCAAGACACGCCTTGGTCTAAGGCGTTACCAGAAGAAGAGACGCCTGGAGTGGAGGGCGTCGCAAGATAATAAAATGCCTTGCTGTGAGGCGTGACCAGTGAATATCAGAGAAAACAGAAAGACGCGCCTCTGTCGGAGGCGTTACCAGATCAAGACACGCCCCTGCCTGAGGCGTTACCAGAAAGAAGGCGCCCTGAGTGGAGGGCATCACAAAAGGATATGGCGCCTTGGTGGAAGGCGTTAACAGAAAACAAATGCGACACAGAATATGACCCAGATAAAAAACAAGTCGCGCCTAAGGCTGGGGCGTGAACAGGAAGAGACGCCTGCAGAAGTGGTCGTCTTAATCAGTGGGAAACGCCTTTATGGGGGGCGTGAGTTTTCAAACGACGGGTTAAGCAGCAACCAAATCAAGGAGACGCCCTGAGGAGAGGGCGTTAAATGGACAGAACACGCCTCTGTGGGGGGCGTTACTTCAAAAAAACGCCCTCTGGGAAAGCGTTACTAAACAGCACTAAATTGACCCGTTTAATTGTTTGTTGGAAGGTGGTAATCAATTAAAAGAAAACAAAGGAGGTCCCACCGTGATCGCCAATTTGTAGATTGTGAATAAAATCCACTTTATCCACTTTGCGGAGATGGATATAAACAATAAAGAAATAATGCAAATATCAAGCACGAATCCAAATCAACAAAAAGAAGCACGAAGTGCTAATGTGGAGTGTGATCGCCAGAGACTCAAAAGCCTCAAAGAATTGGGAAAGTGATCGCTTACCTGACGGGAATGCGGAATGCGGAAGAGATTGTGGGTGCTTTCCTCCTTCTTGAATCGGCCGGCCGATAAGAAGGGTTTTCTTCTAATTGATTACCTTGCAATTAACACAATAAACGAGAGAGGTCTTCAGATCTGAATTCCATTAGCCCAGGTGGCCATCAGAATATTCTTTAGGAAAAATCATCTTGAAGGTTTACCACGTGGCCTGAGATCACGTGTCAGATAACTGAAGTCGAGATCACATGACTTCATTAAGTCCTCACGTGCAGGGTCAACAGGTTGAGGCAACTTTCTGGTGTGCAGACGTAACTGACTCTCAGAGTTGATTCTGAAACAAATGCATCGAGGCATGAGGTTGATGCATGGGTGCATCACTAAACTACTTCAATGTTTTGCCTATCAAATCCAAATATGGAGCTGAATGCGTCGGCGCAATCTTCCGATGCATTGGTGCAGACTGGAGACACGACCTTTGGTGCAAAAGGCTCAAAGGAGCTTTTTGGCTTGATGCGTCGAGGCATCACTTCTGATGCATTGATGCAGTGTCCTGATGCTTGAAGCAAACCTTCAATTTTGCTCTGGTGCTTCGACGTGCTAAGTCTAAGAATAAGATTAGACTATTTGTGTCGATGCATCTATTTTCTGCGTTGATGCAGTGGAGACTCTTTCTTCGGATACGTCAATGCATCACTTCTGATACGTCGATGCATCTATCTTTTGCGTTGATGCAGTGATGACCTTTCTCTTGCTGTGTCGATGCAGGTGCTTAGTTTCTCCTGATACGTCGATGCATCACTTCTGATGCATCGATGCATCATACTTGTGCATCAACCTGAATTTTTGTGAACCATTTGTAATGTACATGATTACCACATATGAAACTTAGTCCATCAGACCTTATCAAGATCAATAGTCTGTCATCATCAAAACCAGAGATCCAACACCGGGCCTCCCGGCCCATGAGTGGTGGGCCATGATTCGAAGTATCGGGTCCTTTTTGGTACTCGGATTCTGGGTCGTTACAATGAGGAGGTGCAAGTGTTAGGGACTAGAAGAGTTAATCCGAAGTTGACTTCATGGAAGACCTTAACCCTTCATGGTGTTCGCCATGCTCCTGACATTAGGCAGAACCTCATTAGTGGGTCCCTTCTAGTGTAATAGCCAATTTTTCTCTCTGTCCTTACATCGAAGTGCTTCAAAGTAGCTTTCCAACGGCGCCAGTCTCGCGTCGATCAGACGATGGGATCGGTCGCAGCAGCGATTCTCGCCAAAGCGCGTGCCTGAAAACAGAAGCAGCAGTCCGTGGGTAGCAACCCCCACAAGTGGAGGTCGGAGCCGCCTCGCCTCCCACGAGGTGAACCAGCGCACCGCCATCCGAGGGAGCAGCCCTCCAGCCACCACCATCACAGCGGCGTCCCCCTGGACCCACTTGACCCCACGGAGCAGCACGTGGGCCCCACAACCAGCAGCATACGTCTTCGGAGGAGGGCTCGTTCCCAGCAGGGGGAGTCGAGCGGTGGTCCAGAGGAGCAGAGCAGAGCCACGGTTCCAGAGGGTGTGGCTGGAGGTGCGCGAGCTCCAGGGATGGATGACTTCTTCCAAGGCATGTTCGATTATGTTTTCCAGCAGCGACAGCAGGTGGACCAGCAGCAGAGAGGAGATGCTGGCGAGGGTTCGTCTTCTCGAGGTGGTCCCGTTCGGGTGTTGAAAGAGTTTTTGCAGTTCCAGCCGCCTTCTTTCGGAGGGCAGCCAGATCTAGAGGAGGCTAGAGAGTGGCTGGGTGATTTACAGCGGATCTTCAGTGTGATGGAGTGCGCTGAGGAGGATCAGGTGGTGTTGGCCACGCATCGTCTTCAGGGAGCGACCCGTACTTGGTGGACGTCTGAGTGGGAGGGAGCGTTCTAGTCCTGTCCCCTTCGACAGATCACATGGCAGGAGTTCATCTCGATGTTTGAGCGTACCTTCTATCCATCTTTTGTCAGGACCTAGAGGCTGCGCTAGTTCATGGAGTTGACCTAGGGTGACATGTCAGTGATGCAGTACCGTGCTAGGTTCGTCGAGTTGGGCCATTATACGTCACACATCATGGCAGATGAGGAAGTGAAGACCGATCAGTTCGTCAGCGGTTTGAGGGTCAAGCTGAGGCACCATCTTCTTGCGTCAGGGTTGACCACTTTGGATGTAGCATGCAAGGCAGCGTCGGCGTTGGAGAGAGATTTGTAGCGGGTTTGAGGGTAGGGCAGTGCTGGTCAGGTTCAGGCGGGCTTCGGTCAGCCGTCAGTGGTTCAGCAGCAGAGTACTGTCCAGCTCTCAGTAGGTGGTCCTGTGACGGCGTAGTCGGTTGCTCCCATGCCAGAGTCATCGTCCTTTAGCTCGAGGCTTAGGAAGCTATTCAGAGAAGCGGGCTTTGGCGGGAAGTGCCGAAGTCGGAAGGGGCAGGCGCAGCAGGAGTCGTCTGGTAGTGTTCAACAGCCGGTGGCTTTGCAGTGCTAGAATTCAGTGAGCGGTGCTCGGGACAGGTGTCCCAGGTGCGGTGGCTCTCATCCAGGTAGACCGTGTTCAGTGCTCATGGTTTGCTTCAGGTGTGACCAGCCAGGGCACATGGCACGTGACTGTCCGCAGAGGCCGAGTCAGCCATCTGGGTTTCAGCAGCCGCAACAGCAGTTTTAGCCCCAGCAGGTGCTAGCGCAGCCGCAGCCGTACCAGCGACAGGAGCAGTTTCCTCAGTTGTCCCGGTCAGCTACTGTAGGGAGGCAGAGATCCCGAGACAGAGTGACCCACATGACCAGGGCAGAGGTTGAGGCGATGCAACTGGTGGAAGGTACTCTTTCGATTTTGGGTTGTGTGACGCCCCTGTTATGGTGCATTATATGCCGTGGTTTCCTGTGAGTTTAGATGTTCTGGAAGGCATAGCGGTTTACGAGAGGCGCGTTATGTCCATTATAATGCCCCCTTGGCAGTCTGTTATACTCCCTGGCATCACTTGAAATAAAATCTAATTAAAAATAAAAAATTAAAGAGCTAGGGAGGGGATGATAGCATGTGAGATGAAGTTGTCGTCGCCCACGCCTTTGGGCCTTTGAATAGCCACCCAACTTGGAGTAGACATCGTCGTGAGTGAGTTTTAGAGAGAGGTAGAGAGATAACAGAGAGACGCGAGGAGAGATGTAGAGAGAGATAAATAGAGGAAGGTGGGAATTAGATTAACATAAGATAACATAACAGAGAAATAAAAATAAAAATAAATAAAAAAAAGTGAGAGAGAGAGAGAGAGAGGTGAAACGGAGAGAGGGAGTTGGTGAGAGATGAAAATGGCCAGGGGGGTTGAGAGAGAAGTGAACGGGAGAGGAAGATAGAGGAAGAGAAGGGAGGCGAGTATGAGAGAGGTCGACGCTACTGGAGGGGGAGGTCGACGTGGTGTATGTAGAAAAGAGAGAGGGAGAGTGAGGGAGGTGGGACGGAGCGGCTACGTAAGTGAGGCGAAGTGTGTGCAGTGAGGAGAGATGGCGGTGGCTGAGTGTGGTATGTGTGAAAGAGAGAAAAAGAGATAGGCAGAGGGGGGAGAGAAGAGTGCAGTGTGTGGTGTGTGGGTAGTGAGAGGGAGATGGGGTGAGACGAGAGTGGTAGGGAAGCCGGTGGCAACATGATGACGCCGGTGGAGGGGAGTGTGTGTTGTGAGAAGAAGAAGGGTCGACGCCGGTGTGACGGGGGTGTGTGGTGGGTGTATGCGTAAAGTGGAGAGGAAGAGAGGGAGGTGGACGATGTGTGGAGGAGGGGTAGACGCGACGGAGGCCGGTGGTGGGGTGAGTTGCGATGCGATTGTGTGTGTGTTCAGGGATGAGTGAGAGACGGAGGGAGTTGCAGAGGTTGGAACGGCGGGAGATAGACGCCTGCGAGACCGGCTACGGTGAAGGGTGGTCCGTGATGCGTGTGTGACGGCAACGAAAGGAGCCGGTGTGTCTGAGTGCGGGCCAGAGAAGAGAGGGCGAGGTCGACGTGGCAGTGAGGGCCGTGGGCTCTATGACGGCTTCGAACGGGAGAGGGGCCGGTGGTGTGATGTGTGTGAGGTTGTGTATGCGTGTGTGGGGGTGAGAGGAAGGAGCAGCGGCGTGTAGGGGAGAGGACTGACCGGCGTGTGTGCAGTGCGTAGTGAGGAGGGGAGAGGTCTGTGAGAGAGAGACGAGGTTAGAGAGAGAAGAGAGGACGAGAGACACCCAACCCCATGCCTCCCCGGCACGCCTCGGGCATGCCTCGCCCGGCACACACCGACCTCGTCCTCGATGTGCATTGACCTCAGCCCAACTAGCGTCGACCTCAGTTGCCTTTTGGTCTTAACCTGCACCGACCCTGTCCCTCGCATGCAAAGAACCTACGTCGACCTCCCCTTGACCCAGGCTAAACCCGCACTGACCTTATGGTGAACATGCACTGACCTTGGCCAGACTTGCATCGACCTCAGCCCCTTGTTGCACCGACCTTGTTTCACACATTGCACCGACCTGGCCCTCATGTGCATCGACCTTATTCCCGACCCATTCAAGCATCGCACCGACCTGGCCCTCATGTGCGTTGACCCTCATCTAGCCCCGTGCGCATGTGCACCGACCTTTGTTCAGCCTAGTTGAAATCTACGCAGACTTCGTCCCAGTCTGCACTGACCTTGCCCAGCATGCATAGACCTCTAACCTTGCCTTGCACAGACCTTGCCCATGAATAGCCCCCACCTGCACAGACACCGCCCAGCCTGCACGGACCTTGCACGGACCTAGAACCCTCCTATGCACAGACTTTGCTAGGCATGAATGGACCCTGATCAGCCTACATGGACCTTAAGCTCGAAATCTGCACGGACTTTACCTCAACCGGCACGGACCTTCCCCCATCTGCACAGACTAGCACAGACCTCGTCGAACTAACATAGACCCCACCCTACACTAGCTCAGACCTTGACCCTACACTAGCATAGACCTCATCCAGCTAGCATAGACCCTACCCAGACTAGCTCAGGCTTCACCCCACACTAGCTCAGACCTTGACTTTACACTAACACAGACCTTGCCTAGACTAGCACAGACCTTGCCCACACTAGCACAGACCTCAGCATACACTAGCGCAGACCCTTGCCCAAACCAACGCAGACCTTGCTCAGACTAGCTCAGACCCTTGCCTACACTAGCTCAGACTTCACCCCACACTACCATAGATCCCTACCCAGACTAGCACAGACTTTGCTCAGACTAACTCAGACCTTGCCCGGCACGCCTGTGCCTTCCCCACCGGCGCACCCCAGTTTGGCCTTCCACGGCACACTCTAGCCCTCCCTTCACTGGTACATGATGGGAATCGACTCCGAACATTTGCATTTTTATTTTACCTTTGTGTCCTTTGGGTTTACATTTATATCCTTGCATATATATGTGTACAATTATAAGGCTTTGTAAGCCAAGTTGTCAGTCTTTAGAAGTCTTTAGATTTTTATGTAAAAGTGTAGTAGGTCCAGTTAGGGGGCCCTCAGCCCTTTTCCATTGGTCCATGTCATCCATGTGGGGCTGGTCAACCATCCTAGGTGGCCATCCAAAATGAGTTTAATCAAATTTATTCTTCCAACAAGTGATCTAGACTTATATAGTGTTTGGTCATCATCAAAATCCAACAAGTAGAATTATCACACAGGGGGTTCAACAGTCTCCCCCTTTTTGATGATGACAAAATACTATATGCTAGACTTTAGGATAGACTGGAAAAATGTCTATTTACATAACCAAGTGAACTCAAAGAGATTATATCAAGCTGAATGATATCAAGGCTTCACACCAAAAATGAAGGAACCCCAACATAACATCAAACCACAACTACAGTTAGAATTGCACCAATCTTTCCATGCATCATGTCATCAAACCACAACCACACTTGGAGATTCACGAGTTTTTCCATGCATCAGTTTAGTAAAAAAAAATTAGCACCATCAAAGCTTAATTACACACGGCTTGAATCCCTCATAACATGAAACAATTTAGAAGCATCAAGGCTTAAAACACAGCTTCAATCACACATTGTAAGATTGACCATCCAAGAGCATCATCCACATATCTTTGCCGACAATAGAGTTTTAAGGTTTTACAAGGTCTGAATTCATGAGTTACAAAAAAATGCATACATGAGCAATGCCATGAGATGCAACATTTCTCACTGAACGATGCAACATTTCTAACTGATAGAACTAATGAAAGCAAACATGCAAGAAAGCACACAGCACACATACTATAGTATCATAAGCACATCAGAATATCTCCCCCTTTGGCATCATAAAAAAGAAGTGGGAAAACAGGTTAATAAATGTGCTGTATCATTGGTCTAGGCAGAGGGTGGAGATTGTGGAGGTCGTCGAAGGTGATCCATTATCTCGCCAAACATCCTGGTTTGGGCGTCCAGAGCACCAGTGTTCGATTGAAGAAAAGTGGTGACCGTTTGGAAGGTCTGAGTGTAGTGAGCATGGGAAATTTTTAAATCAGCTACGTCAGCGACAAGGGCATCCATTTTCTCCCCAAACTTGTCTAGTCAGTCATCTATGGAATCCAATCTATCGGTGATCATTTGAGCCACCTCAGTAGGCAATTCCTCATCAGGAAGTCTTTCTTCACTATCCACTTCTTCTTCCTCTAAAATGACTTTCTGTGCGTCACCTTTGAGCTTGCGAACTAGAACACCATGGATTAACTCATAGTTCATGTTTTTGCATATAGTGTGGATGGAGTAGATGTCATTCTTATGAATGCTTTGATATGGTTCATTGCACAGATCAATACCAGCTCATTGAAAGACCGCTGTCAAGGCTGCTGCATATGGCAGAGTGCGGTTTGTATGCTGCAAACATGTGGAGATATGAAGTAGCATAATGGAAGGAAAATTGATAGGGAGACCCTTCATCAGATAGAAAAATTTTTAATATTTTTCAGGTAATGACGTCGAAGATAGTCAATCTGATGGGGAAGGGCAAGTGTGATGAGAGCTTGATACATTTGAGTCTATGTTTTATATTTTCTCTCGAGTCTCGTCCTGTTATTGAGTCTTTTAATTTCAAATAGAATGTAGTAGTGACTGTGTCCTTTTTCTCGCAATATGTAAGTGGAGTCCAGTTTGTAATTTGAATATTTGAAATATCAATAAAGGTTGTGTTTGCCATGATAATGGGCCCTAAAAGTCTAATGTCTTATGTTTGCTCTGATTGTTCATGACTGTTACACTGCCGCATTCCGAACTACACGTTCCACTGCTATCGGTTCGGGGCTTGACCGGAGGCGTGCCACACATCAACGGAAAGCTTGTCGAGATAGCTTCGTAGCTGTGGTGGTCCCTCTAGCATCCGACATTCCTACTGCCTAGAGGACCCATTCTTCCCCGACTGCACAGATCAGGCCCAGCCAGTGACCTGAGGCGACTTCCCAGAGCTCCCACGACCACATCCCTTGGCTTATGGAGACGCCGCTTGGCTGAGAGTTTCTACTACTAGACGACGTCCATCAGCAAAAAGTGACGTCCCGTTTGGCATTCAGAGGACCATTTTCTGAATTTTCTCCCTCAGGTGCTCTGTTCTGTCTATTCCTAGACTGAACAGACCCCCACCTACCTTTCTGGCTGCTCCAGTCTTCTCCGACCACCGCCGGCATTCTCACAAGTGCCATTTCTAAGAGGACTCGATGAAGGCTCCAACAACTCCATCCTCGCTCAAATCCAAGTCTGGCAGTGCTCGTGGCAGCCACGTCTTCCTGCTGCCAAGGTATCCCTGCAGACAGAATCAGAACTCCTGAACCCTGTTCGCTCCCTGCCCCTGATCGACACCTGAGGCCAAAGAATTCTACAAACATCAGGCATCATGCTGGTCCAGTTATGAAGCCATCCCAACTGATCTCGCCTTCAGTAAAAATCATGAGCAGTCGCGGCGGCAACATCACTGACAGTCTGTTAGTAGTTCCAAAAGTGGGCAGAACTGGCGGAGTATCCAATTGGCACTCGTTTAGTTAATTTTTCCCTTCCCCACCTGGCCTGCTTAGCGCCCCTCCTTGTGTGGAGGTAGTTTTGACTGTAAATCACTTAACCTCCACCCCAAGAACCCCCCTCTTGCATGAGGTGTAGTGAGTGTATTAGCAGGTCGCCATCTGAAGCTACATCGACGTGGCGTGCGGGTACGTACCCACGCCTCCCCACTCGCCTTCGTCTCCGGCCGGCATCATCGTCTTCACGCTGACTAGGTGAGCTTCGGAACACTTCTCTTTGTTGGTTTCCTTCGCTTAATTAGTATTGCATCACTTCTCTCCTTCTTCTTTTTTTCACTTTCTTTCTCTTTTTTTTTGTTTTTAGAAAAATAACTTCTCATTTTTTTACTGCATTTTTTTCAGATAATAGCCTCTGTCTTTTTTTTTATACATGCTGGCTTCACGGCAGAAGAAGAGAGAGAACATGATAGAGAGAGAGAGAGAGTTACGGAGAGAGAGAGAGAGAGAGCGCGGGAGCTGGGGGGGGACCGCATGGGGCCTGGCAGTCGGTCCGCCGTGTTGGAAGGACTGTCGGCATGCCTGGAGGGGGGCCACACTTGTGCTCGGAGGTGGCCATGCTCGGAACGGCAATCGACAGGGGGTCTCACGATAGTTGACGGCGCTGCAGGTGGTGACCGGAAGGGACACGGCGGTGGCGATGCCGGGGATGGGGAGGGACACCGCTGGCGAGGATCGGCTGGGCAGGCCTCCTGGAGACAGAGGTGGCGTGTTGCTGGCTGCGCGAAGGGTGAACACCAGCCGCTTTAAAGACCCCTCCCGCGGTGGAGCTCGTTGTTGCTGGAGCCGGCGACGGTGGCGACAGGTTCAGGACGGAGAGTGCAGGGGGGGGCTGGTGGCAAGCTGGTGTGTAGGGGCCCTCCTTGTAGTTACAGGTGAAGGGGTAGGGAAGGAGGAGGTGGGCAGGTCAGCACTATGGAGCGGCGGCCATCTCCACGCAGAGGGGTCCGGAGGTGAAGCGGGATTCCCTGCAGAGGGATCCGGCGCCCTTCTCCATGCGACGGCCATCTCCATGCAGAGGGCCAGGGGTGGGGAGTAGGGAGAGGGGGTGGTGGAGCAGGGGGGGTTGCGGGCGGTAGGAGAGAGAAGAAGAGGGTGGGGGGGTCACCGTGGGCTACGTGCAGGGCTGTGGTTGGGTTCAGAGAAGGTGGCAAGGTTGAAGCCTGTGGCAGGATAGGGTGGGTTGGGACGTGGAGAGAGTAGCAGGGAGTGGAGAGAGGAGAGGGGGTGGGTTCGGGTCCTCACAGAAGGCAGGACGCTTGCAGATGGGGGTGTGCATGGTGGTGGCGGGCTGGGTGTGACGAGGCGAGCAGTGGCTAATACTTTGGACGTGGGTGGCGGCCGCGGAGGGAGGCGAGGGACGTGGCAGGTCTGGAGTGTGGAGCAGGCCGTATGGGGCGGGGTGGAGTGCAGGTGGGTGTAGACGGGGTTAGCGGGGCGGCCGCGGGGGTTGCCATGGCGAGGTTGCAGGCACTGCCGCGGTGAGGGCGGTGGCTCCGACGGTGGCAGGGGTGAAGCATTGCTAAAGGCAATGAAGGTGTGTGGGGGTGCTTGGCGATGGAAGGTGTATTGGTAGCTAGTTGGTAGGAGTTTGACAAAGCAGGGGGTTAGGGAGGGTGGAAGGTGGGGCGAAGCTCGGGAAAAGCAGCAAGGAGAGCATCATCATCATCAGCCACATGTCTAGGTATAAGAACCTTGAGAGGCTCTTCAATATTGATGACTTGAGACGGTGTGGAAGGCTTGGATGAAGATGTCTCCTTCCGTTGTTTCTTCTTAGACACCGGAGCGGTGGAAGTAGATGCTTCGACGGGTTTCCTCTTCTTGGCTGGTTCTTTCTTTCTTCTCTAATACGTCCGCTACGCTTCTGGAGGAGTGGCCAAAAGTCCGTCGTGGAGAGTTTTTGTGCGTGGCTCAATTGTTGAACAAGATGCAATAGGATCCCACCACCGTTCTGAAGTTTCCTTTGCAGTCTCCGCAGCCTTCGGAGAAGTCATTGCAGCAGAGAGGATGACACAGAAAGAAGAAAAGGGAGGTACTAAATGGAGAAGAAGTGACGCAGAGGGTGAACGCATAAGGAGCCGGTGAAAGAATGAATGAGGTGTGTTCACGCTACGAGACTTAAAGGGTTTTGGAAACCCTTAAGTGTGAAACGGTTTAGTCAGTTCAGAATAGTGAACTGGGTTTAGGGTACCCAGAAGAGGCATTGCATTAACGCAGGGAGTTAATGCGTTGACGCAATGAAGCAAATGACCAAGAGATGTTCAATCATGATTTGCCAAAGAAGTTATCCAAAAATAGGGATTCCTTAGAAGCTGAGATGAGTATCAATAAACATAAATCAAGGAGTTTTAAACATTTCAGATCGAGTTCCCATGAACAGGCATACATAGATGGAAACCTATTCATTTAATGATTAGGACACGCCGTGTTCTTATGATGTCGAATTAGAACCATGAACACTAAGAATACTTAACTGAAATAAAGTCTGTGACCCTTTTAAAACATGAACTAATCTCATGTCCGTCCCTAAAAATATTCAATTTCAAGAAGTCTTTACAGAGAGAAAGAAGATTTTACCTATATTGAAGATAAATTCTTAGGCACACAAGGCTTCGAGATCAACCACATACCCTAATGAAGTCAATTTAAAAATGTGAAGTTTTACTTTGAATAATATAATTTTATTTTTGAAAGTGCCCATTGGCAGTCAAGCACAGCTAGCCTTTATACTCAGGTACACATGTTTATCAGACACCAGAGTTCCTGGTTACTCAGCATAGCTGGCTATTCTGCTTGATACAACAGAGGTAGTAACTCACCTCATGACACGCCTTTCATGACTTCATAGGTGCATGAAGGTGGTTTCTCAGTTTACAGTTACCATTGCTCTGTAATGACTTAACCAGAATTTTAAACCAGAGTTAGCAGTCCACCTCATGACTTCCATTTTAGCACTTCGTTGGTGCATTGGATTAGTTTCTCAGCACAATCGCCCCTTATATATGCGAGGGACGATCAACGAGCATGATGTGAATCGAATTTTGGTTGACACTGGAGCGGCCGTTAACATTATGTCATTGAAGACTTTTTAGTCTTTATACTTGATGCCTTACTTGCAAAAGGTGAGCACGGTCAAGATTTCAAGATTCAACCAGGATTTTGAGGAAGCGCTTGGTCGGGTTGAAGTGAAGCTAGCCTTGGGCGATTTTGTCACCTAAGTGACATTTTATATCGTCAATATCGACTCATCTTACAAGGTCTTATTGAGAAGACCATGCTGCATGAAAATTGGGGTGTGCCTTCGACCCTTCACCAATGCCTCAAATATGCTAAGGGAGGGGAGCAACATACTGTCTTTGCAAATCAGGCTCCATTTCGCCCCAATGAGTGTCACTTGGCGGATGCTTCCTTATATTTTGGGGAGCCCACTCTAGTAATCCCTCAATCTGTAAAAGACAAAGGGAAGCAAAAGGCGGACTATGAAGCTGAGGAAGGGCAGCTATTCACTGTCAACCAAGACTTGGCAAGGCTACATAGGCTATGCCTCAAGGCTGCCTCCAAGCCGACTTAGCTAGAGAGGCGAAGTGTTGACTTCGAAGCCAACCTCATCAGTCGGGTCATTGACCGGAGCATCTCCTTACCGCCCAAATATGTCTAGCTTCCGTTTCAACGGGAAGAGCACGAGGTGGAGCAGCTGAAGACTTTCACAGTCTCCCACCAGCGGAAAAGGAGTAAAAAGGGCAAGGAAGACAAACCAATTGTCTTTTATAAAGGAGATTTAGTCCCACTGAGCCCTCTTGAGGATGATTTTGGCTGGGATACTCCTGCTGACATTGCACCAGAGTTAATCCAAGAAATGGATGATCTGTCAGAGCATGTCAGAGCATATCAGGGAAATGTGTAAAAAGCACCATATCCCTCAAGCTTAAGACCCCGCACGAGCGGCATATTTCCACCAGTTGTGGAATCCTTCGCAAGTGCGTGGGCAGCCTCCTTTCTCCCGCAAAGATACGAGGGGGCTCAGCTATGGCCATGAGAGGGACTTCGAGGTCCACTACGCAGTCAATGCCATAGGACTGCTACTTCCTCCTCACGGGCAAGCAGAAGCTGAGCCCATGATTGACGACTCTGTGAGAGAGTCTAGTGAGATGCCTATACCACCCTCGTCGGAAGCCAACAAGGCCCGCCTCTTGGACGAAGGAGAGTTGAATCAGCCTGCTAATCATCAGCAAGACGGAGCAGGTCCTTCGACTTCAACCCATGAGCAAGAGAGCTCCAAAGAATTTGAAGTCTATGAAGTAAACATTGATGACGAGGGAGACTTCGTCGACCTCCAACCGGCTCTGTCGGAGCTCGAAGACGGCGGCCAAGCAATTGTAGACGAATTGATTGAGATCAATCTCGAAAGCAAAGAAGACTACCGTCTACCCTTCGTAAGTGCTCTCCTCAGTGAGAAAGAAAGGTAGGGGTATCAGCATCTCCTAGAAGAGTTCAAGGATTGTTTTGCCTGGACTTACAAAGAAATGCTTGGGCTTGACCCTTTCGTGGCTGAACACGAGCTGGCAATACTTCCAACAGTCAAGCCAGTCAAGCAAGCTCAAAGGCGCCTGCTCCACGAGCTGGAGTTAAAAGTCAATGTTAAGGTTGACAAGATGCTCGACGTGGATTTCATAGAGTCTTACATGTACCTTGTGTGGCTCGCTTATATAATCCCCTTCAAGAAGAAGAATGGCCAAGTCCGAGTCTGCATCTACTTCAGGGATTTGAACAAGACATGCCCGAAGGACGACTTCCCCGTCCCAATCACTGAGACAATGGTTGACATGACCACTGGTCACGAAACTTTGTCCTTCATGGACGGGTCGTCGGGCTATAATCAAATCCGCATGGCCATCAAAGACAAAGACCATACGGCTTTCTGATTTTCCAAGAGAATCTTCAACTATAAAAGGATGCTGTTCGGCCTGAAGAATGCTGGTGCAACCTATCAAAGGGTGATGACTAAGATTTTCGACGAGATGCTACATGACCTCGTTAAATGCTACGTTGATGACCTGGTCGTTAAGATAAAATGGCGAGAGAATCATTTGGCTAACTTGCGTCGAGTCTTCGAAAGGTTTCGACAGTATCAGCTCAAGATGAATCCAATGAAATGTGCCTTTGGCGTCTCTAATGATAAGTTCTTTGGCTTAATCGTCAGGTATCGAGACATAGAGATCGACCCTGACAAAATCAAGGCCATAAGAGATTTGCCCCTGCCTAAAAATTTGACAGAGTTCAGATCTCTACAAGGAAGACTGACCTATATTAGGTGGTTCATTTCTAACCTCTCGGGAAGGTACCTACCTTTCGGCAAACTGATGAAGAAAGGAGCATCCTTCATATGGGACAAGGACTGCAAGAGGGCCTTTGAGCAAATTAAGGAGTATCTACTGACTCCTCCAGTCTTAGGAGCACCTGTCAGAGGGAAGCCCCTTATCCTTTATATTGCTGCCATGGATGCCTCCTTAGGGGCACTCTTAGCCCAGATCAATCAAGAGGGCAAGGAATAGCTGTTGTACCACCTCAGTAGAAAGTTGATTGGGCCTGTGCATCGGTACACTGCTATGGAAAAGGTGTGCCTGGCTTTAGTGTTTGCTGTCAAGAAGTTAAGACACTACCTTCTAGCTCACCGGGTGGAGCTCATCTCCAAATATGATCCACTCAAATTTCTACTCAGTCAGCCAGTCCTCTTTGGTAGGCTCGGCAAGTGGGAACTTATCCTCATGGAGTTTGACATTACCTTTGTCCCGCGCAAGGCTATGAAGGGGCAAGGGATGGTGAAGTTCTTAGCTGCACATCCTGTGTCAGAAGATTCGCCGCTCAACTTCGAGTTGCCCGATGAAGAGGTGTTGGTGCCTTCACAAGAAGCCGGGAAACATTGTGAAAACGTCCCACCACAGACGGAGTCAGACGTCCTCACCCTCAACCCCCCACATTGGGAGTTGTATTTTGATAGTGCTTCCCAAACAATCAAAAGGGCGGCGGCCTCACAGACTTTGTTTCGGGTGCGGGGATAGTTTTTGTATCTCCGCAATACGGCATTCTCCACAATTCTTGTGCTCTCATGAAGTCACTGACTAATAATGAGGCAGAGTATGAAGCGCTAATCATTGGGCTTCAATTGGCACTGGAGATGGACATCAGGTGCATCAAAGTGTACGGGGATTCTCAACTCGTCATTCGGCAAGTCTTGGGTGTCTACGACGTCCGAAAAAAGGAGCCCATCGCCTATCATGCAACCGTTATGAGGCTCAAAGAAAAATTCTACCTCTTTGAAATAGGCCATGTCCCAAGGGGCAGCAACTCCCAGGCGGACGCTCTGGCAAAGTTAGCAGCAGCTTTAAAACTCCCACCTGAGGGAGAATTGAATATTACTGTCAGACACCGATGGTTATGCCAAGTGTGCTCGACGAAGAGTCCAGCCTCATTGTTTATGAGGTCGACAACATCCAAGAGGGGAATATTCCCGAAGAAGAAGTTTGGCAAGGGCCAATTACAAAGATAAAGAACGGTTGGCTTCCTCCCGATCGTGCTCAGAGGGTACAACTGCTACGCAAGGCAACATCTTACCAGTTAGTCGACGGCCTATTCTTCAGGCTTGTCCACAAAAAGGACTGGTCGATCCTCCTACGGTCGCCCCGCTCACCAGTGTCGCCCCCGGATTGGCCGCATAGATCTCCGCCAGCTCGTCCACCGAGCCCGGCACGATGATCCGGTCCCTGCCCTCGCCGATGTCGACCGTCACGTCGGCCCGATGCGTGCCGCGGCCGACTTTGCCGGTCGGATTGCGGGTGTTCTCGATCGCGTTGCGACCCTGAAGGTCGATCTCCGCGTCACGAACCCGGCGGCGAAGACCCGGGGAATCGGTCGCGGATTCGCGGCGAAAGTCGCGCGGAAGTATCTCTTCGCGCCCGACTCGAAATACGAGGGCGCGATCGCGCTCGTTCGGCGCGACGACCCGGCCTCGGTGGCGTTCGCGAGCTCGTTCGCGGGCCGCGTGGTCGCGGACCTGCATAATCGCCTGCTCTTCCACTTCCCCGCGGAAAAGCTGCGCGCGCGCTAAGCGTGCTGACCGGCGAGCTCGCGGATCGCGGCGAGCGAGGGCAGGCTCATGAGGTTGTACCCGCGGGCGTGCACGCGCACGAAGAACGAGGCGGTGCAATCGGCCTGCGCGTTGAGCCGTGCCACGCGCAGTCCCTGCTCGATGCTGTTGTCGAGGTCGTGGCGCAGCACCACGAACCCGAGCCCGATGCGGCTGAGCATGTCTCCCAGGTGCGCCGAACCCGAGCCGGTGTCGAGCACGTCCTCGAGGCTGCTGAGCATCCGGATGGTCTCCGCGTTCACCAGCGGAACCTGCGACCGGGTCACCCACGGCGACTTCTGGATCATCGTCATTCGGGCGGGGGCCGAACGGCGTCCACGGCGCTTGTGGTGGCGGCGGCAATTGGGGCGCGGGTGGTTGTGGCAACCCTTTCTGTTGCGCGTCACTTTGCGCCATGCTGTACGCATCTTGGAGCGGCTGGACGTCCGCCTGATACGCCATCATCTGTTGTTGGTACATAGCGAACTGCTCCATCCATCCGTCTGGCGGACCGCGGGCGCTGAGGTCACCATCGTTGAAGATCTCCAGTCGCTCGTTTCGCCCGGAATTGACGTCGCAATAGTCGTAAATCCCAACAACCCCGACGGCCGTCTCGTTAGACCCGATCTTCTTCGCGATCTCACAGCAACCCTTAACCGGCGTGGCGGGATAGTCATCATCGACGAAGCTTTCGTGGACGTGATGTCTCCTTCAGCGAGCTTCATTCCATTGCTTCCGGAGAACGGCGCGATCGTGCTCAGATCTTTTGGAAAGGCCTACGGTCTCGCGGGAGTGAGATTAGGCTTTGCTGTTGCCGGAGAACGCACGGCAAATAGGCTGCGTGACGCGATAGGCCCGTGGGCCGTGTCCGGGCCCGCGTTGGCGATAGGGACGGCTGCCTTCGCCGACGAAGCATGTCCACAATTCCGCTCGCGTTCCCTGCCGTCACAATCCCATCCTTCTTAAACGACGGCGGCAGCTTCTCCAAAATTTCCATCGTCGTTTCCGGCCGCCGGTGATCGTCTTCGCTCACCGTGATCACTTTCTTTCCCTGCTTCACTTCCACCGGCACCAGCTCTTCGCGAATCCGGCAAGCCTTGTACGCTGCATCCGCCGCCTGTTGCGACCGAAGCGCATACGCATCCGCATCTTTGCGTGTAATCCCCTGCTGCTCCGCCAATTTTTCTGCCGTCATCGCCATCGGCAATCCGCAAAACGAATCCGTCAGCCCCGCCATCAGCGTGTCTTCCAGCGCACCGCCGCCAAGTCGCAATCCATTCCGCGCCCCGCGAATCACAAACGGCGCCTGCGTCATATTTTCCATCCCGCCCGCCAGCACCATCGCCGCTTCGCCCAGCAAAATCCTCTGCGCACCCTGCGTGATCGCCTCGATCCCCGATCCGCACAATCGATTCACCGTAACCGCCGGCGTCTCCACCTTCAACCCCGCCTTCAATCCCACGTGCCGCGCGCCATAAAGCGCATCCGCGCTCGTCTGCATCACATTCCCGAAAATCGCGTGATCGAAATCCGCCGCATCCACTCCCGACCGCTTAATCGCTTCCTTCGACGCCACCGCCGCCAGATCAATCGCCGACACTTCCGAAAACGACCCCGTATACCGCGCCATCGGCGTCCGCGCCCCAGCCACAATCACCACATCCGTAGGAAACATCGTCTTAGCCCCTTAACTTTCTGACCCAAATCCAAAATGTTCCAAACCTAAAACAAAAAGCGCGTTGTCATCCTGAGCGAAGCGAAAGATTTCAGTCCGATCTTACTTACAAAAACGAAGCAACGCCCGCACTCGCCGCTCGTTTTTCGCTTTCGACTTTCAACTATCGACTGTCAACTCTCTTAAATCTTCGGCGACTCCAACACCACAATCGTATCCCCTCCCGCCTTCCTCGCCTCTTCCGCCGAAGTCTCCGCCCTATTAATCAAGTCCGTCACAATATCTTCGCTCTCGTAATCCGGCTTCGCCACCGCCTCCACGATCCCCGCGCTCAGCGTCACCTGCGTCGAATCCCACGGCGGCCGCACTCCCGAAGCAGCGCGCCGCAGCTTCTCCGCCAGATTCTCCGCACCCTGCAGCGTCGTGTCCGGCAAAATAAACGCCAGCGACCACGACGAATACTTCACCGCAACATCGTTCTGCCGCACGATCGGTTGCAGCGACCGCGCCAGTTGCTCCAAAAACCGCTCGACCGGCGATTCGCCATGCTGCCGCAAAATATCCGCGCCGCGATCGATCTGCAGAATCGCCAGTGCCAGCGGTGTTCCCCGCCGCCGCGGCATCGGAATCGGCAAGAGAGCGAGCCCGCTGTCCGCCGCGACGGCGCGGCGCTCGAGCTCGGCGTCGAACAGCTCGTCGATCTCATCTTCGATGCGCGCAAAGATCAAGAGGTAAGCGCCGATCTGGACCGCGAGGACGCTGCCCAGAAGAAGAATCAGGAGCCGAGACCGGATCGATCTCATGAGGCCGGCATTCGATAGCCGATGCTGCGCACGTTCTCGATGTAGCCGTGCCCGAGCTTGCGCCGCAGTGCGTGGATGTAGACCTCGACCGTGTTGCTCCCCACCTCGTCCTTCCAGCCGTAAAGCTTGCTGCGCAGCTGTTCCCGGGTGAGCACGACGCCGGGACGCTGCAGGAATATCTCGAGCAGGCAGAACTCCTTGGCGGGAAGCGACAGAAGCTGTCCACGGAACACAACGCGGCGGGTCAAGGGGTTGAGGCTCACTTCCCGGCATTCGAGGATCGGTGCCGCCTGTCCGGAGCGGCGGCGCATGACCGCCCGAGCAACGCCATGTGGGCCTGCGCCCAGTGCCACCGCTGGTGCCACCAGCGGCCGGAGGAGGCGTACGACTGGCTGGCCCGGCTGGTCATCTACACGATCATCGGGCTCCTGCCGGTCATGTTCTGGCTGGCCTGGAAGTCCACAAAAGAGGACAGTTCGGGTGTATAATTCTTTGACAGCAGGTGTCAAGAAACAATTCACCTTCCACTCATGGAGCGAAGCGACCCTTCTAGGTCTTACTGTAGTGTACTAGTATTGTACCTGTTGTAGACCTGTTGATAACCACAGGTACACTACCCTCTCCACTGTTGCCTCAGCCTCCTCGGATACCTCCTCTTCAAATACCTCTAGAGTGACTCTATCCGTGCTCTAGGTATTCCCGCTCAGATTCTGTGGTGAGACCCTGGGGCAGGCCACGACTTCCCAGGAGCCTCTATAAGCCTCGATCTCCTGTAGGGGTCTCCCGGTCTCCTACTGTGACTCGAAGTGGGCCTGTAGTGGACCTGAGGAAGCCTGGACACGTTTTGGTGAACTAGTTCTCAGGCCCTTCCGAATAGACGGCTTCGGATACTTCCCCCCGGTACCCCACCCGTCCCCCCCCAGCGACCGACCGTACCCCCAGCCACCTTCCCCCACACTACTGGCACACCAACCCGCGCACGGTAATGCGCTGCAACAGGTTACAAGTAGTGCGCTGATATGGGGTCAGAAGGTCGTATAGTATCGCGCGGGCGTGATCCTGTATGGCCCGAAGGTTGGCTGTGGTGGGCTGTTGTGTCAATCCTGCCGCACTGTGCCACGTTTGCCGCGCTTTGCATGGCTATTTGCTTGTGAGCGTCTGCTCACAGTATTAGTACGCGGTCTGGGACGTGTGCACCGGCGATCTCGGTATGCAACTTCCCGTCTCGGCCACGCGCAACCTGTACGAACGCCGCATCTTTCGTTTTCAGGTTCTCCACAAAGAACAATCTGGCACGTGTTGCCGCCGTGTGAGCGGTAATTTTCCAGCGCGAATTTCCGGCGATCGGATCGCATTCCGTCGGCATCTTCAATCCTCACTTTCACGAAAATGTACGCGAACACCATTGAGTACGCGTTAGGACATGGCACGCTCCAGTGTAATAAGGGTATCAGGTGCGCTCTCGTTGCCAGCTCGGTCGAAGAGGTTCCAGAGCGGGACGGACGATCCCGCGCGCTGGAATTTCGCCGTGATGACGCTCATCGGGCGTATCCGTGCGTGTTGAAGAGTTCACGCGCGGCGGCGTCTCCGATGAGGTCGATGATGGCAGACTCGAATCGAATCATCTCGTTTTCCCAGAACGACGATCTCTCCGCTCCAGCGTGATCGTTTGTTGCGCGTTCGGCGGCGTGATCGAATTGTTTTAGAATCATGGTTGCCCGTAGGTATCGAGATGTTGATGATTCAATCATGACAAGGCCTCCTGGAGGGTGACGAGGGTATCAGGTGCGCTCTCGTTGCCAGCTCCGGCCTCCCAGCGGATGTACACGTCATCGTTGTTCTCGCGGGCGAGCATTGTTGCGTGGCTTTTTGCTCGCATCGGGTCAATAGATACCCCCTGCTTGACCGCGTAATCCGGATTTACCCACGTGTCAATCACTTCACCGGTGCGGGCGTTGATGAAGTCGATCATTTTGCGTGCTCCCGTGATAATCGCCCGATAATCATGCCAGCCCGCTGACGGGCTGATGCGACATCGGAGAATCCGTTATGATTGGTCGGATGCTCGGTTTAGGTGATAGGCGAAACCGCGCCGAATAAGATCGCGTACAAGGTCCGATTCGCTCCACGCGTAATCGTCATGATGGTACTTCCCGGCGCAATCGAACACGATGTATTTCTTGTCGCCATGTTTGAGCGTAACGACCTCAACGCGGGCCGCCCCGTGGAACCGGAGATTGTCGATTGTGAGCGGTATTGGGTTCATGATAGGTACTCCTCTCCCGGCACGCAACACATTCCGGTGCCGATAAAGAACGCAGCAATCGAAGCGACCAAGAAACGGCACGGCATTGCGTAATCACGCATAACCTATGGCCTTTGACAGCCCTACAGATGCCTTCACCAAGGCAAACATGGACGTCTTCATCAAGGAGGTTTGGTCACCGATCATCCACGACTTGAAGCAGGCGAACATGTCTATCCTCAACTTCGCCACTGACCTCTCATACCTCCTCACGGACGGTGGAGATGTCATCGGCTTCGTTCTGCACATATTTCGCGCTGCCACTGCGCCCCAATTGCGATTGCGCCGCCGGCCGGGAGGCCCTTAAACCTACGGCCGGCCGCCCTGCCAAAAAGGCAAGTTCGAAGGATCGTCCATGCAAGAGAATTTCCGCCAGTTCCTCGACCAGGGAGATCGCTTCGCCAATGTGCCGGGGGCGGACTTCGCCCGTCGCGCTGAGGATCCCGCGGCCGCCGGTGACGAAGGGCCCGGCCGCATCGCGCCGCTCACCAAGAACTTCACCGGCGTGCTGCGGCGCTACTTCCGGCGAAGGGGCCACACCTACGGGGCGCTGCCGGGAAAGCCAGGATCGGTAGAGTTCATGGAAGCCTACCAGAGCTTCCTTGGCGCCGAGCCGGAACAGAAGCCGAGAGATGCGCCCGGCACGGTCAATGCTCTGATCAAGGGCTACTATCGCACGCCTGATTTCGTGAACCTGTCCGATACGTCGAAGGTGCTCTATGCGAAGTCGGTTCTCGAGCCGTTCGCGGCCAAGCACGGGCACAGGCTCGTGCGCGACATTCGGCGCGATAAAGTGCGCAGTTACATCGAGGAGATCGGACAAGACCGACCCGGACTCGCGAACCTCACCCGCTCGGTTCTTCTACTCTTGATGAAATACGCCATCGAGGCCGGCCAGCTTTGCGACAATCCGCTCGCCGGCATGAAGCCCTACAAGGTCGGCACTCACCACACATGGACCGACGACGAGCTAAAAGCCTACGAAGCTAGATGGCCCCTAGGAACGCCAGAGCGGCTCGCCTATGCGACCCTGCTTTACTTGGGCCAGCGAGGTGGCGACGCGAGAAGGATTCTCCTGCGCGATGCTCTGGCGGGTGCGGTGCCGTTCAAGCAGGAGAAGACCGGCGCCGAACTCATGCTCGATGTCCACCCGGAACTGCGTCGCGCCATCAAGGCGGGCCCGACGAAGGGGGTCTATTTGCTCGGCGACGCCAACGGCGCCCAATTGAAGAAGGGCGGCCTGTGGAGGCTGATCAAGAAAGCCGTTCGCGATGCCGGCCTGCCGGAGCATTGCGTGCCACACGGGCTGCGCAAGGCACTGATGCGCCGCCTCGCGGACTCGGGGGCGACCGGCAAAGAGATCCAAGCCGTATCTGGCCACAAGTCGCTCAAGGAGGTCGAGCGGTACACCGCGGCGGCCGATCAGCGGAAGCTGGGCAAGTCGGCTATGGCGACCCTCAAGCCGATCAAAAAGCGAACACCGCGTGTCTAATTCCTCGGGCGGCAGTGTCTAACTGATTAAGAAACGCCCTGTTTATAAGGCTTCTTGTTGAAACGAATTTTAGGTCGCGTTACCATGAATCCGCGCGTTACCAATGGTCTCGATCTGGCGCCACCCGGACGGCGGTGGAGTTGCTCCGCTCGATCGGTCGTGCTCCGCGAAACAATCGGCCGAGTGAAAGCGTGGATCGGTGCTGCCGCAGTTTTTGCCGGCGCAGGGCGGTTGCGCAGGAGACGGTTCGACCGTTGCTCTGCGGTTCCACTTAGCAGCGACTTCTTCCGATGTCGCTCCGCGTACCTCACACCCGCAATCTGGATTGCCGCAGCGGGAAACCCATTCTGTGCGCTCACGGTTCGCGGGCCACGGGCTCGTCTCCAGATCGTCGCATCCACACAGCGGGCATGCGAGCATCGAATTCGATGTCAGATCGCCACTCATTCTGCGTTCTCCATTGCGTAGTTAATCGCCTCGATGGCTACGCATAGGTCTTCCATCTCGTCCATTCCGAGCACGTCGTTCGGGATCTGCTCGAACGCATCCAATAGCGGCCCGATGAGCGGCATCACTGCCTTGGCTTGCGCCCGCCGCAGTCACTTTACTTCCTGATTTGTCAACGGCCGCTCTGGTCATTCCCTTCGTTGTGGTAGTCGCCACCGATGAACACGGTGTCCGTCCGCTTGTCGTAGGTAACGTTCTCGATCGCGAGCGACCAATGCGTGTCGGCGTCGTCAATGTATACCCTCGTCGCCGAGTCGTGCTTCTGTCGTAGAGCCTCGAGCGCATCGACCAGTTCACCTAGCGTCAAATACATAAGTCACCTGTTTTGTCATGAGCGCTTCACCTCGAAATCGGGATCGAATCCATGCCGACGGCAAACGTCCTTCGCTGAAGTGCTGCCGATGCAGAACACATGGCTCACCTTGCCCCACAGAACCATGCCAGTGCCTACACGTCGCGCGGGCTTTTGAGCGCGCAACCAACGCTGTACAAGCTCTGCGTCGGAGTGCAGTGGGTGCCGGTCAGCACCAGAGAGCACAGGATTTGCGGAACGGTCACCAGTGCCCATGATCAACCCTCGATTCCTGGCCGGCATCGAATGCCATATTTTTTGTTGATTGGTTCTTCGTGCATGGAAAATATATCTGTGCATATGCGTTGACGGTGTGTGATGGATGTCGTATATTCTCTGTTCTTCCCGCATCATCTCTGCTGTCTCTCTTTGCACTTTCTCTTCTTGTCTATGGAACTGGCGCCGTGTTACATTCCTGCGCCGAAAGGAATAGCATGCCATCTTGGCTTTGTCTGCGCGATTGACTAATTCCCTGTGTGTGCTTTCATCAGATCCGCCTCCACGGCGCCGTATATGCCCTTGGACTCCATGGGCTACAGCAATCCATCCCCCCTCATCGGGGTGTCTATTCTGATCGAACGATAAGAGTTTTCACCGTCGGAGGCATATACATGTCCCTGCCGCTGCAGCGCTTTCCCAACCCCATCCGGGTCGAGGGGCATACCGACAACCTGCCGATCAACAAGCCGGGCTTCCCCTCCAACTGGGAACTGTCCTCGGCCCGCGCCGCAACCGTCGTGCACCTGCTGGCCAGCAGCGGCATCGATCCCGCTCGCCTGTCCGTCATGGGCCGCGCCGAATTCTCCCCGATCCAGCCCAACACCACGCCGGAAGGCCGCAACGCCAACCGCCGCGTAACCATCGTGATCCTCTCGACCGACGGCTCCGTGCCCTCCTCTGAGACCGGCACCGGCGCTCCGGCGTCCCCCGCAGAGGCCGCTCCCGAACAGCCCGGCACGATCCCTCCCGGAACCCCCGCGACGACCGCGGTGACGCCGGGCACCACGGCGGCGCTCGCGCCAGCCCGTGGCACGTTTCCTGCACCCTGAACTCAAACACGCCGCAGCGCCGGAAATCCGGCACCGCGGAATTTGAGAACCCGGTCACAGGAACCCCCATGGTCAATTACGTCACGCCCGCCATTGCCTTTCATGGCCTGCATGTCCCCGCCTTCGCCATCTCAGCGGCCCAGCTTGACCTGGTTCTGCTTTATGGCCGGGCCGCATTCCTGGTGTTTTCCTTCCTCCTGGCGGCTTTCGCCTTCCAGCGCATGCGCCGTACGGCTCTGTCCGAGTCTGCGCAAAACGCGGCGGTTGCAAGCGCCATCCTGCAAAAACTTTCCGGCATTGAGACGGACCTCACTCGAATTGAAGCCGCTTTGATCGCCACTGATGCGCGCGTCACGGCTTTGGGAACGCATGTTGAGGACAATGTTCGCACGGCTGGCACTGGAAACCAGGCCGGGTATGGCATTGCAATCCGGATGGCGCGCGGCGGAGCAACCCGAGAGGAACTCGTCGCAGTGACCGGACTGACGCAGCAGGAGGCGGGTCTCATCATCCGCCTGCATGCGCGCGCCGCGCACGGCCAGGGAGTCGCCGCCTGAGGCTGGGGTGCCGCGCAAGCGCAGTTGCTCAAGTCGCCGGAGGCATTGCCGATACG